>VFSX01000426.1:32500-102500 GCA_016618255.1 Chlamydomonas sp. UWO 241 | reverse complement strand
GCGTATTCGACCTTGCTTGGCGTACAGCGCCGAGCACTACATACGGGTGGCTGGCTACCGGTGGTGGGGTTTAGGGTTTAGGGTTTAGGGTTTAGGGTCGGGACTGGACCTTGGAAAATAACGGCCACACTGCGCCTCACGCTCACTTTCTCAATCCCACCCGCTCTTTCGCCAAGTTGTTTCGGCAAAAAAGTTGGAATTTGTGGTTCACACTTTTCGGGTCGAAATTCGCGCAATCGAGATCACCCAGCAGCGCCAGTTCAAAACGGCCAATCCCACCCCGCAAAAGGCACTTTGCGGGTTAGCGGGTGGCTAACGGAAACACTGTTGTGCCCCCACTCACTCGTGAATCCCGAGCAGTGATTTTCTTTCCAGTTTTTTTTTATTCTTCAATTTTATCTTTGAACGCGCTGACCGTTGACCTCCCTTTGACCGTTTGTCCTCATATGTAGATAGTTTGAAAGCTATTGGCGAGCTCTATCAGGCAGGCTCGTCAGACTACCAATCCACAGAATGGCTGTGTTCAAGGTCAAAGCACAGCCGGAATACAGGCAAATGGCTGTGCAGAGCCGAAAAGGAAATCACTGATCCCCACCGCTCAACGACCCACTTGTGCCCCCCACTGCTAAAACGGTAGCAGTTACAGTTACGACAACATTGGCCTCCCAGCAAAGGCTTCTGCTAGTCCTAGTACCACAGCCTAGACCCAAGTCCAGTTCTGTCCCTTTCAATCACAAGTGTGAGGGGCGGTAGCCACCCAAACCCCAAACCCTCGACCCTTAACTCCAACCCTAGGAGGAGTAAATTCGATCTATTGATGATGATGATGATGGATATTACAGTCTGTGTGACACCAGTAATGATGTATAAGACCGGTGTCGGCGCTAGCGCCCGACACCTTAAACTCAGTTTCAGTGGGAAACTGGCTGGCTACCTGGTAGGGGTGAGGGTAAACCCCCACACGCGCGCACGCACTGGACCTAGACAGGACACTGGGCCCCCAGATCCACCCTATACCACCCAGGTAGTGACAGCAACGCATTGTTGGTGTGCGCCTGTGTTCTACTACTAGTCCCGCCGCCGCCATTGGCTCCAGCAATCTCCTCCATGCCCGCCAGCAATCTCCTCCACGCCCGCCAGCAATCTCCTGTATGCCCGCAAGCAATCTCCTCCATGCCCGCCAGCAATCTCCTGTATGCCCGCCAGCAATCTCGTCCATGCATGGGCGCCGCCATGCGATCTCCATGCGCCGCGCCGCGCTCCATGCGCGCCAGCACCCGTACCACCCGCCTCATTCCCGTTCTTCAGCCATTCCCCGTGACACCTATGGCTGATCCTTGTTCCGCCGTCCCCTTTGGCATCTGTAACCCGTATCCTCTCCCTGTAGCCTCATTCCCCGTTCTTAACCGCCATCTCCATTATGGTGCCCGCCCGCTGGTGGGGCCTCGCCTCGCCCCATGCCGCACGGCTAGTGTATTGATTGCTGCGCCATCTATAATCTGCGCCTTGGGGCAGGGAACCCCTGCGCCACAACCTCCTCACAAAGCCTAACCGCATGTGCCTCGCTTCCCATGTTTCTCAATTTCTCGCCATCCGCTGCCATGCCCGCCTGCAATCTCCTCCACGCCCGCGAGCAATCTCCTGTTTGACCTCAAGCAAGCTCCTCCATGCCCGCCAGGAATCTCCTCCATGCATGCACGCGCAGAGCGCCGCCATGCAACCCCCATGCGCCGTGCGCGCGCCGCGCCCGCCAGCTCCCGTAGCCTCATTCCCCGTTCTTTACCCATGCGCCGTGACGCATTAGCCTTGTCCGCCGTCCCCTGGCATGCACAACCCGTAGCCTCATCCCCGGTAGCCGCATTCCCCGTTCTTAGCCGCCATCTCCATTATGGTGCCCGCCCGCTGGTGGGGCCTCGCCTCGCCCCATGCCGCACGGCTGGTGCATCGATCGCGTCGCCATCTAATAATCTGCGCCTTGGGGCAGGGAACCCCTGCGCCGCAACCTCCTCACAAAGCCTAGCCGCATGTGCCTCGCTTCCCATGTTTCTCAATTTCTCGCCATCCGTCTCTCTCTTCCATCCAGACACAGTAAACCATTAGGAGCCGCAATCTGCTTGAGTTCCGATCGTTGTGAGAGGGGGTGCATGCTCGCCGCAATTCTCGCCATCGTGCATCGTGCTCTCCATAGTACCGCTGCCCCATCTGCCACATAGCCTCGCCCCATCAGGACCAGTTCATCAGTAGCGCTGTGCGTCACAGCCGCTCAGGGTAAATTTCCAGATTTTCAGCCGCCCAGTACCAAGCGCAGTTGTCCCGGTTGTCCGCCATCGAGCGGCGCCAGGGCGGGAGCCCCTGGCGAAGAGCTTATCTAGAGGTAGAGGCTCGAAGTATGTGCGCGTATGCTGAAATTCTTTTATATTAGGGTAAATTCCATCATGTAAGGCGCAGGAGCTGCCCACAGCCACCATGCTGCGTGCATCCAACCCCCGTCCCCCTTCCAGACTTAAGTTGGCTCCTCTAATCCCATCGCAGACTCACGTGTATCCCCACCGCTCAAACAGGTCGAGCGTGGACTTGTACTTGGCGTTGATGACCCAGATGAAGAGGAAGCCGTTGGACTATGGACGGCGCAAGGTGGGTGACACAAGTAGGGGGATGGTGGCACACAGTGGAGTGCGGCACTGGTGGACGGCGAACAGGTCGAGCGTTGACTTCGTGTTTGCAAGTGCAATTGGCTTTTTGGCGTTGATGACCCAGGTGAAGAGGAAGCCGTTGGACTGTTTGCGGCAGGGGTGGGTGGATGGTAAATGGCAAAAAGTAGACTGTGGCACGTGTGTGGATGGATGTCCAACAGGTTGAGCGTGGACTTGTACTTGGCGTTGATGACCCAGATGAACAGGAAGCCGTTGGACTGTTTGTGGTGCGGGTGGCACGGTTGAGGGTTAAGGGGTATGGGTTAAAGACTTGGGGTTTAGGGATGCGGGATGAGGGTTTAGGTTGCAACACACCCGGGGGGGGGGGGGGCAAACGGTAGGTGCCTATCTGTCATCTGCTCCTCTATACACTGCTTTGCTTTGGTATTCAGCAGCTGCGGGGCCCCACGGCGCGTGCGCGCGCTTGAAGGCGTGCTCGAGCCAACAAACACACGCAGAGAGAGAAAGAGAGAGAGAGAGAGGGCATTGCAGAGATCTCTGAACGGCAGACATAGCATTCTTGACACCCACCCACACGCATACACACACGCACACACATGCACACACATTCAGCTGCGGCACCGGCAGGTTAGCGATGTCATTGTCGGGGAGCTGGGAGGGTCCCAGCACACACACACACGCACACACACACACACACACACACACACACACACACGCACACGTACATGCACGTACGCACCTGCAGCTGCAGCACCGGCAGGTTGGCGATGTCGTTATCAGTGAGCTGCGAGTACCCGAGCGACACCCCGCGCGTCGGGTTTGCCGTCGCGAGCTGCCACGGCGGGTCCATCATGATGACGTCGAATCGCGTGTGGGAGTGCAGCTGAGCCCAGTCGTAGGTGGTCACGTTGGCGTGGATGGGGACGCACTGCGGGGGCACCTGCAGCAGTGGGGGTGGCAGTGGGGGGTTGCAGATTTTACAGACCATCGGACGTGTAAGTCTTGGTGATGGCGCATGTGGTGGTGCAATGGCAGTCGTAGGTGGTCACGTTGGCGTGAATGGGGACGCACTGAGGGGGCACCTGTAGTAGCAGTGGGGGTGGGGTTGGCAGATTTCACAGTCCGTCGGGTTTGCCGTCGCGAGCTGCCACGGCGGGTCCATCATGATGACGTCGAATTGCGTGTGGCTGCGCAGCTGAGCCCAGTCGTAGGTCGTCACGTTGGCGTGGATGGGAACGCACTGCGGGGGCACCTGCGGCAGTGGGGGTGGCAGTGGGGGGTGATTTTGCAGACCATCGGACGTGTAAGTCTTGGTGATGGCGCATGTGGTGGTGCAATGGCAGTCGTAGGTGGTCACGTTGGCGTGGATGGGGACGCACTGAGGGGGCACCTGTAGTGGCAGTGGTGGTGGTGGGGGGTCGATTTCACATTCCGTCGGACGCATTCGAAAGCGTATTAGACCTGGTGGCGGCGCATGTGGTAGTGCAATGACAGTCGTAGGTGGTCACATTGGCGTGGATAGGGACGCATGCGGGGGCACCTGCGGTGCAGCAGTGGTGGTGATTGTGGTACAGTTTCCAGCAGGTACGGGTCCATCATGATGACGTCGAATTGCGTGTGGGAGTGCAGCTGAGCCCGGTCGCAGGTGGTCACGTTGGCGTGGATGGGGACGCTCTCCGGGGGCAGCAGTGGACTGGCGGTGCAGTGGTTCAGCTTTTACTGCACACTGAACCATTACATCAGTGTGCAATGGTTCAGTGTTCAGTGTGTCAACACGGATGGCAAGATCACACGTGGATCCACCACACATACCGTAGTGACACGCTCATTTGGGGGTACGATTGGGGGTAGGCTACCCCCAAGCCCGTGTCGAGGGTGGCACTGACGCTCGGGGCTACCCCCAAACCCGTGTCGCAAGTAAAAGGCGTATACGCTGTAACTCACTCGATACTGCATGGATTTCGACGATTATAGATGCATTTAAAAGCTAATAACAAGGGCTATCCAGAACACCGCTTGGATGCAGCATGCGGTGGGGGGAAGAGGGCGGATGGACAGTGTTGGTGTGTGAAACTGTCCCCAAAATGCGTGTCCCCGAGGGCGCTGCACGCCGGCGGCTACCCCCAAACCCGTGTCTTTGGTGGGCATAGGACGGCTGTTTTCCCGACCCCCAAATGGCCGTACCCGCAAATGAGCGTGTCACTACGGTACACACCTCCATCTCGACGCAGCCACGAAGCCCTGGTCGTGAGCGGGGGAGGCGTGGGGAGAGGGAGACGGGGCTAGGGGAGGATGAGGCGTGCCACTCTGACGGGCCCAGGTTGTCCACACCTTCGATATCACACTCGCCACCCTTTGGGCAGCTCTTGCGTGCCCAAGTTTGTACAATTTACCTCTGTTATAATGACCCCACGCGCACACAGCACAGTGCCTACCTGCCACTCTGACAGGCCCAGGTTGTCCACACCTCCGACATCATACTCGCCACCCTGTGGGTAGCTTTTGCATGCCCAAGAGTGTACAATATACCTCTTTTATAATGACCCCGTACACACACAACACAGTCCAACAGAGTCCAACAGAGTCCAACACAGTCCAACACACCGCTTCTACGTTCTACTAGTGCGCTCGGGGGGGTGGCAACCCCCCGGGCGCGCTGCGATCCAGGTGTCGACGACGCGAGTCCGATGACCCTGTAGCGTAGAGCCAACCCAAGGAGGGCATACCGGCCCGGCATCACAGACGGCCAAGGACGCCTCGCGGACTTGAGCTGGCTGGCCGCGGATGCGAGCAAAGGGGAAACAAGGCACCCCATGCATGCAGCCTTTTCCTGCCCAGTCCCCGCGTGTAGCGGGGCACGCCTGGCGACGCGTCCAAGTCGTCAATCAGAACACCAGAGTGGCTACGTTCAACGTGCGGACATGTCCTGCAGAGGACGAGGGACTGGTCAAACTGGCGAGTCTGGTGCAAGATTGCGCCAAGCTTAGCGTCGGTGTTGCAGCGCTTCAGGAGCTGCGCAGGACCGGCTCCGGGGAGGCGCAAGTGGCTACGGGCGACACGTCGTGGACGCTGCTATGGTCGGGTGGGGAGCACCGGCAGCGTGGGGTGGGCTTGCTGTTGTCCCCTGCATGGGCATCGGCACTCGTCTCCTGGGAGGCGGTGTCCGACCGCCTCATCCAGGCCCGCTTTGCAGCGGACCGTGGGCAGATGATCACCATCGTCAGCGCCTACAGTCCAACGGAGGCAGCGAGCGACGAGGAGGCTGGCGACTTCTACCTTCGAGTAGCGGCGCTCGCGGACAAGGCCAACGACAAGCGCGATCTGCTCATCGTGGCAGGTGATTTCAATGCAGCAGTGGGGAGGGATTCGGTGTCCGACCACGAATGCGTTGGCAAGCACCTGCCCCTCACGGAGCCAGCGGTGGCCAGCAGGAACGGTCGCCTGCTCCTTGACACTGCCACTGCATGCAGCCTGCGCGCTGCCAACACTCTCTACCCCCACAGGCCTGAGCACCAGTACACCCACATCAGCCCCATGGCTGTTGCACAGAGCAGACGGCATGCATGCTCTGTGCGCCGCCTGCACAGCGTCAAGGACTACATCCTGGTCGCGCGCCGCCGCATGCATGCGGTGACAGACTGTAGGGTGCGTAGGAGCCCAACCTGGGACAGCGATCACTGCATGGTGGTACTGTCCATGCGCCTCCGCATGCAAGCCTCCCGCCATGCAGGCGGCTCTCAGCGGCGCGCATGGGACTCTTCACAACTGCGGCGCCCGGCTGTCCGTCGTGAGTTCAACCTCCAGCTGTCCGATCGCTTTGGGCTGCTGGAGGCCGTGCCGCCCGAGGGCGCTGATGCCCAGGCGGAGTACGACGCGATGGCTGCTGCCATTCGCGAGGTGGCCACCAACCACCTCGCTCCACGCGGCAGGCGCCGGCGGCGCGGCTGGCAGTTTACTCTGTCGCAGCGCACCCTCCGGCTCATGGACGCCCGGCAGCGCGCGCACACGGCATGGCTCAGGAGCAAGTCTGCTGCTGCCAAACGAGAGCGCAACCGCGCCAACCGCGCGGCCGACGCAGCTGTGCAGAGAGACAGGGAGAGGTGGATCGGCCAGCAGGTGGCGGAGGCGCAAGACATGCTACGCAAGAAGAATCTGCGCCAGTTTGCGCGCGCGTGCGACAGGCTGGCGGGCCGCAGCCGCAGCCATCAGATCCCACCTGCCATGCGGGACGTCTCGGGCGCGCTGCACAGCGGTCCAGACGGGGTGCTGAAGGCCATGACAGAGTCATTCGACAAGCTATATGGCGGGGAGACCAAGCTCAGCGACGAGACCCTGAACCAGCTGGAGAACGATGTAGCGGCGTTTGAGCTCACACGCGCCACAGAGGTGGACGAGGCGCACGGGCGCCCCCCTGACCTGGCTGAGACGGAGGCGTGTGTGCGAGCGTTGCGCTCGGCCGCCGCTCCGGGCGGTGACCAGCTGGACGCCATGCTGTTGCGGTGCCCACCTGCCATCGCATGGCTCCACCGGGTCATCATCGCCGTATGGCGGTCGGGGAGAGCCCCGAGGGAATGGAAAACTGCTATTATCACACCGTTATATAAGGGGAAGGGTCCGCGTGACTCCCCTGGTAACTACCGCGGTATAAGCCTTCTCTCTATTGCCGGGAAAGTGTACGCTGCCATACTTCTGCACCGCGTCTCCACGCAGGTTGATGGTCAGTTGCATGAGGCTCAGTGTGGCTTCAGAAAAAGCAGAGGCACTGTTGATGCGATTTTTACTCTGCGCTCGCTGAGCGCGGCACATGCCGAGTACAAACAATGCATGGCTGTGGCATTTGTCGACTATTCTAAGCTTACGATTGCATGAACCGTGCGGCACTGTGGAGAGTCCTTAGATTATATAGTGTTCATCCGCACATTATTGATCTGTTGGAGGATCTTCACACCAACACCGCAGCTGCCGTGCGGCTGGCTGGGAAAATCGGGCACGAATTCCCCGTGTCGTCTGGTGTGCGACAGGGGTGCGTCATTGCTCCTGTGTTGTTCAATGTTTTGATTGACCACATAGTGAAAAAGGCGCTAGACATGATGCCAGAGGGGGCTGGCGTGTCAGTCGTGACCCGAGCCGGCGGCTCTGTGTTGTCGTCGTCGGTTGAGCGCATAGTAATGCTGATGTATGCCGACGATTTATGTTTGTTCTCGCATGACCCAGCTCAGTTGGCGCTTATGCTGAAAATCCTTGACAAAGTGTCCTCTAGCTTTGGCATGCAAATCAACGCCGCCAAGACAGAAGTGATGATTTTGCCAGCAGATTTTGACGCGGATCTGCCCACGTTTGCGCTGACTGGTGGTGAAGTGAAGACCGTCTCTGCATTTAAGTATCTAGGGAGTTGGATAACCCAGAGTGGTGGTGTGGAAAAGGAGATCGGTGTGCGTGTCGGTCGCGCGCTGGGCGTGTTTGCGTCTTTTGATAAGATTTGGGCCAGCAAGAAGATGCAAGTGCAGTCTAAGATGCGGGTTTACAACACTTTCGTGCTGCCCCACTTTCTGTACGGCTGCGAAACATGGGCCCCTACTAAAACACAACTGACTCGATTGGAGGTTGCCCACTCTAACTGCCTTCGTCGCATTCTGGGTGTGCGCCTGGTCGACCGGCACAGATTAACTTATATTCGGCAGGCGTGCGACACTGAGCCAATTGAGAGCCTTGTGGCAAAGCGATCAATGCAGTGGCTAGGCCATGTGATGCGCATGCCGGCTTCTCGTCTTCCTCGTACGACTTTTGACTGCACAATGGATGTGGCTCGCAGCAAGGCCGGCCTCCAGCCTCCTCCCGACACTATTTTCTTAAGCTACTGATTCAGCAGCTAGGCGAAACTAGTGGCACTCGTTCTGATTGGAAGACTTTTTCGGAAACGGCGTTTGAGCGTGCTCAGGATAGGGTCGGGTGGAGAGCCGTGGTGTACGGTCCGGCTGCCCCTCAGGCGCCGGCCCCTCCACCACGGCGGTCAAGTAGATTGGCAAGCGCCACTTGACCCCCTATCCCCTAGAAGCAGTTAGGACCTATTTTGGAGGCGTCGCACAATAGCTCTCCTTTTTGCTCTGGGACTACACGTTGGCAGGCAGCCGGCTGGTGGCTACCGCCCCTCACAAGTAATTGTTAGGGCCAGAACTGGACTTGGGTCTAGGCGGTGGTACTAGGACTAGAGGTAGTCTTTGCTGGAAAGCCGATGTAACTGTAACTGTACACACACACAGCACAGCACAGTGCATACCTGCCACTCTGACGGGTCCAAGTCATCCACGCTCCCGACCTCATACTCCCCGCCGGCGCCGCCGTCCCCAGCCCGCTGCGGGGCCGCAAGCGCGGCGCCGCCCGCCGCATGGCGCTGCATGGGCCTCCCCTCGCCATGCAAGCCACCCTCTGGTGCGCGCCCCGACGGCGCGGGCGGCCCCTGGGCAGCCAGCCCTGCCTCCAGCGAGCCCGTGCAGCTCCGGAAGCTTTGGATCGCTTCTGCTAGGGCCTCGTCAGAGAGCGCGCCCCATGCCTCCGGGTCGAGGTGGGCCTCGAGCAGCGCCTCGGCACGGGCGACGAGCGCACGGGCGTCGTCTGTGTGTGTGTGCGTGTGTGTGCGCGTGTGTGCATGTGTGTGTGGGGGGGTGCATGTGCGTGTGTGTCCTGAGTGTGAGTGTTCATGTGCGTGTGTGCATGTGTGTGCCTGTGCGTGTGCGTGTGCGTGTGCGTGTGTGTGTGTGTGTGTGTGTGTGCGTGTGCGTCCCACACCTGCCATGATGCGCTGCACGACCTCTGGGCTCTTTCCGTAGATAGCCAGATAGACAGCACAGAGAGCAGCTGCAGGGACGTGCGTGCACGCAGTGTGCGTGCGTGTGTGGGGGCGTTGGTGGGTGTGCGCGCGCATGCACTACAGCCGCATGGGGGTGCGCATGGCATGATGGCATGTGAGCATGTGGGCATTCCTGTACATCATGACGATCGCGCATGCCAGATCCTGCTTTAGGGGGGGAGGGGGGGGCATCACACGTGATGTTACTGCCCATGCAAGCAGTTGCATGGGCGCGCATGGCATCCGATCTCACCCAGGCTAGAGCCGACGCCGCACTTGGAGGGGGACCCCCATTATTACGGCATATTCCCTGATTTGCTACAGCCCCCCGGGCGCGGGCTTCCCTGCGCAGACTTGTTTGATTTTTTCACGATTTTTGTGTGAACCAACCGAATCCCCCAAAGCCGCAGCCAAAGCTTTTCCCCAAGAAGCTGCTAGCCCAGGCGTGACCAGCGGCACCCCACTCGAGTACCACCGACCAACCACTCTACAGTGCATTCTCCGTAAGCCCAAACCAACTCCTCGCCCCCTTTATGGCGTGCTGCCCCCGCCTGGCAGTCACTCCTGCGTCTAAGTTCAGCACCAACGGGCTCTGCTGGAAGGCAAAACGCTGTAACACGGGCGCCCGCGAGGTGTCGAGAACGCTCCTCCGGAACGCTTCTCCGCAACAGCCAGGCGGGCGCTGCTTCGGACCAGCCAGGGCGCTGCACGAGTCCTCTGTGCCCGCAACGCATGGGGTTTGTGATGACGACGATACGCCCCAGTTTACAGAGAACTACGCGTGAGTCAGTCCGTGGGGCAGTCATCAGTTCAAAGTTGGCATGCATGCCAGATGCATCTCTCTTGCCCATCAAGCATGTCGAGGGGCGCAGCCTGGGGGTGGGTCTATGGCGACACAGCATGCACCCGTTCGTCATGCAGCTGTAACACGTGACGGACACTCAAACACACGCACATGCACCCGCTCGTCCGCCATGCAGCTGTCACACATGACATGTACATACACACACACACGCACACACAGGTATCAATGCACACACACACACGCACACACATGCACACACACACGCACACACATGCACACACACTTTAATGCAAGTAACACGGGGTTTCCAGCTAAGCAGGCTACTCTTCTACTAGAGACACCTGCCGATACTCCAGCACACTTAAGTACTAGAGTACCGCCGGCTCCCGGCCGATAGACTACCGCTCCCGCCGGCTAGACTACCCCAAACAGCGGTCTCTGAGAGACATGTCTGGCAAGGAGCATATAGGAGAGGACCTTCCTCAGGGTCACAGTAGTGGCCAGTCAAGCCGGCAGAGCCGACTGGCGCTGACTGGAACGGTCCCCGCCTGGCAATGCATGGCTGTCGAGCTCTCGTTTGCATGGGGCTCAGCCGGCGCCCCATGCCTCATGCATGGCCAGGTCCCACCCTCCAGGGGTGCATGGACGACAGAGTTGTCATGGAGGCTGCCTGAAGACCGTCCAACGCCAGTCACCGGCAGACGAGCGACCCCGAGGATGAGCGCGGTGACGAACGCTGCGATTGGGGAAGCGGATTTACTCTGTGTTGCCTCGGCGGTCGCCACCGCTGAAGCCGTGATGGTAGCCCGCCTCCACGGGCAGCCATCTTGACCAATGTCCAGCATGCATTGACGGGCGCCAGCTCCTCCGCTCGTCGATCAACTCGTCGAGATCGGTGCCGCATGGCGTCCTGCATGGGGGGAGGATAAGGGCCGTCTCCCAGCACGGGCCGCGGCAGCGCCGCGGCTACTCGCCAAGCCATGGCAGCGCCGGGCAAGCCGCTCCTGAAGTGTTCCACCGAGGGGCAGTCTAGCAGGAGCCAGGCCAGTCGTATTTTACCCCGCTCGTCAGCGGCACGGAGATCCTCGTCACCAGCAGCGCCGCATTGCTGGGTCCAGGGCTCGGCGACGAGAACGCGCCTCCCTAACTTAAATGCACTCACGAACAACCTGCGTCGTTCTTGTATGCAGGGAGCTGGGCGCGGGCGACATCGTAAGGACACGCACGGGATGGCTGGCGTTGTTTGGCGTGGGCCTCGTGCTTGCGGCGGGCGTGGTCGAGGGTGAGTGCACGGATGGTTGGGGGCTGGGCAGCAGGGAACCTCGGCTGGAGCCGCGCAGCCTCTCGCACGCGCTGTCGTTTCATGCCGCGCGCACGCATCCACACGCCCCCCCCGCTGCCTCTTCCCCGCCTACGCAGAGTTCGACGACCTCATTAGCGCGCACGTGCAGCTCAGCTTCTTCGTGCCCCTCATCATGGGCCACGGAGGCAACGCGGGCGCGCAGACCACGTGCGCAGTCATCCGAGCACTCGCGCTGAAGCAGGCCTGCTGGAAGAACGCGCTGGCGGTCGTCGGGAAGGAGGCCCTGGCGGGCGCCGTCATGGGCGGGGCGCTCGGCGCCGGCGTGCTCGCGCTCGCGCTGCTCGCGGCGCCCACGGGCCACGGCGTGTCGATCGACGTCGCGCTCACCGTCGCGGTCGCGATGCCCGTTATCTCGCTGTGGTCCAACGGCCTCGGGGCGTTCCTCACACTCGCGAGTGCCAAGCTGCGCTTGGACCCGGCGATGACGTCCGCGCCGCTCGTCACCACGATCGTCGACTCGACCGCGCTCGTGATCTACTTTGTCATCGCAAAGGCCGTCATCTCGGAGGACCTGATCGCGTCGCTCGCCGCGCACTCGAGCATTTTCGCATCCATAGTAGGCAGCTCTCCGTAAGTAAGTAGCTCCCCCCCCCCCAATTCACACACACATACTCTCACTAGCCGAGAGCAGATGCCAACACGCAAACACACTTGCGCGCTCATACATACGTTTACACTTCTGGACTGAAGTTTTTTTTTGCACAACAGAGCACACCAGAGCGTTACAACACAATGTGTGTGTGTGTGTTTCAACTCGGCACGTTTTGAGCTTGTGAGATAAGGTGGACCGGTGCCTGTTGTTGAGAGCCCCGCAGTCGACTGGCCGCTCTAGTGTACATGCATCCAAGACGGCTTAACAAGACGCTGGGGCGCAGCCCACCGACCCGCTCTCGGCAGCACGTGACGATCACGCAGGTGTAGGGGTAGGGGCGTCGTAACAAGTGTCGGCACACGTGGCTCAAAACTAACAACCTGCGGTACCCCGTCTGGCAGCCTCAGTCAGGCCCCATGAAAGGGCACAACTACAGAAGAGGACACGGCCTCATGCCCCGCTGCATCGTCGCCTGCATCTGCAAAGCCAAGTGGCGTTGACTAACGTCCCCCACACTCTCCCCAGCTTCAACCATGGTCACAGACAATTCTCAATTCAACATCACGATCTACAGTCGCCGAGCCCTCGACACGCATAGGGAAGCGCATGCAAGTGCCACACGTTCAAGTAGGCGCACAGCTTCACTTTTATCGCTATACATATTTTTTTTTTGAGTTCGGGAACTCACTCTCCTCTCGTATTTATTCTTTCGTTTTATTTATGCTTGGGAGCGGATCTTCTGCGCTTATTCTCAGGTGCGGGAATTCTCAGGCTGCGTTGCAAATGAGGGCCTCCTCCTGGGAGGACCTCTTAGTACTGCTACACGTGGGGCTGGTACGGCTGCTGCGGCTGGTACAGCGGCGACGGGTCGCGCATTGGCGCGGGCTGCTGTGCGGGCGCGTGCCCGAGCTCCATATACACCGGCCGCGCGCCCGCCAGCGGCGCGATGCGGAGCACGAGCCTGAGGACGGTGCGCGGGGGTTTGTTGGAGGACGAAGCTTTGTGCCACTTTGGGCAGTGTTCCCACAAGAAGACGTCGCAGCGCAGACCGAGCGGCGCGAGGATGCAGTTAGCGACCGGCTCCTACGCCGACTTCATCACCTCCACGTCCGCCTTGGCCTTGCTCTCGTCATCCTCTTCGTTGCAGCAGTTGTAGAGCACCGGCTGGCCCTCGTAGAACTCGAGGGCCGACTGCAGAAAGTTGGTCTGCCTGATTGCGACGTCGGCCGCGAAAAACGTCGGCTTCATCGGGTATTCAAAAGGGCCAATGCCGACCTGCCCCGGCCAGTAGAATCCCCTGGCGTTGTGGCGAGACTGTGCGGAGGGAGGGACGGAGGACGTGGGGGGGGGGGCATTTATTACTGCGCGCCATCACGTGCACACGCTTGGAGTGCTGAGGAGGAGTACGAACGCAGGCACACCAACCTTGGGGTGCAGGTTTGGCCCCCAACAGAGGAAGAGCTGACACCCGTCAAATTGCGGCATCGCGACATACACGCCAATGAAGTCCTCGCCTTCCGGCAGCAATTCGTTGCCACGCCAGTTGAACATTGTGTGCCACACGCGTGCCTGCGACGGCGCGGGTGGCGGTGCACAACACGTTGTCAACGGCCGAATGTAGATGCTTGACGCATGTGGTTACGTGCACACTCTGTGGCTGTCTGTGTGGTCTGGCCTGGTCTGGCCTGGTCTGGCCTGGTCTGGCCTGGTCTGGCCTGGTCTGGCCTGGTCTGACCATGGCCTGGTCTGTGTTGGATCATGGCCTTGAGTTTCAAACGCTTGCGCTTTTAAAACCAAGCCACCCGAGCGTCGTGACCCACGCATTAAGAACCCGCCCAGACGTGGTGCTGCCCACCTTTGTGACAAGCCGCATTGGGCCGCACAAGGAAACGACGTGAACGCGCCCAAAAATGCCCCCTAGACGACCTTTTGCAAACAAACTCGCCTCTGTCCTACGCACGCGTCTCAAGGCGTATGGATGGACTCGACTGACTGAAGCGTCTGTACGCAGAGTCAAGATAGCGACAGTGTGTAGTAGAAAACCGGCAACTCAAGGCAATTTTGTGTGAGCCCCTGGTGTGAAAGTGTACAAAGTGTGAACCAATTCTCATATGAGCTCTCAAGAGAGCAAGATGTTTTTACAGGATCCGCTCTCCAGTCGACGGCACTACTTCTTTTGCCAGGGGGGGGGTGAGGGACGGTGCTGAGGCACTACGGGCCGTGTGGGGCCCTGAGGGTGGCGGAGGAGTTGAGGTGGGAATGAGTTAGGGGCGTGCCGCCTCAGTGTTTGTCAAGTGCGGACATGGGCTTACATTCCCGCACCTGGATCGCAGAACCGTGTGGGGTAGCTCTTTGCGGTTCGGCAACGGGGGACTGTGTTGGGGGGCTGTGTGTTCGCCTCGCTGGCTGGAGTCTTTTCGGGTCTACTCAGGGTCTAGGCGCTCCACTTGTGTTAAGCGTCTGACGACGACGATGAATGAATGCCCGTCCGTATCGGCAGCAGGTGACACTCTGAGGGAGGTGTAGGGGTACGCCGCGGGGCAGGGCACGCCCAACCAACTGCACACACACAGTCTCCTTGCGTGCAACACATTATGTTGAGCCGCACACACGCGGGTCAATATAATGTGCTGCGAGAAGACTCCCAGGGCGCTGTGGGGGAATGCACTCCGCACCCTTTGCAGTAAGCCAGACCAGACAGACGAGGGTGCACCCGCTGCGTCCCTTCCTAAGGGCCCCCCCACGAGCCCCGAATCAAGGGGCGTCAACAGCAAGCAGTGCATGCGATACCAGACATGCGAGACTAGGCACGCGAGGCCAGACACACACTGCAGCCCTTCCCCAATGCCCCTCCCCCCAGGGAGCCCCAAGGGCGCCACGCTTCCAAACGATGCGCCACGCTTCCAAACGATGCCATCAGCAGCAACTAGGGATGCATTGAGCTTGTAATCGCACGAGCACGGGCGTGCCCCCCCACGCGCTCACCAGCGCAACCGACCTCCCCAAATATCCTTCATGCTGCGCCTGCGCTCGTAGACGCCCTCGGCCATGTCCTCGCCCGCTTCGTATGTGTTCCACGCGCAGGACAGCGCATCGTTGCTGTCGTCGTTGTCGAGCATCCTCTGCAGGCGTGGGGGCATGTGCGCGGTCGGTTCCTCGTCCAGCACAGCATACTTGTACACCGCTGCCTGCTTGGCAAGCTCCGACAGCTCATCGAGCAGGTCCTCATCGAAAAAGGCGCTAGACATGATGCCAGAGGGGGCTGGCGTGCCAGTCGTGATCCGAGCCGGCGGCTCTGTGTTGTCGTCGTCGGTTGAGCGCATAGTAATGCTGATGTATGCCGACGATTTATGTTTGTTCTCGCATGACCCAGCTCAGTTGGCGCTGATGCTGAAAATCCTTGACAAAGTGTCCTCTAGCTTTGGCATGCAAATCAACGCCGCCAAGACAGAAGTGATGATTTTGCCAGCAGATTTTGACGCGGATCTGCCCACGTTTGCGCTGACTGGTGGTGAAGTGAAGACCGTCTCTGCATTTAAGTATCTAGGGAGTTGGATAACCCAGAGTGGTGGTGTGGAAAAGGAGATCGGTGTGCGTGTCGGTCGCGCGCTGGGCGTGTTTGCGTCTTTTGATAAGATTTGGGCCAGCAAGAAGATGCAAGTGCAGTCTAAGATGCGGGTTTACAACACTTTCGTGCTGCCCCACTTTCTGTACGGCTGCGAAACATGGGCCCCTACTAAAACACAACTGACTCGATTGGAGGTTGCCCACTCTAAGTGCCTTCGTCGCATTCTGGGTGTGCGCCTGGTCGACCGGCACAGATTTACTTATATTCGGCAGGCGTGCGACACTCAGCCAATTGAGAGCCTTGTGGCAAAGCGATCAATGCAGTGGCTAGGCCATGTGATGCGCATGCCGGCTTCTCGTCTTCCTCGTACGACTTTTGACTGCACAATGGATGTGGCTCGGCAGCAAGGCCGGCCTCCAGCCTCCTCCCGACACTATTTTCTTAAGCTACTGATTCAGCAGCTAGGCGAAACTAGTGGCACTCGTTCTGATTGGAAGACTTTTTCGGAAACGGCGTTTGAGCGTGCTCAGGATAGGGTCGGGTGGAGAGCCGTGGTGTACGGTCCGGCTGCCCCTCAGGCGCCGGCCCCTCCACCACGGCGGTCAAGTAGATTGGCAAGCGCCACTTGACCCCCTATCCCCTAGAAGCAGTTAGGACCTATTTTGGAGGCGTCGCACAATAGCTCTCCTTTTTGCTCTGGGACTACACGTAGGCAGGCAGCCGGCTGGTGGCTACCGCCCCTCACAAGTAATTGTTAGGTCCAGAACTGGACTTGGGTCTAGGCGGTGGTACTAAGACTAGAGGTAGTCTTTGCTGGAAAGCCGATGTAACTGCAACTGTAACGATCCGAGGCACAGAGCCAACACCGAGCGCGATGAAGTCGCTGCACAGCGCCGAGTCTTCGCGTAGCGTCAGGCCGCGCGCCGCCAGCCTGTCGCGCAGCTCGATCGCGCAATTGAACAGCGCGCGCGTCGAGGCCGCCAAAGGCGAGGACTTGCGCACAAGGCATCGCCCTGGTGCGTGTGTGTGCGGGTGCGCGTGTGTGCGTGTGTGCGTGCATGTGTGTGTGCGTGCATGTATGTGTGCGTACGTGTGTGTGTGTGTGTGTAGTGTGTGTGTGTGTGTTTGTGTGTGTGTGTCTGTGTGAGCTTGTTTGTGTGTGTGTTTGTGAGCAGGAGGTTACCAGAGGTGCCCACCCACCGTCGTAGTCTTGCACGTGCCAGTACAAAAACCTTTCCCACGTGAGGCCGCTTTCCAGGTCTTCCACGTCGCGCAAGCTGCCTCGCACCAGCGTCGGGCGCAGCCCCCTCGTAGCCCACTCGTCCTCGGCCTGCTCGGGCGCCGTGGTGGCTGCCGCAGTTTCCATGCCTGCGGGAGTGGCCTGATGAAGTGGGCCGGCTGCTGCCACTAGAACGCGTGCGGCCACCCTCATGTATGGCACGCATGGCACGCATGGTGCCTTTCATGCCATGCACACCTCCAGGTGCACGAACTATCACAGAGCTGAGGCCTACACTCGCGTGCATGCATGGGCGTTTGCACGCACCAGCGTGCTGCTGCTTCGCCACGCACGCGCCTCGAACGCAACAGCCGCCTCCCACTGTCCCACTGTTGGACTGCCACGTCCTTGCTGCAAGCTCGAAAGCGGTGCCGTGTTCGCAGAGGGCGTCGCCCTCGTGGCATAGCGACTGGGAGCTTTCAGCGAGCTTTCAGTGGCGGTGTGAGAGAAGTGAGGAAGTCGACATGCCAAAACGACAGCCAGCTTCTCTCTCTCTCTCGTTCTCTCTCTCTCTCTCGTTCTCTCCAACCCACCTCGCGAAGCCACGTCGCCTCGAATTTCAGCTTAGCCCTGCTGCTGCTGCTGCTCGACCGTGGCCAGCTCCTCCCACCTGTCGTGCCGTCGCTCTCTCTCTCGCCCAACACGCTCAGCAGCACCCACCCAGGAGCAGCCGACCAGCATGGCGCTCATGGAGGCTGCACACGTTGCTGTCGACGCTCAGTGGGTCGTGCCAGCTCGCATTGGAGTGCCTGCTTGCCATGTCCGCCTGACCCAGCCGCTGCTTGTGTTTGCATGCCGCGCTCCCCTGCAGTGCGCATGCTGCGCACGCATGCCGCACTGGACTGCCCACCTGCCATGCTCCAGCCGAGCCGCTGCTCGCTCGCATGCTGCCCTCTGCAGTGCGAGCGCTGCGCACGCATGCTGCCCTCTGCAGTGCGAGCGCTGCGCACGCATGCTGCCAGCATTGGATTGCATGCCTGCCGTGCCGCCCGAGCCGCTGTACGCACGCTCTGCGCCCGCAGGTACGATGAGGAGGCTGAGGACTTCCTGCAGATCGATGAGATCCAGAAGCTGGGCATCGCGGCCGGCGACATCAAGAAGCTCAAGGACGCAGGCATGCACACGATCAAGGCGGTGTGCATGGTCACGAAGAAGGTGCGCTGCGTGCTGTGGCGCTCGCTGAGCACCCAGGTGCATGCTGTCCGTGTGCCTGTGTGCTGCTGTGATGGTGCTGCCGCTGCTGTTTTTCACGCGCCAGCCTGTGATGGTGCTGCCGCTGCTGCTGCAGTTTCTGACGTCGGTCAAGGGGCTGTCTGAGGCCAAGGCCGACAAGATCGTGGAGGCGGCAAGGAAGATGGACGCAAGCAGCGGCTGGCAGACGGGCCTCACTGTGATGCACCAGGTGCGTGGGTGTGCGTGTGCTGTCGCTGGCAGCAGTTATGAGCGGGGTGAGCGGGGTGCTGTGGAGTGCTGCGGCCACTTACTACCGGCAACGTACCCTTGACCCTGCGCCTGTGACCTTACGCCTGTGCCCTGCACACAGAGAGAAAAGGAGATCAGGAAGATCTCGACAGGCTGTGCTGCACTCGACGCCATCCTGGGTGGAGGTGTGGAGACCAGGAGCCTGACTGAGCTGCACGGCGAGTACCGGACCGGCAAGACGCAGCTGTGCATGATGCTGGCTGTGATGGCGCAGATGCCTGTGGACTCTGGTGGTGCAGGTGCGGTGCTGTGGTTGGTGAAGACTGCTGCTACTGTGATGCGTGATGCTGTGATGCTGTGATGCTGTGATGCTGCTGCTTGTGCTGCTGCTGACGTGATGCTGTGCTGCTGCGCTGCTGTTGCTGCAGCTACTGTGATGCTGTGACGCTGTGATGCTGTGATGCAGCAGCTGCTATGCTGTTGCTGCTGTGATTACTGCTGTGATGCTGTGATGCTTGTGATGCCACTGCTGTGCCTGCCACTGCCGCCTGCGGTACGTGTGCAGCCTGCACGACCGCCTGCTGCTGCAGGGCCAAATGCCTGTGCCCCATTGCCTACTCCCCACGCACGCAGCGGGCAAGGTGGCCTACATTGACACCGAGGGCACGTTCCGACCCGACCGCGTGAGGCAGATTGCGCAAGCCGTTGGCCTCGAGGCAGACTCTGTGCTGGAGAACATTGCCGTCGCGCGCGCGCACAACCACGAGCACCAGTCAGGTGGGTTGGTCCTGCAGCTCCTGTGGCTGCAGGGCAGTGCGCACTGCGTGTGCCGCAGCCCATGAGATCTGACTGGCGGCTGGCGTGTGCACGCAGAGCTGCTCGTCACGGTGGCGGCTCTGATGGCTGAAGACGTGTACAAGCTGCTCATCATGGACGGGCTGATGTCGCACTACCGAGTAGACTTTGTCGGTGAGGGCATGCACTGCTTGCATAGCCATTGGGTTGAGTCATCAGAGCATGCCGCCTGTTCTGATCCACCCGAGGCAAATAGACGTGCCTGTGCGTTAGGGCTGACAGCTGACAGGGCACGCGCACCCCCACCTCGCCACCGCGTGCAGGCCGCGGCGAGCTGTCCGAGCGTCAGCAGAAGCTCAACGTGATGCTGTCCAGGATGAAGAAGATCGCCGAGGAGTTCAACGTGGCCGTGGTCATCACCAACCAGGTGCAGTCCGACCCTGGAGGCGGCGCCATGTTCGTGTCCGACCCCAAGAAGCCGGTGGGCGGCCACATCGTGGCGCACGCGATGACGACGAGGATCTCGATACGCAAGGGCAAGGCAGAGCAGCGCGTCGCCAAGATCATCCAGTCGCCGTGCATGCGTGAGTGCACTGGGGCCGTAGCAAGCAGCGCTTGACTACTTGCGCGCTGCCCTTTCAACCCTTGACCCCGCCCCCCACCTACTCCTGCTGCAGCCGAGGCTGAGGCCTCCTTCGCGCTGTCTGCCAACGGCGTCATCGCGTACGCAGACTGAGATCGAGAGCTGGGGGGGGGGGGCGGCGGGCCAGCAGCTGAGCCCAGGGGCTTACCCAAGCTGATGCAGCGGAGCACGTTCGGGGCGGGGACTTGGGGAGTGCGTGAGATTATTTCATGGAGAGGGCTCGCACAGCTGCAGCTGCCGCGCCACGTGCACGGCGCTCTACTCAGCGCGGGTGCCTGGAATGTCAAACGCCGCCAGTCAGCGTGCAGATCATAGATCAGGAGAGCTTTAGCTGGGTCACCTTACTCAGGTGACCTAGGTCCTGTGTCACTGCTGTCACTTGTGGTCCAAGAACGGGAAGGCTGCACGCAACGTCACCCTTCAAGGGAAGGGCCCTTCAGACTGCCTTCAGCTGAAGCTTCAGACCCCCCCCCCCCCCTTTTGTGTTTTCTTCACACTGCCCTCGTCTCTCCGCCCCCTGCATCGCACGCCTGCCATCCGCACCACTATCGCGTTGTCTGGGTCGTCTTGGCACGCCACTTTGTCGACGCCGCATCTTCTCGCCTGAGCTCGGACCCGCCACTGTCGCCGCCCTTGCGACACGTCGTCTTCATCGGCTGCGCATCACTCGCTAATCGACTCGATCGCGCGGAAAAAACCTGTAGACCTGAGCGCCGTTCAAACTCATGCTGCATGCCCCATGCACGCATGGCTGCAGCGCACAGGCACGGGTCATGCCCATGCTCGTGCAAACTGGCTTGTAGCGTGGCATGTTATGTCATGCTGCATGGGAAGGGCCAGAGGTCAGTGCTGTGAGACCTGCGCGAGCGCATCCCCATGCGCCCCCATGCAACACTCGCGCCGATTCAACGCCATGCATGCACCGCCCGCCCGCATGTGCGCAGCCACGACACACAAGATGCCTGTACCCTCTCGGTGGGAACTGAGGAGCCTGGTGCGCAAGCTTGGAGGGAACGCTCGGCCTGCTCAACAGAAGCAAGCACTCTCCACAATTCTGGTTGCGAGTCGAGAATACGACAGCCTCGTCGCCATCGGTGCAGTCGGTGCCGTCCCACCACTGGTGGGGCTGCTGGGACCTGAAAATACACCTGAGATGCAGGAGAATGCGGCAACAGCGCTGATGAACCTCGCCCTCCGCGCTGAGAATATTATTAGCATCATTGCTGCTGGAGCCATCCCACCACTTGTGCAGCTGCTTGTGCCTGCCACTCCACCTGAGGTGCAGGAGGTGGCAGCAGGGGCATTAAGGAATCTAGCTAACAACAATCATGAAAATCAGGTCGCAATTGCTTCTGCCGGTGCCATCCCTTCACTGGTGCAGCTGCTGGGACCTGGCTCTCAAGCTGAAAGGGAGGCAGCAGGAGCATTGCAGAACCTTGCATGCGGTAATGCTGACAACAACGTCACAATCACGGCATGCGGTGCCATCCCTCCACTGGTGCAGCTGCTGGGGACTGGCTATCCAGCTGCCGTTCAGGTGGAGGCGGCAGGAGCATTGAGGAACCTCGCTGACAACGCTGATCATGCAGTCACTATCGCTGCTGCCGGAGCCATCCCTCCACTGGTGCAGCTGCTGGGGCCTGGCTCATTTTCTGAGGTGCACGCAAACGCAGCAGGGGCGCTGGAAAACCTCGCCATCCATGCTGAAAATGCAGTCACCATCGCTGCTGCTGGCGCCATCCCTCCACTGGTTCAGTTACTGGGGCCTGCCTCTCCAGCCGAGGTGCAGGAGAATGCAGCAGAAGCACTTCAACAGCTCGCCGACAACGCTGAAAATGCCATCACCATTGCTGCTGCTGGCGCTATCGTTCCACTGCTCTAGCTGCTGAAGCCTGGAGCTAACGCCACCACAGCATCAGCCGCAACCGCAGCTCTGAAGGCGATCAGGACCGGCATTGCCATGAACCGTGGCGCCCTTGCCTCTTCAAAAGCAAGTGCTAGTGCCAACATGCTGCAGGCGAAGATGGAGGGGCTGGGTGTTTGACTTCACGTGCCGACATAATATGCAGCACATGAAGCTACCGCCGTCGTGCAAACATGAAATGACATAAACTCATCTTTGGCACGTCCGCCCGTGGCGCTCGTGCCGGTTGGGGGACGCTCGCGATGGCGAGCGTGGGCACGCTGGAGCTGCTCCGCGGAGGCGGCCGCCTGGTGGCCTAAAGCAGCTGCACCAGCTGGTCTGCCGCAAGTCGAACCAGCACACGCACCGTTCACACGACCGAGTGGCAGCCCAACACACGCGCCGCGTGCGCGAGTCAAGCGGCCGCCTAACACCTATTACCAAATCCCACACTGTTGGTCACTACTGACCGCCTTTTCCAGCCCCCTTTTAGGTAGTTAGGCTTAGGGATGTGCCCCTCACCGAGTCCTTCTGTGCCCCTCCCCCCTTCAGCAGGGGGGGGGCCTGCGACACGTCCAATGTCGTGCTCGGTGCAACAACAAGGGGTCAGCTTCTGCTCAGAGCCGGGTTAAGGGTAACAGGTTGAGAATCCTGTGAATGCTGGTTGAAATCCCAGTTAGAAACCCCCTTAACACGTTAGAGGTTGCGGCCCGGCTGGATATCCTTTTCGGCCACGTCTTGGCCTTTCTCCCCACGGGGGGATGTCTCTTTTGGCGATTGGCGACGAACCTGCCTTGCGTTTTCCGTTTCCCAACATGCGCTCACCGACTTCAACAAGCGTTTGCTGCCGCTGCGGTAGGGGACCTAGGGGTGCGCCCACGCTCTTTACAGAGTTGGGGTTCCCTACCACCAACAGCCAGCCATCTCAGTAAGGTGCTCGGGCCATACGCGCCGAGCACGGTCTTATACGCCTTTAGAGGTGTCCCTGACTGTAACATCCATCACCATCATCAACACACGCGCCGCGTGCGCGAGTCGAGCGGCAGCCCAGCGCATGCGCCTAACGAGCGATTCAAGCGGCGGCCGAACCCACGCGCCGAGCGCGCGAATCGAGCGGCGGCCCAGCGCACGTGCCGAACATGCGCGTCGAGCGGAGCTTTGTGGATCAGATGATGCACGCTTGTTCGCAAGCCTGGGAGAGCCGCTGTGGCCTCGAAACGTTTGAAGCCGTTGCATCTGCCGAGTATTTTAGGGGGGTAGAATGCCGTCGCCGCATCCGCCGTGTATTTTAGGGGTGTGAAGTGCTGTCCGGGAGTGTGAATGGGGGTAAATGGGCGGCGGAATCCACAGTGCAGCAGTCAGTGATTTTATTTTCTCCATTTTGGGCCATTTGGCCAAAAAACAATTAAGTCAAGGGTCCACTTTGGGGGCCATGGGGCGGGACCATTAAGTCAGTGTGTGGTGCAGTGTGGGGCTTTGGGGGCACCTCCGCACTGGTCAACGCTAAGTCAGCGGACAAGGCGGTCAACGGTACGTTAGTCCGCGCCGGCTGGCCCCAAAACAATAACTAAAAAAGCTGAAAACAAAATCACTGACAGCAGCGGAGGAGGTGAAAGAGGGGCTTCACGCGCAGGGAGGCCAACTTCATGCCGCGCAGTCGACACATTGCATTATTTGCAACACACACAGGGTGCACACAGGGACCACATGTGTTGTGCACAGGTCCAGGGCACAGGTCCAGGGTGACTTGTACTGTCGAGCTGGGCTGCAAATGAAACGAGCCCGTTCTCTTGCACTGGGCCTTGGGCATGTGGCACACTGTCTGTGGTGGGCGGCGCATGCTGGCGCTGACCTGTCAGGAGGATGCAGCTATGAGTGGGCACTAGGAGGATGGGCCTTGCGTGCGCACCTCGGTGTGATGCGCACACCTAGCTACATGACGCAGCACATGGGTGGGCTTTGGCGACCCACTTCAGCGCCCTAAACTAACACACGCGTATGTGGCCTGTGTAGTGAGTCCTGTGGAACTGCACACGCAGGTTGAGCTAGCAGGAGTGTTCAGCAGGAGATGAGGACGGATGGGGCACGAGCGTTAATGCTGGCAGGCGATGTGCTTCTTGCCTTGACTGCAAGCAGGCGCTGTGCTTTGTTCCTCGACTGGGGACACTGCTTTAGCTGGGGTGATGCGTCCGTTGTAAACGAGAGCAGCTTTGGTCGTTTGGGTTTGGCTTGCGCGTTATACTCTTCAGGCCGGCCCTCTAACGCTCTCCTCACGAAACCAAAAAATGGGAGCAAAAACTGCCGAAGAGGAACCCAAGCGGTGGACTGAGACCACCAACCGCCCTCTATTCCCACTTCTTCGCGCAGATCTCCGCGAGGTCGACCACGCGCTGCGAGTAGCCCCACTCGTTGTCGTACCACGCGACCACCTTGACCATGTCGTCGCCCATGACCATCGTCAGCGCAGCGTCGATCGTGGACGACACGTTGCTGCCCTTGAAGTCGCACGACACCAGGGGCTCGTCGGTGATGGCGAGGATGCCCTTCTGCTCGCCCTCGGCGGCGGCGCGGAACGCGTTGTTCACCTCCTCGGCAAACGTCTTCTTCTTGACCTGCACGACGAGGTCGACGATCGACACGTTCGGCGTGGGCACGCGCAGCGCGATGCCGTTAAGCTTGCCCTTCATGGAGGGCAGCACCAGCGTGACAGCGCTGGCGGCGCCAGTCGAGGTCGGCACGATGTTGAGGCACGCGGCGCGCGCGCGGCGCAGGTCGCGGTGCGACGCGTCAAGCAGGCGCTGGTCGCCGGTGTACGAGTGCGTGGTGGTCATCACGCCCTTGACGATTCCGAACTTCTCCTCGAGCACCTTGACGAACGGAGCCATGCCGTTGGTGGTGCATGACGCGTTCGAGATGATGGGGTACTCGTGCTTGTAGTCCTGGGCGTTGACGCCGCACACGAAGGTGGGGATCTCCTTGTCCTTGGCGGGCGCGGTGATCAGAACCTTCTTGGCGCCGGCCTGCGCGACACACACACATGCGGGCGGGGGTGGGGTGAGCAACACAGTGCGACACACACACATGCGGGCGGAGATGGGGGTGAGCAACCCACAGAGCGCATAACAGACGGACAGCCATGCATGGGAGGCAGGCAGGCGGCAGGCAGGTAGGCGCATGCGCATCCCTCCCCAGGCAGGCAGGCAGGTGGCAGGCAGGCGCGTGCACATCCCTCCCTCGACGCGGGGCGGGCGGGCGCACACCCTGCTCCGACGGGGCACAGTGCGAGCGTGCGTGCCGCATGCGTGTGCGCGCACGCCAACGCACCGTGATGTGCTTGGAGGCACCCTTGACGTCGATGAACACACCGGTGCCCTCAATCACGAGGTCGATGCCCATCTCCTTCCAGGGCAGCTGCAGCGGGTCGCGCGACGACACGATCTTGATGTGCTTGCCGTTGACCGAGATCGTCGAGTCGTCGATGACCTTGACGTCGGCGCCGAACGTGCCGAGGATGGAGTCGTACTTGAGCAGGTGGGACGCCTGCTTCACGCCGCCAGAGTCGTTGATGCACACGACGTCGAGCATCGTGTTGGTTCCGCGACCCTCCCAGCAGCGCAGGAAGTTGCGGCCGATGCGGCCGAACCCGTTGATCGCCACCTGCGCGACGGGCGTTTGGTTGCCACGATCAGCAAGGAGGCCGGGCCGGCGTGGCAACGCACGCGCGCCCCTCGCACGACACGGCGCATGCACACGCAAAGGGGTGGCCCCTCGCCCGACACACCACACACACAAAAGGCACGCGTGCACGCGCATGCACGCACCTTGAGCTTCTTCTCGGCGACAACCTCCATGCGGACGATGGCCTGTTGGTGTAGAGGCGGGGCGGTGGGGAGGGGTGGGGCGTCAGACATGCTACACATGCGCTGTGGAGGCATGCCCATGCTGGAACAAGCGGGGGGTGGCTGCATGGGGCGGAAGTGGTGCGTGCGGGGGCATGACCATACCCCCTTGCATGCATTGGGGGCCTGGCTGTTGCATGCTGGGTGGGTGGGTGGCTGCATGGCGCGATGGATGCTGCTGATGGAGGTTTGGTGGCTGGCTGATGATACTGATGGAGGGTGGGGTGCTCCATGCCACCATCTGTGGCCCATCGTGCATTGCCCCAGTGCCCATGGGAGTGGGTGTGCTGTCTTGGCGCTGGGGGGATACGCGATGGACCGTGCAATCACCATGCTGACGGTGTAGTGGGAGGGTTGGGTGGGGTGGTGGGCGTGTGAGCAGCAGCGTGCGTGCATCCGAGGCGTGTCGCCGCATGCGACATCGACGCGTGCATGCATCCGAGGCGACTGGTGCGCCGTCCGGGAGGGCTTGCGAACTGTGCACAAGATGGGGATGCGTCATTCTCTCTGATCTGGCGTTCAGGCTCTCTCCCTGGCTCTCACCCTGGCGGGGCGGACGCCCGAGGCGCGGGACACGGCCTTGCCGACAACGGATGACTGCAGTGGGGGGAGAGGGGGCAATGGGCGTAAGAGCGTATGCTTTTTTCCGAGTGTCAGCATGAGGGGAAAGCGGCGCAGCGCCGCCACCGCCTGCCCAGCATCCCGCCCAGCCGGCACGCATCACTACTTAGGCACGCGTTTGCGGGAGGGAGGGGGCAGATGGAGCCAGCGAAGTGTCGTTCTGTTCACCATGCCCCAGGATAAGGAAATGCGGTAGGCGGCGAGGCACCCTCGACGCTTCTACTGCCGCACCTTCATGGAGACGGCCATGACTGACTGGTGGGCCTTGGGTTCCAAGGCAGCCAAAGTGAGCGACTCCGCACAACTTGCTTGGGTTGGTGTTGGTATGGGAGGTGTGGCCCGCAATATCTTCGGTTCGTGCTACAACAGGGACTGCGCGCTTGAGGGTTGTTGTGTTCGCTGCTCATTGACTTTTCGGGCCTCTATGTGCCCTCAGTTGTTTTTCTCAGTTTACCTAGTTCTCCGCATTTTTTCGACGATCTCCACCACCCCAAAACTGCGGGGCGCATCTCGATATACGCAGGAGATGCATTCCTAGGCGCCGGAAGATGGAGCTCCTAGGCGACCGAGGCGAAGATGACAGCTGTGCATTTTCAGGGCTCGACGCGTGCGCGCGTACCACTTGCATGTCGTGCGCTGGCGCCACGAGCTGCGCCGCTGCGTGGACTCGACTGCAGTCTCCGACGTCCTCAGTGACCGCGAGGAGGCGCAGCACCAGGCGCTGTGGCCCGCTTTCCTCGCCGCCAAGGTTGCGGGGAAGTGGGCGCAGTTCCACCGCGCGCGCCTCGTCGTTGACGGCGAGCGGGTGCCTGCACCTGCTTGCTAGATGGCATGCCCTCTGGGAGTGTTTTTGAAGGGGAGGTGGCGCCACACGCGTGCGGTGGCGGGTGCAGTGTGGTCGCTGAGTGCTGTGGCGGGTGTGCTACTAGCCCCGCTTCCGGTGGTCTGCGGGAGGGCTGTTTGGTCCCTTCATGGTTTTATACCTTGGGTCCGCCCTCTGGCCATTTGAGGGGCTGGGTGTGCAGCCTGCACAGTGGTGCTGCTTGCTTGGCGCCCGCCACCAAGTGTGGATGGCGTTACCGTGGGCTACTTGTAGCTTGACCTTTTGTGGGCCTTGAGCCTTGTTTCTCTAAGCCCCACTGGAGCTTTGGAACCGTACGTGTGACCGCCAGAAGTGGATTGTAACCAAACATCATCACTTGCATGATGATGAGAGTTTTACAATCCACTGCCGGCGGTCACACGTTCGGTTCCAAAGCTTCAGCGGGACTTAAGAGAGCAGGCACGAGGCCCACCAAAGAAAGGTAAAGCTACAAAGGTTGCCCACGGTAGCGCCAAACCACGGCGTGGCGGGCACCAAGCAAGCAGCATCACGGTGCAGGCTCCACACCCAACCCCTCCAGCGGCCGGAGGATACGCCCAAGGTGTAAAACCATGAAGGGACCAGAAAGCCCTCCCCCAAACCAGTGGAAGCGGGGCTGGTAGCACACCCGCCGCAACACTCAACTCAGCGACCACAACACACCCGCCAGCGCACGCTTATGACATCACCTCCCCTCACAGACCCCCCCAGGGGCCTAGGATGTCTTGTTCAGAGTGAACCCGCCGTCCACCACTCCAACGAAGGGATGGGTCGGGCCCACCACACCCGCCCATCCTCGCGGCACCACGCCGCCCGCAGCAAAAGACGCCAGCGCGTCCCACAGATCAATCGTTGCCAGCACCCCCGCCCGCCCAACCGCCACCGAGCGAGCAGGGGGCACCACACCATCACGCGGGCGAGTGATGCGCCACAAGTGGCAGCGGCCGCGTTCAATTGCGTCCACCACGAGCGCGGCCACCACCGCCCACACACCTGGCCGCACCCCAGGGGGTGGCTGTAGCAGCCACACCTGGCAGCATGTGACAACCGGGTTAGGGGCAGGAAGGGCAGCAGCAACCGCCACCACCACCGCTTCCGCCACCGGGCACCCCCAGAAGCAGTGCGCACGCCACGCCGTCGCCGGCGGCCCGTCCTCCTTACGGCACCGCCACGCGCACGGGCACTCGGGCACACCCAGCGCAGCCTGCTTGTGGAAACCACTCACCCACAGCCGCCAGACGGGCTCATTGCGGGCATTGAGGAGCGGCACCCGCCACAGCGCCGGCACCGCCGCCTCCAGGCCGCGCAGCCCCGCGCAGACCTGGAGGCCCCCGCGCAGACCTGGTCAGACGCGCGGGGGCCCCCGTGCGGCCCGTGGTCCAGCGCCAGAGCCGCCTCCACTGTGGCCGCCCGCCGCACCCGCCACTCGTCCACCACCGCCCGCAACTGAAGCGCCACCGCCAGCTTGCACGTCAGCTTCCCCACCACGCCCGGACCATGCGCAAACCCCACCCACCGAGGCTCACCCGCGGCGCCGCCCCCAGCAGCTGCAGGCTGGGGAGCAGGTCGGGCAGCTGTGGAGCGCAGGCCAGGCCGCCCACGCCGCCAGCCAGCCGGCGTGATGATACCCGGCAGCTGCCAGCCGACCAGGCGGAGGATCTCCACCACAGCAGCGCGCTCTCCCTCCTGGGGGAGGGGGCTGAACTGGCGGAGCGGGCGGAGCATCGTGAGGGCAGCACCACCAGCCGCCGCCTCGACCCAGGCAGTGGGCAGCGCCGCGAGCACGACCGCCACTGCGGTGTAGAGGGGGTCGAGCGTGCACCGCACACACAGCAGGTCTGGCTCACCCCACGTCACTGGCAGTGGCGCACCTGGGAAGAGGGCGCGGCACAGGACCCCCCTCCAGGCACCGCCCCCCTCGTACGCACCGCACGCCAGCGCCGCACGAAGCTGCCCCAGCACATGCGGCGCGCGAGCCGGAGCCGCGGAGGCGTACGCCATCAGGCAGGCATGGTCGACCGTGCGTGTGCTGCGCACCATGTCGACAGCAGCGAGCCACGCCCACAGCGCACACACGTCCGCAACGGTGCGCATGCCAGGGAGCGCGCTGCGCATGCGCTCGAGGCCCTCCTCACGCCAGCGGGTAGCATCGCCGGCACTGAAAAGCGCGTGCCCAGCCACCTCACCAGGGGGCTTCCTCCAGTCAACTGTCCGCTGCGCGGCAGGCAGCTCCAGCTGCAGGAGGGGGTTGGCCCAGAGCGGCGCCTCCGCCCCCCACAGCTCAGCAGTTAGCACGCGCCCCGGGATGCGCGCCACCGGCCCCAGGGCCTGCACCCCGTCTAGCATGCGCTGCAGCGGCCCAGGCATCAGCGCCGCGCTCACAGCCGGGCCCATGCACTCACCAACGAGGCCTCCTGGGAGAGTGCCGGGCCGCGGCGCGAGGCCAGCCATGAGCACAAAAAGGCTCGGGTGGGCCTCCGGGCACAGGCGGCGCACCACCTCCACCATGAGCGGCTCCCAAGCCGGTCGTGCCGGGGGTGCGGGCTGCTCGGCCGGCCGGCCACCGCCACCGCCACCCCCAGCACCCCCAGCACCCCCGCCGCCGCTGCCGCCGCCGCCGCCACCAGCCCCGCCGCCTCTGCCGCCGCCGCCGCCGCCAGCCCCGCCGCCGTCGCCAGCCTTTGGGGCCGGCATCAGGAGCTCGGCGGCGTCAGCCGCCCACGCCCCGAAAAGGCACGCGAGGTGGACTGCCCACTGCCCATGCACGATCTCCCGCCACGCCGGCGCCCCAAACCCACCGTGCGCTGGCCGCCCCATGAGCAGCCCAGCGGGCGCACCTGGCACCGAGGAGGCCCAGCGCGGCAGCTCGGCAGGCGGGTCCGGCCCAACGCTCCTGTCCACCAGTGCAGCCGTCCACCGGGAGAGCAGCCTCTCCGCCTCTGGGGTCATGCCACAGTGCACCGCCCGGAACAGGATGCGGGAGACCCCGTAGGTCGCCGCCGCGTGCCCCCTGCCAAATGCCAACATGGGGAAACGCGCGAGCTAGGTGTACGCAGCCACCAGCCTCTTGCGGCACACACCAGTGACGCCCTCCAGGGGCGGCAGGCCGGCCGAGACCGACACCCCCAGCGACACGCCCGCGTCCAATACGCGCAGCCCAGCCACCTGAGCGCCCGCCAGCAGGCCTGCCCCCGCCGACCCAAAGGGCAAGACGCCACACTTGCCAAGGTTGCCTGTGGCTGCTCCGGCCGGAGCAGCCGCAGGCATGCCTGCATCACCCCCTCCAGCAGCCTTGCGGCGCGCCACGCGCCGCCCATCCTCCTGATCGCCGTCCTCAGGCGCCTCCTCGTTGCGCCGCGGCTCTGGCTGGTGTAGACCCACAGGGGTACTGAGCGGGGCGGCGGGCTCCTCATCCCCCCCCCCACGCTTGCGCCCAGCCATCTGGCTCACCTCAAGCATGCGCTCCTCACGGCCGCTGTCGGCAGCAAGGGCCGCCGTGCCCACGGCCAGGGCCGCCGCGGCTTCGGCCTCCTGTCGCAAGTGCATGCCGACCCACTCGTCCGCAAGCTGGGCCGCGAGCGCCCGCGCCTTAGCGCAGCGTGGACTGCGAGCTCGTCCAGGGGGCCGCCCGCATCAGCGGCATCAGCAGCATCAGCAGCATCGGCAGCATCAGCATCAGCCGCAGCCCGATCAAAACCACCACCGCCCCCACCACGACCACCATCGCCACCACTGCCGCCCGCAGCGGCGCCCGACCCCTCGCCGTACCCGGCCCCATCCTCATCGTCACCGCCGGCACCGTGACCGTACGATTCGTGGTCAGAGCCGCCGTCCCTGTCGTCCGCCCCCTTCGCGATGGCGGCCAGCTGGTGCTGCAGCACGTGCCCACCCTGCAGCCGCAGCATAGGACGAGGCCTGGCCCATCCGCGGTGGCCCCCCTGGCGGCGGCAGCGGCAGCCCACCCGGCGGCGGCTGCACCCCGCCCAGCGGCGGCTGCACCCCACCCGGCGCCGCCGCAGCCCCCGCCCGGCGCTCGGCGCGCGCGGGCCCCATCATGCTGAGGGGTAGGCGCGAGACGCGCAGCCGGCAGAAGGTCGGCGTGTCGGTGCGCTGGCGGCACTCCACGTGCGGCGCGCGGATGGCCCTGGACACGAAGGCGTGGCCCCCGCGCACCGACGCCACAAAACCTGGCTCCCTGGCCGACAGCCAGGTAAGGCTGGGGGCGGGGCCCTGCCCTCCAGCAGCGCCGTGCCACTGCACCGGCACTAGCCCGCCAGCCCCGCACTGGTACTGCACCCCCCAGTCAGCATGCACCCCGTTCGACCCCAGCCAGCTGTGCACATGCGCCGGCGTCCATGGCAGAGTGTCTTGCAGATTCCCTACCCTTTCTCTGGTGGTATTCCATACCCTTGCTCTGTTGGTATTACAACTGCACAATTTTATTGTTGCGTCCGGTGTCTGTCTTCCCTGCGTTGCAAGCCCCCCCCCCCTGCCCTCCAGTGCGTGGGCACGCTCAGCAGCAGCAGCGGCAGCACTGCGCGCTGGCACAACACAGCAGCGACAGCAGCAGCGGCACGCCACGCCACAATACAGCAGCAGAGCAGCAGCAGCCCACCACAGTTAGCGCTGCCTGCTACGCCAGGGTGTCCACGCGCGCCACGAGAACAAACAGTGGCACCGCGCCACAACACAGCAGCAGCAGCGGCGACAGCAGCGGCAGCGGCAGCAGCGGCAGCAGCAGCGGCAGCAGCGGCAGCAGCGGCAGCAGCAGCAACTGGCCTGTTAACGCCAGGGACTGAGTCGCTCCACGCCCACCCACCGCGCCGCACACACAGCAGCAGCAGCAGCAGCAGCACCGCCCGCTGGCACCACAGCAGCGACAGCAGCAGCACCACGCCACCCGCCGCGCCACATACAACAGCAGCAGCGCCCGCTGGCAACACAGCAGCGACAGCAGCAGCGCCACGCCCCGCCACAATACAGCAGCAGCAGCAGCAGCAGCAGCAGCAGCGTCTGCCTGTTCACGCCACTGATTCCACGTCCTCGCCGAGCAGCACCGCCCGCCGGTACACGCCGAGCGCCCAGATCGGGAAGATGTTGCGGTAGTTGGCGTACCTGCGTGTTTGTGTGTGTGCCAGCAGAGGGCGTGAGTGTGTGTGTGTGTGTGTGCGTGTGTGTGCGTGTGTGTGCGCGTGCGCCAGCAGAGGGCGAGTGCGCGCGTGCGTGTGTGTGTGGTGTTTGTGTTTGTGTGTGGTGTTTGTGTGTGTGCGCGTGCAGCGGGGCCATGCATGCGACAACAGTGGGCACACAAACAACACACACACACACACACATTCATACACACGCGCACACACACACCCTCTCTCTCTGAGACATACACACGCACATACACACGCACGTGATCATGCAGTTGCGGTTGAACACGCCTGAGATGTGCTGCTGCGGCCAGTCGCCAGTCGAGAGCTGCGCTGAGAGCAGGTAGCGTGCTGCGGCGTGCAGCGGCGCCGGGTCAACCTGTGTGTGTACACGCGCGTGTGTGTGTGTGTGTGTGTGCGTATGTGTGTGCGTGTGTGTGCATGCGTGTGTGTGTGCATGTGCGTGTGTGCATGTGTGTGTCTGTGCATGTTTGTGTGTGCGTGCGTGCGTGCGTGTGTGTACGTGCGTTTGCGTCGATTTTACAGTGTTAAGACGCCGTTGATGACGTAATAGACTGTGTATGTGTGTGTGTGTGCACGTGCGTGTGCACACTGCATGGGTATGCACACCACACTCACGTTGTGGTAGCCAGCGGTCAGCAGCGTGAGCATCGCCCACGACGTGTTGACGACGTGAGATGGGCCGTCCAGGTGGTGGTACACCTGCGTGTGTGTATACAGTTTCCTGTCAAACCGTAGATTGATCGTGGATCTTAATATTGTAGATGAGCAGGAAACTAGAGTTTCTGCTTATAGCTCAGTTCACCTGTCGGGCGAGAGGCCAATTTACAGAGAAGTCAAAGTCTGGTGCCATTTTGCCTCTCGGCTCGTCTCTTCGGCTCGTCCTACTTCGACACAGTGAGCCCCAGGAGGCTCCTAGTAGAACGGCTAAAGCAGAAATGCGTGTGTGTGTGTGTGTCTGTGCGTGTGTGCGGCAGTTGTGCGACACAAGACTGCGATCACGCCCTAAAAACTTGATGCATCTGCATCACTGGTGTGTGTGTGTATGTGTGTCATAGCGACGAGTGGTGTGGCCCAGCTTCTGCCCAGCTTCTGCCCACCTTCTTTTCGCACGATACGTACGACTCGCCCCACCTGGCGTCCTGCCTCTGCTCGTCAAGCACCCACCCACCTATGCGCACACACACACACATCCACACCAGCTTCTGCCCACGTTCTTTTTGCGACAGGTACGACACGCCCCACCCGCCGTCCTCTTTCTGCTCTTCCAGCACGCACACACACACGTACACGCACATCCACCCACACCCACACCCACAGCCACACAGCCACACATACCCACACGAGCTTCTGCCCACCTTCTTTTCGCACGACAGGTACGATGCGCCCCACCCTCTCTTCTTCCTCAGAACAAAGCGCGCGCCCGTGACCCCCCTTTCCCACTATCACTTGAAAACAACAGAAAACTGCTCTCATCAGACCCCCAGCTTCTGCCCACCTTCTTTTCGCGCGACAGGTACGACTCGCCCCACCCGCCGTCCTCCCGTCTGCTTTGTCAAGCACACACCCACACACGCACGCACACACACACACATCCACACTCACACACACCAGCTTCTGCCCACCTTCTTTTCGCACGACAGGTACGACTCGCCCCACCCGCCGTCCTCCTTCTGCTTGCTTAGGACGAAGCGCACCGCCCGCCGCACCTGCGTGTGTGTGTGTGTGTGTGTGTGTGTGTGCATGTGTGTTTATGTGTGTGTGTGTGCGTGCGTGCGCATGTGCGTGCGTGCATGCGTGTGTGCGTGTGTGTGTGTGTTTGTGTGTGTATGTGTGTGTGCACGCGCGTATGTGCGTGCATGTGTGTGTGTATGTGTGTGTGTGCATGTGTGTGTGTGTGTGCATGGCCTGCCTGCTCGCTTGATATGCCCCCGCCCCCCCCCCCCCGACCCACATGCCCCCCCCAAACAACACACACACGCCCCCCACACATGAACCCCAGCCCCATATGCCCCCCTGACCCCATGCCCCCCCCCTCTCACACATGCACACACACACCGCCTCGTCGGATTGGAGAGAGTGACCGAGCGCAGCCAGGCCCGCGACGCCAAACCAGCACGCACCCACAACCACTCCCCCTCCACACACACACACACACACACACACACGCACACTCACCGCCTCGTCGGATTGGAAAGAGTGACCGAGCGCAGCCAGGCCCGTGACTCCAAACCAGCACGCGTACGTGAAGCACACCGCCCACGAGCCGTACCACGAGCCGTCCTTTCGCTGGTCCTTGCGGATGAAGGCCTCGGCTGCGTGTGTGTGTGCGTGTGTGATACTATCCAATCGATTCAGGCACCGGTCGGTCGACCGCTATTCGAAAGACATCCCAGTGCACGGGTCAGACCTCGTAACGATTGCCGGGGTGTATTGCTGTTAAAAGAACAGGCATTGCCGGTGCATGCGGACGGCCTCGTGTAACGCTCGGTTGGTCGGTTGGTTATGAGTGTGTGCGTGTGGACGTGCGAGTTTGTTTTCTTTTCATATGTGAAACACGGCCGTACCACGAGCCGTCCTTTCGCTGGTCCTTGCGGATGAAGGCCTTGGCTGTAGTTGGTTGGCAGGGGGCGTGCGTGTGTGTGTGCGCGCGCGCGCGCGTGTGTGTGTGTGTGTGTGTCAGAAGTCGTACCACGAGCCGTCCTTTCGCTGGTCCCTGCGGATGGAGGCCTCGGCTGTGTTGGGGGTGGGGTGGAGGGGGCGTGTGTGAGCGTGCGCGCGTGTGTGTGTGTGTGTGTGTCAGGAGTCGTACCACGAGCCGTCTTTTCGTTGGTCCTTGCAGATCAAGGCCTCGGCTGTAGTTGGTTGGCGGGGGGTGGAGGGCATGTGTGAGTGTAAGTGTGTGTGAGTGTGTGTGTGTGTGTGTCAAGAGCCGTACCATGAGCCGTCCATGCTCTGATCCTTGCGGATGAAGGCCCCGGCTGTGTCATTTCGGGGGCGGGGTGTGTGCGTGCGTGTGTGTGTGCGCGTGTGTGTGTGTGTTTGTGTGTGCGAGCGCGCGCGTGTGTGTGTGGTCGATTTTACAGTCCGTCGGACGCCTTTGACTTTGTGTGTGTGTGTGTGTGTGTCAGGAGCCATACCACGAGCCGTCCAAGCTCGGATCCTTACGGGATAAGGCCTCGGCTGTGTTTTTCTTGGGGAGAGTGTGTGTGCGTGTGTGCGCGCGTGTGTGTGTGTGTGTGTGTGTGTGTGTATGTGTCAGGAGCCATACCACGAGCCGCCCTTGCGCTGATCCGTACAGGTGAAGGCCTCGGCTGTAGTTGGTTGGCGGGGGGTGGGGGGTGAGGTGTGTGCGTGTGAGTGTGAGCGTGTGTGTGTGTGTGTGTGTGTCAGGAGCCGTACCACGAGCCGTCCAAGCTCGGATCCTTACGGGATAAGGCCTCGGCTGCGTTTTTTTTGGGGGGGGGGGGGGGGGGTGAAGAGTGTTTGGGGGTGAAGAGTGTTTGGGGGTGAAGGATGTTTGTGTGTGGCGTATGCTTAAGCACAGGCAAGAGCTGCAAACCAGGTTGCCCGGGTGGTATGAACTGTAACGAATCTCTCTCTGCGTGTGGGCATGTGTATGCGTGTCTGTGTGTCTGTCTGTGTGTGTGTGTCTGTCTGTGTCTGTGTGTCTGTGTGTGTGTGTCTGTGTGTGTGTGTCTGTGTGCCGGTGCCACACACACAAGCACACATACAATCTCGCGTTCCCCACTCACTCCTGCTGATGCAGCGCTGGATCTCTGCCCTGCGGTGCTCTAGCTAGGTGCTGGCTCCGAAAATGGCATAACGCAGGTACGCTCTGGGTACGCACACAGACGTGCAAAAAGCAAAAAATACAAAGAAACGGAGAAAAAACAGAGGGACACTCACTCCTGCTGATGCAGCGCTGGATCTCTGCCTTGCGGTGCTCCGGGTGCTGCGCGCGGAACTGGCACAGTGCAGTGATGCACGCAGACGTGCACTCGACGTACGAGTAGTCCACGATGATGTCGCCGAAGGTCTCGCTCGGGTTGAGGATCTGGGTGTGATGGTGTGTGTGTGTGAGAGAGAGACAGGAGGAGTGAGAGAAAGAGTGAGTGAGAGAGAGAGTGAGAGTGTGAGAGTGAGAGAGAGAGAGTGAGAGTTGTCGACAATGATGTCTCCAAAGGTCTCGCTCGGGTTGAGGATCTCAAGGGAGGGAGAGGGTAGGGGGTGGGGTGGGGAGAGGTTATCTGGGAGGGGAGCTGTGCATGTGTCTGCATGAGCGTGTGTGTGTGTGTGTGTTTGTGTGTGCTTGTGTGTGTTTGCGTGTGTTTGTGTGTGTGTGCATGTGCGTGCGTGTTATGCTTGCTTGTGACGATACCGCACCTCGACGCGTGGAACGACCGCGTATTCTCGAGCGTTGCACACACACACGCATACGCACACACACGCGCAAGCCGAGGCCTTCATCCGCAAGAACCATCACAAATACGGCTCCTTACACACACACTCACACACACACACTCAACACACACACACACACACCTCAAGCGCGTGGAACGACCGCGTGTTCTCGTACGTCGCCATGCCGCCGTCGGCGTTTTGGTACGACAGCAGGATGTTGACGCAGTCGTAGAGGCGCTCGGCAGACACCTAATATGCATATCGAGGGATTGGGGTTCTAGGGTTGAGGTTGTAGGGGATGAGGCTTTGGAGTCCAAGGATAAGGGTTCCTAGTTTTGGTACGACAGCAGGATGTTTTGATGCAGTCGAAGAGGCGCTCGGCAGACACCTGCAGATGGCAGATGGCAGATGGCATGCTAGGGGTCGAATTTTGACAGCTGCCGGCCTCTTTCCTAGGGTCTAATGCGCCACCAAAGGCGTCCGACGGACTGTAAAATTGACCACCTGCAGTGATTATCAAGAGGCAGGAATAATTCCGAATGAAGCGACAGATGAGCGAGAGGGAGGGAGAGCGAGCGAGAGAGATAGGGAGAGAGAGCGACAGCATGATTGCATGATTCAAGCCGCATGCGCGTGAAATGCCACTCCAGAGGGCATGCCGCCGTCGGCGTTTTGGTACGACAGCAAGATGTTGCCGCTGTCGTAGAGGCGCTCGGCACACACCTGGTATCGTGCGTATCGAGGGATTGGGGTTTTAGGGTTGAGGGTTTAGGGTTCGGGGCGTTGGGTTTCAGGGTTGGTAGTTTTGGTATGACAGCAGGATTTTAACGCAGTCGAAGAGGCGCTCGGCGGACACCTAGTATTGTGCATGGGAACGACATCTACAAACATCTACAGTTAGCTCGGCGCCCACCTCACGCATGCACCATGCGTGTGCTGCTTGTATGTGAAACTGTGCATATAGTATCACACGGGCGTCCCGCCGGGATCGTTGGCTGTGTACTGAGGCGACACAACACAATGTGTAGATAGCGGCATCTTATAGATAGCGGCATGTGACACGCGAGTGCTAGGCGGCAGGCGAAACCAGACGACGCGCTGCCACAACAAAAATACAGCGCGCCTCCGACTCAAGCAGGAGTCCCAGTCGAGAGTCGTAGAGAAGTGGTGCCGCACAGACTGTAGCAGAACCCAGCATCATGATCACCAGAGCCCTGTGGCTGGTCCCAGTCGAGAGTGGAAGATAAATGGTGTCGCACAGAGTGTAGCAAAACCCATCATCATCATCACCAATGCCTAGTGGCAGATCCCAGCCAGTTACAGTTACAGTTACAGTTACATCGGCTTTCCAGTAAAGACTACCTCTAGTCCTAGTACCACCGCCTAGACCCAAGTCCAGTTCTGGCCCTAACAATTACTTGTAAGGGGCGGTAGCCAACAGCCGGCTGCCTGCCAACGTGTAGTCCCAGAGCAAAAAGGAGAGCTATTGTGCGACGCCTCCAAAATAGGTCCTAACTGCTTCTAGGGGATAGGGGGTCAAGTGGCGCTTGCCAATCTACTTGACCGCCGTGGTGGAGGGGCCGGCGCCTGAGGGGCAGCCGGACCGTACACCACGGCTCTCCACCCGACCCTATCCTGAGCACGCTCAAACGCCGTGTCCGAAAAAGTCTTCCAATCAGAACGAGTGCCACTAGTTTCGCCTAGCTGCTGAATCAGTAACAAGTAACAAGTAACACGGGGTTTCCAGCTAAGCAGGCTACTCTTCTACTAGAGACCCCCGCCGATACTCCAGCACACTTAAGTACTAGAGTACCGCCGGCTCCCGGCCGATTGACTACCGCTCCCGCCGGCTAGACTACCCCAAACAGCGGTCTCTGAGAGACATGTCTGGCAAGGAGCATATAGGAGAGGACCTTCCTCAGGGTCACAGCTGAATCAGTAGCTTAAGAAAATAGTGTCGGGAGGAGGCTGGAGGCCGGCCTTGCTGCCGAGCCACATCCATTGTGCAGTCAAAAGTCGTACGAGGAAGACGAGAAGCCGGCATGCGCATCACATGGCCTAGCTACTGCATTGATCGCTTTGCCACAAGGCTCTCAATTGGCTCAGTGTCGCACGCCTGCCGAATATAAGTTAATCTGTGCCGGTCGACCAGGCGCACACCCAGAATGCGACGAAGGCAGTTAGAGTGGGAACCTCCAATCGAGTCAGTTGTGTTTTAGTAGGGGCCCATGTTTCGCAGCCGTACAGAAAGTAGGGCAGCACGAAAGTGTTGTAAACCCGCATCTTAGACTGCACTTGCATCTTCTTGCTGGTCCAAATCTTATCAAAAGACGCAAACACGCCCAGCGCGCGACCGACACGCACACCGATCTCCTTTTCCACACCACCACTCTGGGTTATCCAACTCCCTAAATACTTAAATGCAGGGACGGTCTTCACTTCACCACCAGTCAGCGCAAACGTGGGCAGATCCGCGACAAAATCTGCTGGCAAAATCATCACTTCTGTCTTGGCGGCGTTGATTTGCATGCCAAAGCTAGAGGACACTTTGTCAAGGACTTTCAGCATAAGCGCCAACTGAGCTGGGTCATGCGAGAACAAACATAAATCGTCGGCATACATCAGCATTACTATGCGCTCAACCGACGACGACAACACAGAGCCGCCGTAAGTGGTGTCGCACAGACTGTAGCAGAACCCAGCATCATCATCACCAGTGCTTAGTGGCAGTTCCGTATGCGTGCCGCTGGTGCAGGCAATTCAGCCCAGTACACCAACAGGCTCCCTGCAGGAAGGCACACACACACACACACACACACATACACACACACACTCACACACACACACTCACACACACACACACATGCATGGACACGCACACACGCACACACACACACACACATGCGCGGACACGCGCACACACACACACAAACTCACACACACACAGGCTGTCATGGTCATGGAGCCCAGCCGATCACTTACAGGGTCACCGACAGCCTTGGGGTCCATGCGCGCAAGCGTGAGCGCGGCCTTGAGGCCCTGTGTTGGTGCGGGGTGGGGTGGGGATGGGGGATTGTGTGTGTGTGTGTGTGTGCGAGTGTGTGCGCGAGGTGGGGGTGGTGGTGCGGGGGGTTGTGTGTGCGCATGTGAGTGAGTCTCTCGAGAGAGAGATGGAGAGATGTTTTATGGAGGTGGTGGACTTGTTGCGCTTGCCATGAGAGTCCATAGGCTTGAGAGAGAGGGAGAGGGAGAGGGAGAGGGAGAGAGGTGGAGGTGGAGGGCGAGGGCGAGAAAGAGAGCAAGGGAGTGGGCGAGGGAGGGCGAGGGCGAGGGAGCGGGAGAGGGAGATGACAGGAGGCAGGTAGAGAAAGAAAGCGGTCGCGCCAACTCACCTCTGATGAGCAGTCCGAGATAGGCCACCCATGGTCGGCTGTGCTGAACGGCCACGCGCCCTTGGACACGTGGCGGTAGTACTCACTCAGTGGTGCCGCTGCCTCTTCCTTCACCTGTGTGTGCGTGTGTGTGCATGTGTGTGTGTGTGAGGGTGTGTGAGGGTGTGTGTGTGCATGTGTGTGTGCATGCGTGTGAGTGTGTGGTGGGGGGGGGGCACGCGCTCTTTGACACGTGGCGGTAGCACTCGCTGAGCGGTGCCGCCCCCCTCCTACACCTGTGTGTGTGTGTGCGAGTGTGTGTTGTGCATGTGTGTGCGTATTTTTTTTTGTGTGTGTGCATGTGTGTGTGTGTGCGAGAGTGTGTGTGTGCGTGTGTGTGTGCATGTGTGTGCGTGGCCTTTGACACGTGGCGGTAGTACTCACTCAGCGGTGCCGCTGCCTCCTCCTTCACCTGTGTGTGTGTTTGCGTGTGTGTGTGTGTGTGTGTATTTGCGTGTATGTTTGTGTGTGTTTGTGTGTGTGTGGGGCTCGATTAACGGAGGCGCGTTCTCGTCGCCGAGCCCTGGACCCAGCAATGCGGCGCTGCTGGTGACGAGGATCTCCGTGCCGCTGACGAGCGGGGTAAAATACGACTGGCCCGGCTCCTGCTAGACTGCCCTTCGGTGGAACACTTCAGGAGCGGCTTGCCCGGCGCTGCCATGGCTTGGTGAGTAGCCGCGGCGCTGCCACGGCCCGTGCTGGGAGACGGCCCTTATCCTCCCCCAATGCAGGACGCCATGCGGCACCGATCTCGACGAGTCGATCGACGAGCGGAGGAGCTGGCGCCCGTCAATGCATGCTGGACATTGGTCAAGATGGCTGCCCGTGGAGGCGGGCTACCATCACGGCTTCAGCGGTGGCGACCGCCGAGGCAACACAGAGTAAATCCGCTTCACCAATCGCAGCGTTCGTCACCGCGCTCATCCTCGGGGTCGCTCGTCTGCCGGTGACTGGCGTTGGAAGGTCTTCAGGCAGCCTCCATGACAACTATGTCGTCCATGCACCCCTGGAGGGTAGGACCTGGCCATGCATGAGGCATGGGGCGCCGGCTGAGTCCCATGCAAACGAGAGCTGCACAGCCATGCACTGCCAGGCGAAGACCGTTCCAGTCAGAGCCAGTCGGCTCTGCCGGCTTGACTGGCCACAAGGCCACTACTGTGACCCTGAGGGAGGTCCTCTCCTGTATGCTCCTTGCCAGACATGTCTCTCAGAGACCGCTGTTTGGGGTAGTCTAGCCGGCGGGAGCGGTAGTCTATCGGCCGGGAGCCGGCGGTACTCTAGTACTTAAGTGTGCTGGAGTATCGGCGGGTGTCTCTAGTAGAAGAGTAGCCTGCTTAGCTGGAAACCCCGTGTTACTGTTACTGTTATGTGTGTGCCCTCTCTCCCTGTGGCTGTGTATGATGAGGGAGGGGGGGCTTTCTCTCTCTTCGTCTGTGTGTGTAAGTGTGTGTGTGTGTGTGTGTGTGTGAGCGTGTGTGTGTGAGGGTGTGTGAGTGTGTGTGTGTGCGTGTGTGTGCATGTGTGTGTGTTTGTTTGAGCACCTACGACCTGTGCACGTACAAGTAACAAGTACCACGAGGTTTCCAGCTAATCAGGCTACTCTTCTACGAGAGACACCCGCCGATACTGCAGCACACTCAAGTACTAGAGTTCCGCCGGCTCCCGGCCGATAGACTACCGCTCCTGCCGGCTAGACTACCCCAAACAGCGGTCTCTGAAAGACATGTCTGGCAAGGAGCATATAATAGGAGAGGTGCACGTCCGAGTGTGCCTTTTCCAGGCACTGGTAGAACGAGGGACGCATGCATTGCTCGAGTGGCAGCGGTGTGCGGTGGCGGTGTGTTGTAACAAAAGTACAGCAAGAAAACGTTGTCGCTTCTATCCTGGGCGCACCTGCGACCTGTGTACGTACGAGTGTGCCTTTTCCAGGCACTGGTAGAATGAGGACTGCAGCCCGGTTGCTGCGATCGCCTGGACAGCAAACGCTGTGTCCCACAGCTGCGAGCCGTTGTAGCCCTGCATCTTGAGGCTGTGTGTGTGTGCGTTTGTGTGCGCGTGTGTGTGTGTGCATGTGTGTGTGTGTGTGTGTGTGTGTGCATGTGTGTGTGTGTGTGTGTGCATGTGTGCGTGTGTGTTTGTGTGTGTGGTGCAGGGTGTCCCAAACCTGCAAGCCATTGCAGCCCTGCATCTTGAGGCTGTGTGTGTGTGCGCGTGTGTGAGCGCGTGTGTGTGTGGGGGGGGGGGGGGTGTACGTGCATGTGTGTGTGTGTGCGTGTGTGTGTGTGTGGGGGGGGGGGGTCATGCACAGCAAACGCGGTGTCCCACAGCTGCGAGCCGTTGTAGCCCTGCATCTTGAGGCTGCGTGTGTGCGTGCGCGTGCATGTATGAGTGCGTGTGTGTGTGTGTGTGTTTCCCACAGCTGGGAGTGTGGAGGCGCCCCACACCTCCCAGTGTGTGGATCCCACCCACCTGTCCTCCGACACCCACATATAGTCAGGCACGCGCGCCAGGTGGCGCTTTTGAACGCCTGGCCGTTCATCTTTATAATGCACACAACAAACCAAGTGTGGAACCCCAAGTGTGGAACCCCACACCCACGCCCACTGACACCCTCCCTGTCCACACTTTCTCACCCGTCTTCCGCGACCCACAAGTGGTCAGGCACGCGCCAGGTTGCCCTTGAAAGCCTGACTGTCCTCCCAACAGTGCAACGCCCACACAGTGTGAACTCCAAACTATATCACCCGTCCTCCGCCACCCACAGGTAGTCGGGCACGCGTGCCAGGTGGCGTTTGAACGCCCGTCTGTCCGTCGCAGCAGTGCAAAAATGCCGAATAAAACAAGTGTGGAATTCCACACCCTCCCTGTCCACACTCACCCGTCCTCCACCACCCACAGATAGTCGGGCACGCGCGCGAGATGGCACTTTTGAACGCCCATCTGTCCGTCCTAACAGTGAAAAAATGCCGAATAAAACAAGTGTGGAATTCCACACCCTCCCTGTCCACACTCACCCGTCCTCCACCACCCACAGATAGTCGGGCACGCGCGCAAGATGGCACTTTTGAACGCCCGTCTGTCCGTCCTAACAGTGAAAAAATGCCGAATAAACTAAGTGTGGAAACCCCACACCCACGCCCTCACTCACCCGTCTTCCGCCACCCACAGGTAGTCGGGCACGCGCGCCAGGTGGCGCTTTTGAACGCCTGTCCGTCCCTCGCAGCAGTGCGAAAATGCCGAATAAAACAAGGGTGGAAACCCCACACCCACGCCCACTCAAACCCACGCCCTCTCCACACTCACCCGTCCTCCGCCACCCACAGGTAGTCGGGCACGCGTGCGAGGTGGCGCTTGAACGCCTGGCCGTCCGTCCCAACAGTGGAAACAATAATTTTTTTAGAAAAGGAAGCCCACACCCACGCCAGTGTGGGACTTCAAACTCCCTCACCCGTCCTCCGCCACCCACAGGTAGTCGGGCACGCGCGCCAGGTGGCGCTTGAACGCCTGTCCGTCTGGGTCCTCAAACCAGCACGCCATCATGTTGCAGACCTTGTTGACGGGGCCGATGTCGAGGTAGCGCGTGTTCTCGTCCTGAGGAGTTGTTGGTGTCATTTTTGTTTTGTCAAGATGAATAGGCGAAATTGGTGGCACTCGTTCTGATTGGAAAACTTTTTCGGACCTGCGTTTGTGCGTGCTCAGGATAGGGTCGGGTGGAGAGCCGTTGTGTACGGTCCGGCTTCACCTCCGGCGCCGGCCCCTCCACCTCGGCGGCCAAGTAGATTGGCAAGCTCCACTTGACCCCCTATCCCCTGGAAGCAGTTAGGACCTATTTTTGAAGGTGTCGCATAATAGCTATCCTTTTTGCTCTGGAACTACACGTTGGCAGGCAGCCGGCTGGTGGCTACCGCCCCTCACAAGAAATTGGTAGGGCCAGAACTGGACTTTGGTCTAGGCGGTGGTAGCGATGTCGAAGCAGCGCGTGTTCTCGTCGTATGGTGTTGCTGCTGTTGTTGCTGTGGTTGTCGTTGTCTTTTTTTACAGGTTGTTTGGGCGTCTGGTGCCCGCGGTCGTTAAAAGGACTCTGCTGGGGAGGTCGGGGACAGCGAAGTCTTCACTCGAGAGGGGGAAAAGGGGGTGTTAAAGGGGGGCCGAAGGAATAACTATAATCGACCACACACCCACGCACACGAGCACACACACATCAGACTGTTGAGCCGACCACACACACACATACACACACACACACACACCTCATAGTGGATGTTCTTCATGACCTCCTTGAAGCACCATCTCTGTCTCACACACACACACACACACATGCACGAGCACCCACCCCCACCCACCCCACCCACCTACCCACATGCACACACACACACACACACACACACACACCTCATAGTGGATGTTCTTCATGACCTCCTTGAGCACCATCTCTCTCACACACACACACACACACGCACGCGCACCCACCCACCCACCCACCCACCCATGCACACACACACACACACACACACACACACACACACCTCATAGTGGATGTGCTTCATGACCTCCTTGAGCACCATCTCTGTCTCACACACACACACACGCACGCGCACACACCCACACCCAGCCACCCACCCACATGCACACACACACATGCACACATACCTTGACCTCCTTGAGCGCCATCTGTCTCACACACACACGCGCACACACATGCACGCACACACACACACACGCACACATGCACACCTCACAGTGGATGTGCTTCATGACCTCCTTGAGCGCCGTCTCTGTCTCACACACACAAACACACACACACACACACACAAACATGCACACCTCGTAGTGGATGTGCTTCATGACCTCCTTGAGCGCCATCTCACGTACCGACGACTCTATCAGCAGGTTCTCAGCCTTGTAGAGCACCCACCTGCATGTGTGTGTGTGTGTGTGTTGGTTTTAGGGCATAGGGTCTGGCACCAACGTCCCAATCAGCAGGTTCTCGGCCGTGTAGAGCACCCACCTGCATGTGTGTGTGGGTGTGTGCGCGTGTTGATGTGAGAGTGTGCGTTCGTGCATGCGTGTGTTCGTGTGTGTGTCTGTGAGTGTGTGTGTGTTCGCGTGTGTGTTGGTGTGTGTGTGTTGGTGTGTTTGTAGGTTTTAGGGCATAGGGTCTGGCGTACGCATGTCCCAAGCAGCAGGTTCTCAGCCTTGTAGAACACCCACCCACCTGCATGTGTGTGTGTGTGTGTGTGTGTGTGTGTGTGTGTGTTGGCTGGTTTTAGGGCATAGGGTCTCACGCACCCATGTCCCAAGCAGCAGGTTCTCGGCCTTGCGAAGTACCCACCTGCATGTGCGTGTGTGTGTGTGTGTGTGTTTGAGGGCATAGGGCAAGGAGCACCGACGAGTCCAAGCAGAAGGTTCTCAGCCTTGCATAGCACCCACCTGCATGTGCGTGTGTGTGTGCGTGCGTGTGCGTGTGTGTGCGCGCGTGTGTGTGTGTGTGTGTGTGTGTGTGTGTGTGTGTGTGTGTGTGTTTGAGCGCATAGGGTAAGGCGCACCGACGAGTCCAAGCAGCAGGTTCTCAGCCTTGCAGAGCAGCCACCTGTGATGATGGTCGAGTTTAAAGGGTTTTGAGTGGTAGGAAGGAGGCTTTTGGGTGTTAGGAAGGAGAGGTAGGGAGGCGGACAGGCAGGCAGAACAAGCAGACAAGAGGTAGGCAGACAGGAAGGCAGAAAGGCAGGCAGAGCAAGCATTACAGGCAGACAAGAGCCCCACAGGCAGCCCTGGATGCACGGGTGTGGGCAGAACAGGCCGTCCTGTGCCCCAAGCAAGCACACACATACACACACATACAGACACACACACGCACACACACACACACTCCGACAAACAGACAGACACAGACAAACTGATAGACAACACAACACACACACACACACACAATCCGGGTGCGGGTAGAACATGTCCCTCCTGTGCCCAAGCACGCATACACACACATACACACGTACAAACAGATAGACAGTCAGGCAACACACCACACGCACACACACACACACACACACATGCGCACACACACACACACTCCTACCCACCACAGGCAGTCCTGGATGAACGGGTGTGGGTAGAACAGGTCCTCCTTGCAGACCTTGTTTCGCGTGCCGTTCCAGTCCATCGACTCGTAGGGGACTGCGTGTGTACATGCATGTGCGTGCGCGTGCGTGTGCGTGTGTGTGTGTGTGTGCGCGCAATGATCTATCTCTCTCGGAGTGTGTGTATGTGTGTTGTGTCCGACAAGCAGACTTTGTTGCGTGCCGTTGCAGTCCATCGACTCGTAGGGGACTGCGTGTGTATACGCATGTGCGTGTGTGTGTGTGTGTGTGTGTGTGTGCGCGCAACGATCTGTCTCTCTCGGAGTGTGTGTATGTGTGTTGTGTCCGACAAGCAGACCTTGTTGCGCGTGCCGTTCCAGTCCATCGACTCGTAGGGGACTGTGGTTCGGGGGTGCACGCATGCGTTGGTGTGCATGAGGGGAGGGTCCAACACGGGGCGCCAGCTCAGCCGGCGGGTCAAAGTGCGCAGCGTCCAGACGGATGCCGTGCCCACCCCACCTTGCAATCAGTGATTTCCTTTTCGGCTCTACACAGCCGTTTGGCTGTATTCCGGCTTTACTTTGACCTTGGAACGCAGCTCAACCCATTCCGTGGATTGGATGCCTGCCGAGCCCGCCAGACAAATCTCGTCGAGAGCTTCCAAATGACGTTTTTCTGAGGATTTTCGTTCAACGGGAGGTCAACGGTCAACGCGGTCAAAGCAAAATCCGGCTGTGAAAAAATAATAAAAAAAATCCCGAAAAGAAAATCACTGCTTGCAATGGACCCCAAACCCAGAACCCGGAACCCTGACACCTGACCACTCCCTTGGCAGCCCTCAGCCCATTATTCCACAGCCGGATTTTGCTTTGATCTCGTTGAGCGTTGACCTCCCGTTGACCGTGTATTCTCATACATAGGTCATTTGAAAGCTGTTGCCGTGCTCTGTCTGGCAGGCATGTCAGACTTACAATCCAATGCATGCGTTGAGCTTGGTGCAAGGTCAAAGTACAGCCGGAATAAAGCCAAATGGCTGTGTACAGCCGAAAAGGAAGTCACTGGTGCCCACCCCACCTTGCAATGGACCCAAAACACTGGAACCTGGACACTCCCTTCCAAATGACGTTAGTCTGAGGTCATTCTGTCAACGGGAGGTCAACAGTCAACGCAGTCAAAGAAAAATCCGGCTGTGTATTAATTAATGTAAAATTGATTTAAAATCCCGAAAAGAACATCACTGCTTGCAATGGACCCAAAGCCCAGAACCCGGAACCCTGACACCTGAACACTCTCCCTTGGCAGCCCTCAGCCCCCAGCACTGCTAAACCCCACCTGGCTAGAGCTCCTCGCGCAGCCTCTTGCATCGCGGCACGTCGCACAGGCCCCGATCGTCAACGCTCCCCAAAACCCCTGACATAAACAAAAACCACAATAAGCCCAAAGACCCACCAGGGTACAGCTCCTCGCGCAGCAAGCGTGTGGCCTCAGTCTCGCGGCACGTCGCGTGCTTTGTGTACAACTACTACAGCCAAGACACTCAAGTAGTAAGCAAGAGCAGTAACAACTTGGATACGAAAAGAACATCACTGCTTGCAATGGACCCAAAGCCCAGAACCCGGAACCCTGACACCTGAACACTCTCCCTTGGCAGCCCTCAGCCCCCAGCACTGCTAAACCCCACCTGGCTAGAGCCCCTCGCGCAGCCTCTTGCATCGCGGCACGTCGCACAGGCCCCGATCGTCAACGCTCCCCAAAACCCCTGACATAAACAAAAACCACAATAAGCCCAACCACCCACCCGGGTACAGCTCCTCGCGCAGCGAGCGCGTGACCTCAGTCTCGCGGCTCGTCGCGTGCTTTGCGCACATGTCAACCGAAAACGCTATAAAACCCCAAGGGCTCTTGACAGCCTAGCTCTCGACACCCCTAGGAAAACCCAAGTCGCTCAAAATGCCCACCTGGGTACACCTCCTCGCGTAGCGACCGCGTGACCTCAGTCTCGCTGCAAGTCGCGGGCTTTCCGCACAGCTGCTTCAGCCAACACTCTAAATCTTGTGCACACCGGAACCCTTGGAGGGTAGAAAGCCCTGCTTAAAAAACCAATAACTAATAACAACCCACCCGGGTACAGCTCCTCGCGCAGCGAGCGCGTGACCTCAGTCTCGCGGCACGTCGCGCGCTTGCCGTACATGTAGCTCATGGGCAGGTAGACCATGCGGCAGTGGCACCAGAAGCGCCCGGGGTGCGCGTAGCCGATGCCGGTCCACCTGGGGTGAGTTGTCAGCTGTCGGTTGTGAGCTGAGTCAGCTGAGTCAGTTGTGATCTAGTGTGGCTGGTAATTGTGTCGCATATACATGTAGCTCATGGGCAGGTAGACCATGCGGCAGTGGCACCTGGGTCAGTTGTTAGTTGTCGGCTGAGTCAGCACAGCCAGCTGGGTCAGTCGAGTCAGTTGTGGATTGGGGTGGTTGGTGGTTGTGTCGCATGGGCAGGTGGACCATGAGGCAGTGGCGCCAGAAGCACCCGGGGTAGCCGATGCTGGTCCGCCTAGGTCGAGTCAATTATCATTTGTCAGCTGAGCCCCCCCTCCCAAACAGAGGACCCCTCGTCCAACGCCATGCCGGATTTTCAGACGTGGATGCTGTGGGCGAGGCAGATCACCCCCCCACACACACACTCCACGCACACACAAGCACACACACGCAAACACCCACTTGGAGTAGGGCAGCAGCCACATCTCTGGTGTGAGCGGGTTGAGGCCGTCCCAGCTGAACACACCACACACACACACACACACACACACACACACACAGAGGGACAGAGGCAGCAACGCAGCCAAAGGGCGTGCTGCCTATGCGGTGGGCTTGAGGATGAGGCACACATGGTATTTGAGTGCCCTGCCTATGAAGAGGCACGGGTGCGGGCCCACAGCCTGTTTTGGTTCATCCCTCGCCCTGAGAAAGCCGATTTAGATGAGCGGATGCGGGAGTTTATGAATCCTCGGCCAGGCAAGGAGAACCCCAGGTTCTGGCACGAGTTGGCTGACTTCCTTGTCGCCTGCTTTGAGACACGCACCGCGTGCACAGCAATCATGATGCCAGATGGCATGCTAGGGGTCTAATTTTGACAGCTGCCGGCCTCTTTCCTAGGGTCTAATGCGCCATCAAAGGCGTCCGACGGACTGTCCGACGGACATCGACCACACACACACTCTCCCACACTCTTCTGGGGCCCACACACCCAGCCCACACACACACGCAAGCACCCACCAGGAGTAGGGCAGCAGCCACACCTCTGGTGTGAGCAGGTTCAGGCCGTCCCAGCTAACACACACACACATGTACGCACATTTTGAGGCCCACACCCCACACTGGCCCGCCACCCTCCCAGCAACTACTTGGAGTAGGGCAGCAGCCACACCTCTGGCGCGAGCGGGTTTAGGCCGTCCCAGGTGAACCCACCCACCCACCCACACATTTTCAGGCCCACACACCCAGCCCACACCCCTTGACACCCACTTGGAGTATGGCAGTAGCCACATCTCTGGTGTGAGTGGGTTCAGGCCGTCCCAGCTGAACACTCCAAGAACTGCGAGGTAGAACTTGCCCCACGAGGTGACGGTGTTGGCGCCACCGCGCTCGTGGATCTGGTTGTGTGTGTGTGTGTGTGTGTGTGTGTGTCGAATGTGTGTGTGTGTCGAGTGTGTGTGTGTAGAACTTGCCCCATGAGGTGACGAGTGTGTGTGTGTGTGTGTGTGTGTGCGTGTGTGCATGTGTGTGTGTGTGTGTAGTGTGCGTGTGTGTGTGTGGAGTGTGTGTGCATGTTGTGTGCTGTGTATGATGCGTGTGCGTGTGCCATTGACTCTCACCCGCGCGAGTGCGTTGGCTACCATCCCCTCGACCTTGTCGACACACTCACACACACACACACACACACACACACGCATGCACACACACACACACACACACACACACACACACGTGCACACACACACACACTCACCCACGTGCACACACACACACTCCCCGCACGCACACACACTCCCTGCGTGCACACACTCGCCGCGCACACACACACACACACACTCCCATCGCGCACACACACTCACCCACGTGCACACACACACACTCACCCACACGCGTGCCTGGACCATCATCTCCTCATCCTTGTCCACACCCAGGATGCGCAGCGTGACGTAGCTACATGTGTGTGCGTGTGAGTGTGTGTGCGCGTGTGTTTGCATGCATGTGCGTGTTTGTGTGTGAGAGTGAGAGAGGCAGACAAAGAGAGGTAGCGCAGTAGCGCGGTAGCGCAGGAGAGGGGGAGAGGGGGAGAGGGGGAGACAGAGCGGGAGTGAGGGAGAGAAAGACCCACCCCGACCGCTTTTGGTGTCACTGCTGCATGGTCTACCAGCCCATGAGACACAACCACAAGCGAGCAACGGGTGCAAACTGAAAACTGTCGACACTCACGTCATCGACGTCCCAAACATGGTCGATCCGCCCTCGATGTGCAGCCCCCACCCGCCGTCCCTGTTCTGGTGGTTGCGCAAATAGCGCAGCGCCTCGGCCTTGTGGGGCGGGGTGAACACAGTGTCGAGGGAGTTGGTCGTGTAGAGCGCGATGATGAGGCCTGGGGGGTGGGGGCAAGGGGGTAAGGGGCAGAGCAGGGGGCAGAGGTCACGTAGCGTGTGGAGTGGTTGATGATGATGGATATTACAGTCTGTGTGACACCAGTAAAGATGTATAAGACCGGTGTCGGCGCTGGCGCCCGACACCTTGAACTCAGTTTCAGTGGGAAACTGGCTGGCTACCTGGTAGGGGTGAGGGTAAACCCCCACACACGCGCACGCACTGGACCTAGACAGGACACTGGGCCCCCAGATCCACCCTATACCACCCAGGCAGTGACAGCAACGCATTGTTGGTGTGGAGTGGTTAGTGTGGAGTGTTGGGGTGGTGTGCTGCTGGCGAGACGAGTGCGGGTTCTGCATGCTGGATCAGTGGACGGAGGAAGGAAGTTGGCTGTGAAGAGCATGATGGTGAGGCCTGCGGGGCAAGGGGTCAGGGGTCGGTCAATGCGTGATGATGGGCTGAAGGAAAGCGCTTTGTGCTGGTGGTGGATACATCAGTGTCGTTTCAGAAGTGGCATAGCACGTGCAGGGCGCACAGCACGCGTGCGAGCATGAGCGCCAGATCGGGCGCGACACGCATGCATGCCATGCATGCATGCATCCAACACACGCACCTGGGAACAGGAACATGGGGCCCCCGTAGTCGCCCGGCCAGTGACCATCGTCCTGCTGCAGGCACTCGTAGAAGCAGATGGCCCCCTTCAGGTGGTCCTCCACGCGCTTGGCGTCGAGCGTCTCCGGGACCTCGCCCCCTGGCGGACTGAACGCGACTGTGCTGCTCTTGCCGCGGGACTGAAGGCGCAGCAGCTCATCAGACGAGTGCTTCTGATTGAAGCGGTTGTAGGTGTAGTGCTTGCGCAGACGCTCCACCTCGGCGCGCTCCACGGGCGTGCCGGCCTCCGGATCGAACTCCCACGTCTGGCGACCCGCATTGTCGTTCAAGCTGTGGAGCAGCGGGTGGTCGCTGTTTGGAGGCCCCGGGCCACCACTGCCGGCGGACACGAACCTCCACATCGTTGTGCAACTGAATTCGAGAGTGATCGAGAGTTCAGATGGTCACACCTGCTGTCCACATTAGTGCCCTGTCACGCCCCTCCGGCACTCCAGCATGTCGGCTTCGCTGCTGGACGAGTATGCGGCTTGCAGGGGGCAGCTGGAGGGGGAGCTGGGCAAGGTGGAGCGGCTGGTGAGAGGGGGAGAGTTGTCCTTGCATGGGCCAGTATGTAGCATGCGACCTGCTTGGTGCACTCCCTTGCAACGTGCATGTGCCATGCCATGCGCAGATTGCCGACCTGGAGTCGCAGTACATGGCAGCGGAGCACTGCCAGAACGGATCCGTGCTGAGGGTGAGCGCGTCGCATGGCCCATACAGCGGCCGTGCATGGCCCAACTCCTTCCCCGGCTCGCGTGCGTTTCATGGGAGCAATATGTGTAGGGGGTGCAGGGCCGTGGCAGGCGGGCGTGGTGGGCGCACGACCGTAATGCATGGCGCATGGCGCCTGCATGTGGCGCATGCACATGGGGAGCGACCTACCTCAAGCACACACACACACACACACACACAGCCACACAAGCACCGATGCCCCCCCCCCCTCCAACCCACACACACCTCCCACACACCCCACCCCCGACCCCAGGGCTTCGAGGGCTTCCTCGCCAGCAAGGAGACTCTGCGGAAGCGGGCGCGGTCGAACAAGGCCGACGAGCGGCTGTTTAGCCTCTCGTCCAAGACGTCGCCTGTGGTGCGTGGTTATATCCTCTCCGCATGGGGCGCCGCGTGGGGCGCGTGCAAGCGCGGCAGGCACTGCGGGGGACACACGGCACGATATGATGCGCACACCAGACGTGGAACCAGACGTGTGCACCGCCCGCCGCCCCCGCCCCCTCGCGCGTGCACACCTGCCCCCACCCTTTGCACGCTTGCATGCACACACACACACACACACACACACAACTGTGCACCCTGCCATGTGTGTCCCGCATGCATAAGGGGGGGTTCTGTGTACTGGGACCCGGTCAAAGCGCGCCCTTGTGCGTCCACAGGCGATGGCGCCCGGGGCAGGCGCCGCAGGGGGTCCACACATGCGCACAGACACACACACGCGCGCGTGAGTGCCGCAGACGCGCGAAAGCGAGCAACAGCTCGACATGATGGGCTCTGACAACCCTATGGGCTTTGGCAAGAAGGGCTACGCTCTGAAGGGCTATGCGAACAAGGGCAAGCGGTGACGTGGCGGCGGCGGCGGCGTTGCCCATGCACGCGTGCGGCACCCGACGCTAGCGAGCAAGCAGGAGGGCGGGAGAGAGGGATGGGACGTAGGGCGTGTATATTAAGGGCTAAATCGGAACAAGAGTCAAGTCAAGTAAAGTCAAGAGAGAGTCAACGGTTGGTCACACTGCTGATGTTGACCAGGTTTTTTGTTCGTCCCTGTTGCAAATCCGTTGTCCCTCCCCTACATAGAACCTCCGCCGTTGCGTTAGCGCCTCTCGGTATGTTGGAGAGGGCGGGGCGGGCGGCGGAGTAACGCCAGTCACTCGCCCAAAACAGCAACACTTCGATATGTCGAAGACACCGCGCCTCGTGGGCGCCTCGGGCATGGGCCCGTTGCCCTCCATCAGCGAAGTGGGCCAGCTGCGCTCCACGTGCAACCAGCTGCGCCGGGAGGTGGAGGGGCTGAAGAAACAGTTTTTGGGTGCACAGCAGGAGCTGGAAGCCACTTCTAATCAGCTCAGACAGAGCGAGCTGGCGAGGGCCTCCACTGACGAGTATGCTCGCAAGCTGGAGCAGGTGCTCATGCGGATGCGTCTCGCATGGCGCATGGCGTGCGGCAGCATGCATGCGGCCTGCATGGCGGCCTGCAGCAGAGGGTTTTGTCCCTGCATTGGCCTGCATTGGCCTGCATTGACCTCAAACAGGGGCCACCTCCCTGCATTGACCTCAAACAGGGGCCACCTCTATGCAAGGGCTTGGAAGTGCGTTGACCTTAACACGCCTACACGCAGCGCCTGGACAAGACTGGCAAGGGTGTCCAGCTGCTCAAGGTCGCGCGGATACAGTCAGATCTCGAGTTTCTCGAGAAAGGTTTGTGCTGTGCTGTGTGCATGTACCGCCGGAAACCTCTCCTATACCCTCTCTGCACCGCCAGCGCCATCGGGCAAGCTGTGTTGTCCCTCCCTTCTCACGCCCACAATCACCACACGCAGAAAATGCTGTTCTGTTCCAAGACCTCAAAGCAAAGGTGTGTGCATGTGTGTGTGCGTGTGTGTGCGTGTGCGTGCGTGTCTCCTCTGTGCATGTGTGCGTGTCTGCGTGCAGGGTCGAGCACACCACCATACAGCTGTCCTGCCCACACAAGTGCGTGCGTCGCGTGCGCACACTGTAGTGTGCAATTGCATCATGTGCCTTCGCAGGAAGCCCAAAGTGCTGGCATAATGGGAGGCAAGGGGACGCACGTGCACGCACACACAAGCACGCACACACGCACACACACACACACACACACACACGCACGCACACACATGTGTGCGGAGGAGTCCGAGCTGCAGCAGGCGCAGGCATAGGCACAGCAGCTGCTCTCAGAGTCTGGCGCCAGATGCCCCTCAACCCCCCCCCACCCTGCAGAACCCCTAGAAAACCTAATAACAACGTAACCATGAAACCTTGCAGGAGTCCGAGATGCAGCAGGCCCAGGCGGAGCTGCATCGCCAGCACGGGCTGGTTGACCAGGCGGCGCGCAATGCTGGCCTGCCGAGCCGCGCGACGCTCGAAGAGCTGTATGACCTGCGGCAGCAGGTGGGGTTTGACGATCGAGTGTACACCGTCCATTGAACGCCTCTGGAGGTGTGAACGGGGCCCAACTAATGACGCTAGCGGAGTAGGGTTTGGCGTGGGCATGTGACACGTGCAGCGCAATGCTCAAGGAGCTGTATGACCTGCGGCAGCAGGCGGGGTTTGACGCTCGAGTGTACACAGTCCATTGAACGCTTCTGGAGGCGTGAAAGGGGACCAAATAATGATGCTAGCGGAGTAGGGTTGGGCGGTCGGCGCGAGTGTGGCATGCGTGCAGCGCAATGCTCGAGGAGCTGTTTGACCTGCTGCGGCAGGCGGGGTTTGACGCTCGATTGTGCAGTAACAGTAACACGGGGTTTCCAGCTTAGCAGGCTACTCTTCTACTAGAGACACCCGCCGATACTCCAGCACACTTAAGTACTAGAGTACCGCCGGCTCCCGGCCGATAGACTACCGCTCCCGCCGGCTAGACTACCCCAAACAGCGGTCTCTGAGAGACATGTCTGGCAAGGAGCATATAGGAGAGGACCTTCCTCAGGGTCACAGTAGTGGCCTTGTGGCCAGTCAAGCCGGCAGAGCCGACTGGCGCTGACTGGAACGGTCCCCGCCTGGCAGTGCATGGCTGTCCAGCTCTCGTTTGCATGGGGCTCAGCCGGCGCCCCATGCCTCATGCATGGCCAGGTCCCACCCTCCAGGGGTGCATGGACGACAGAGTTGTCATGGAGGCTGCCTCGATTGTGCACAGTCGATTGTGCACAGTCCATTTAACGCCGCTGGAGGCGTTCAGGGGGCACAACGAATGACGCTAGTGGAGAAGGGTTTGCGTGGCGCTCAAGGAGCTGTATGACCTGCGGCAGCAGGTTTGCGGGGTCATGTAGCCGCACCAGTCAAACACACTGGTTCCAAACTGGTCCTCACACTTCCCACACTGTCTCCCACACTTCCTGCACGCAGGTGGCCCTGACGACCGAGAGCCTGGACGACCGCGACGAGCAGATCAGGCGCCAGACGGCCAGCCTCCCCCACTTCCCACGCTGGTTTCCAAACTTCTCACACGTCCGACACATCTCACACTCCTGCACGCAGGTGGCTCTGATGACCGAGAGCCTTGATGACCGCGACGAGCAGCTCTGGCGCCATGCGCAAGGGCCACCTCACACGTGTGCCCCCCACACCTCCTGCACTGGTTCCCACACTTCCCACACTTTGCACACGTAGATGGCCCTGATGACTGAGAGCCTGGGCGACCGTGACGAGCAGATCAGGTGCCAGGCGGCCGACCTGCAGGACTTCCACGTCTACAAGGCGGACTACAAGCGTGTCAAGGACGAGTGAGTGTGGGAGTGGTCGTGGGCCTTTGCTGGGGCTGGGATAGCAGCACTCTGGACGATCAGATCAGGCGCCAACCTGCAAGCGGCCGACACGCTTGACTGCCACATGAACAAGTCGGACTAAAAGAGGGTCAAGGACGAGTGAGTGCGGGAGTGGGCTGTAGGATTGCTTGGAGCCTGCCAGGCTGGTAAGCAGCGGTAGGGATGCGCCTGCAGGACTTCCACGTCTACAAGTCAGACTACAAGCGTGTCAAGGACGAGTGAGTGTGGGAGTGGGCTTGGGCCTTTGCTGGGTCTGGGTTAGCAGGCAGCCTGGACAAGCAGATCAGGCGGCCGACCGGCTGGACTTCCACGTCTTCAAGTCGGACTACAAGCGTGTCAAGGATCAGTGAGTGCAGGAGTGGTCTTGGGCCTTTGCTGGGGTTGGGTTTGCAGGCAGCCTCGACGATCATATCAGGCGCCAGGCGGCCGACCGGCTGGACTTCCACGTCGACAAGTCGGACTACAAGAGGGTCACGGACGAGTGAGTGCGGGAGTGGGTTGTGGGATTGATTGGAGCCTGGGTTAGCAGCGAGAGGGTGCACCTGCAGGAATTCCAGGTGTACAGGTCCGACACAAGCGTGTCAAGGACGAGTGAGTGCGGGAATAGACTGTGGGATTGCTTGGAGCCTGCCAGGCTGGTAAGCAGCGGTAGGGGTGCACCTGCAGGACTTCCACGTGTACAAGTCGGACTACAAGCGTGTCAAGGACGAGTGAGTGAGTTCTGGAAATGGGCTGTGGGATTGCTTGGAGCCTGAGTGAGCTGCAGCAGGATTTGGCAGGATGCCACAAGAGGGCTAAGCACAAGTGAGTGTGTCAGCGGGCTGTGGGGATACTGTGGGGTTGCTTGGCAGCCTGCGGCAGCAGCAACTGCGTCTAGTGGTTGCGCGTGCATGTCTTCCACGTCAACAAGTCGGACTAGAAAAGGGTGAAGTTGGAATGTATGAGGGTGAAGGCAGGGTGAAGGGTAAAGAAGGGATTGCTTGGAGCCAGCCAGGCTGGTAACCAGCACTAGTGGTGCACATGCAGGACTTTCACGTCTACAAGTCGGACTACACGCGTGTCAAGGACGAGTGAGTGCGGGAGTGGACTGTGGGATTGCTTGGAGCCTGCCAGGCTAGTAAGGGGCGATAGGGAAGCGCCTGCAGGGCCTCAACGCGTACAGGTCTGATGACAAGAGGTTCGAGGACAAGTCATTGCGGGCTTGCTTGGGGATCGCTCGGGAATGGGCTGTGGGGAACCTGGCCTGGCAGCAAAACAGGAGATCTAGGGGTTGCGAATGCATGACTGTCTCATGCAGTCAAGTCCACATGTATTCAAGTCAAGATAATGGTGAATGAGTGAGTGCGTGGGCTTGCTTGGAGCCTGGCTTGTTAGCAGCAGGGCGCCACAAGAGGATCATAAGGGAGGGAGCGAGTCCGACTTCAAGAGCGTCGTGGACGAGTGAGCGCGTGGGCGTGTGTGGTACTCTGTGTCGGGCGGCGAGAGAGCACCGGTTGTGTTGCAGAAATGGTCTTGGAGTGGACTGGATTGGGGCGCCAGGGGCGTAACTATCTAGAGGCCGAGACTGCTCACGTGGGCAGTGGGCTGTGGGCTGACTTGGGGCCTGCATTGGCAGCTACGGGGCGTCTATGATATTTGCGCATTTCCCATGTTTTCTGCATGTTTTCCGCAGCTCCGTTGCCTCGCAGGTGTGGCGTGCTGTCGGCGCAGCGAAACCAAACGCCCTGTGTGTTTTAGGTGTCTCTGGGTGGCCGTGCGTATCGTGGCTATGGGGCGACCTCCCAAAGAAGTTGTGTGCTTGTGATGACGATCTGTGTCTTCCGCATTCTTCGTTTCTTATTCCCCGCTTCCCATTTCCCTCGCCTCGTAGGTGCCGCATACTGTCGACGCAGCGAATCCAAACGCCCTGTATGTTGGGGTGTTTCTGGCCGGCCTGGGTTGTTCCAGGGTTTCTAAAGGGCATCCTACGCTAACAATCTTTCCATCTGCCATGCCTCACAGGTGCGACGCACTGTCGGTGCAGCTGCGTTCGGTTGAGGACGACAAGGGGACGCTGCTCGACTATGTGGAGGACCTGAGGAGGGGCAGGGTGCGTGGGCGCTGTTTGGTTTGTAGGGGTCGTGGCTAGCTAGGATCGTAGATAGGACCGGTGCAGTTTTGATTGGATTGGGGCAGACGTTGGACTATGTGGAGGACCTGAGGAGGGGCTGGGTGCGTGGGCGCTGTTTGGTTTAGTTGGAGATTGGGGTGCTGGACTATGTGGAAGACCTGAGGAGGCGCAGGGTGCGCGGGCGGGATTTTTGTTCTGGGCATCGTAGGGAGGGCCATTCATGGCTGAGGGGGATGAAAGCAGTGGCTGCTGAACTACCGTGGAGAACCTGAGGAGGGGCAGGGTGCGCGGGCGCCGCCTCTGTTTAAGTTGGAGATTGGGGTTGGGCGCAGCTGTGGTTGTTTGAGAATGGCAACGGAACGCTGCTGGACTATGTGGAGGACCTGAGGAGGGGCTGGGTGTGGGGGCGGGCGCTGTTTGGGGTCGGTCGTAGATCGGATCGTAGATAGGACCGTTGCAGTTTTTTTTATTGGATTGGGGCAGAAGCTCCATTACGTGGAGGACCCGAGGAGGGGCAGGGTGCGCGGGCGCTGCCTCTGTTTTAGTTGGAGATTGGGGTTGGGCGCAGCTGCGGTCGGTTGGGGATGACGACGGCACGCTGCTGGACTGCATGGAGGACCTGAGGAGGGGCAGAGTGCGTGGGCGGGCTTTGTTTGGGGGGGGCTCAGCCGACGTTCTACCAAAAGCGCTACCCTTCACCCCCCCCCCCACCTCCCCCCCCCCCCCACACACACTCAACACACTGCTCCCCCTCCTAAACAGGAGAGCGATGCAGTCAAGCTCACAAAGCACACAGGTGGGAGCTGTTCTTCACCCACACATACCCCACAACACGCTGATCACTCTCCCACAACACACCACCCACTCTCCCACGCAGGAGCGTGATGCAGTCAAGATCACAGAGCTTGCGGGTGGGAGGGACGACCTGCACTCCCCGCACACACACACTCCCAACAGCGCGATGCCCTGCCACCCTTCACCCTTCAAATTGACACCCACAACACGCTGCCCACTCGCACACACCGTCCACTCTCCCACATGCACAGGAGCGTGATGCAGTCAAGATCACAGAGCTGACGGGTGGGAGGGATGACCTGCGTGGAGAGGTGGCGTCGCTGGACGTGCGGCGTGCTGAGCTGGTGAGTAAGACAGAGAGGGAAGGGGAGAGGGTTGGTGAGTGAGAGAGAGACAGGGGAGAGTGAGAGAGAGGTGGCATCGCTCGACGTGCGGCGTGCAGATCTGGTGAGGGAGGAACAACCTGTGCGTCACACGACACCGCACACACACACACACACACGCACACACACACACACACACGCACACGCATCGCATCGCAGGAGGCGCTTCTGAAGGAGCAGCTGCAGATCCTGCATGTGCACAAGACTCAAATCGAAGTGCTGGAGGTGCAGGTGTGTGCATGGTGTGCATGGTTGTGTGGGAGTGTGGAGGGAGGGCTTGTGAGCCCCCACTCTGCTGGAGCATTGGAACCGAATGTGTGCCTGCCAGAAAATAATTGAAAATTCATCGTCATCATCATTGTGAACTGTGTGCTGAGGGGAAAATCGAAGATTACAAATAGAGATTCAGGGGAAAGGGGGGGGGGTGCAGGCGCACGCGCAACCACTGACAGGCAGCACGGTACACATTGTGCACGCTCGTCGCATTGTGAGGGCCAAAACTGCACTGGGGTCTAGGTGGTGGTACTAGGAGTAGAAGATGTCTCTGCTGGAAATTGTGCTGTGAAAGCCGATGTTTATTATACGTCACAGTTGGTACTGTCACTGTTACTGTTGCACGCGTCCGCAGGTTGAGAAGCACAAGCGGTCTGACGGTCTGCACGCGCGCGGCGAGGCGTCAGCGAGCGAGGCCGTCGCGCAACTGGCTCAGCAGGTGTGTGTGTGTGCTGTGTGTGTGGCTCTCTCTGTCCCCATCTGCGTGTCAGTGTGCGTGTGTGTGCACGCACGTGTGCGTGAAAGGGGGCGTGCAAGCGAGGCTGACTCAGCAGCCGTGTGTGTGTATATGCTGTATGTGTGTCTCTCTCTGTGCCTATCTGCGTGTCAGTGTGTGTGTGTGTGCACGCACGTGTATGCGTGAAAGGGGGCATGCAAGCCGTGGCGCGGCTGACTCAACATGTGTGTGCGTGTGTGCATGTGTAAGTGTGTGCGTGTGTGCGTGTGCGCGTGTGTGTGCGTGTGTGTGCACACGCGCGGCGAGGCATCCGCGAGCGAGGCCATCGCACGGCTGACTCAACGTGTGTGTGTGTGTGTGTGTGTGTGTGTGTGCGGCGAGTCGTCCGCGGTAAGGCCGTCACGCTGCTGACTCGGCAGGTGTGTGTGTGTGTGTGTAGTCGATTTTACAGTCCGTCGGACGCCTCTGATTGCGCACAAGACTTATATGCATGTAGACTGGTCTATAGACGCATACGCTTGGTGTGCTGAGCTTGTCCTAAACCCTAGCCAACAAAACTCCACCACCGACCCCCAGCGACCCAAAACTGAACCCTAAACCTAAACCCTACACCCCTAAACCCCCGAAACCCGAAACTCGCTTTTAGGCGCGCGTGGTGGAGGTGGAGCTCGGAGGGATGCTCGACCAGATGCGCGGGGTGCTGGACCTCACAAAGGCAGAGCAGGTGTGTGTGTGTGTGTGTGCGTGTGTGTGTGACCAGATGTGCGGGGTGCTGGACCTCACAAAGGCAGAGCAGGTGCGTGTGTGTGTGTGTGTGTGTGTGTGTGTGTGTGTTGGCGCTCGTGCGTGTTTGGAGGTTGCCTCATGCACACCATGACGTCTCGGAGTCCCCCCTCTGCCCCTCTGCCCCTCCGCCTCTCCCCCCCTGCTTCCCTCCGCCCCTCTGCCCCACCTCCCTTCCCCCCTTCCTCCACTCCCCCCTCCTCCCATCCTCTTTTCCTCCGCCCCACCGCCCCGCCGCCCTCCTCTGCTCATCCCTCCGCCCCTCCGCCCCTCCGCACATCACCTCCTCCCCTCTGCCCCTCCGCCCCCCCCACCCACCCACCCAGCCATCCATCCTCATCTGCCCCCCCCCCCTGCTCCCCCTCTCCATGCTCACAGGTCGACCTAAACGGGCGCGTCAACACCCCTCATGCCCCGCACACCTCAGTACCAAGTTCCCAAGCCCTGACCGCCTCTCCCTGCCTGTGTTTTCTTTCCAATGCGCACAGTTCGACCTTAACGCGCGCGTCAACCCCCTCAAGCATCGAATAACGTCGGCGCTCGCAATCCCCCACCCACCCACCACCACCACACCCCATTCTCCCATACACACGCGCATACACACCTCCCACGTGCAGCCACCAAAAACCACCAACGACCAACCACCACCGTCCAACATCTGCCAACAACTGCAGCCACCAGCTTCCAACAACTGCCAACAACTGTCGCTTGCAGGTCGATCTAAACGCACGCGCGTCGACAGCCTTACTCTCCACACACCGGAACTTTTGATACATTTTCGAGCCTTGACTCCCTTCCTCTCTTCCCCTTCTCTCTTTATGTCCACGAGTCCACCTAAACGCGTGCTCAACACCCCTCACGCCCCGCACAACTCAGTACTAAGTTCCCAAGCCCTGACACCCTCTCCTCGTCTTTTTTCTTTCCAATGCGCACAGGTCGACCTGAATGCACGCGTCGACACCATCAAGCACCGAATGACTTCTGCGTTTGCACCCACCCCCCCTCCCCGTACACACCTCCCACGAACAGCCGCCAACAACCAACAACTGCCAACAACTGTCAACAACCAGCTGCCAACAACTGCCAACAACTGCCAACTGCTTGCAGGTCGATCTGAACACGCGCGTCGACAGCCTCACACACCAAATGATGTCTGCGCTCGCGATCCCTCACCCCCCACACACACACGCACACACACGCACACACACACACAAACCTCCCACGAACAGCCGCCAACAACCAACAACTGCCAACAACTGCCGCTTGCAGGTCGACCTAAACGTGCGCGTCAACAGCCTCACGCATAGAATGATGTCCGCGCTCGCAATCGCCCCCCCCCCCCACACACACACACCCCACACACACCTCCCACGGACAACCACCAACTGCCACCAACTGCCACCAACTGTCAACAACCAGCTGCCAACAACTGCCAACAACTGCCGCTTGCAGGTTGACCTCAATGCGCGCGTTGACAGCCTCACGCACCGAATGACGTCCGCGCTCGCGATCTCACCAAAGCGGGTGGCGGTGAGTACAGCAGCAGAGGAGCCTTGCGGGCGTAGCTGCCCCTCTCCCTCCCATGTCACCCACCCACCATACCCCCCGGGCGCCTCCCCTCCCCCCTCAAGGCAGACAGAAAGACAGAAATAGACAGACAGACAGACAGACAGACAGGCAGACAGACAGACAGACAGCACCTTGCCGAAACGGGCGGCGATGAGTAGAGCAGCCGAGGTGGGCGCACTGAGGTTGGGGTAACTGTCCCTCTCCCTCCAATGTCAGCCACCCAGAACACACCCCGGATGCCTCCCCTCCCCCCGCTAGGCAGACAGAAAGATAGAAAACAGACAGACAGACAGACAGACAGACAGACAGACAGACAGACAGACAGACAGGCAGGCAGACAGGCCGACAGACAGACAGACAGACAGCAGCTAAAGCACCTTGTCAACACGGGCATCTGGCGTGGTGAGTAGAGCAGCCGAGGAGCCTTGCAGGCGCACAGTTACAGTTACATCGGCTTTCCAGCAAAGACTACCTCTAGTCCTAGTACCACCGCCTAGACCCAAGTCCAGTTCTGGCCCTAACAATTAATTGTGAGGGGCGGTAGCCACCAGCCGGCTGCCTGCCAACGTGTAGTCCCAGAGCAAAAATGAGAGCTATTGTGCAGTAACAGTAACAGTAACACGGGGTTTCCAGCTAAGCAGGCTACTCTTCTACTTGAGACACCCGCCGATACTCCAGCACACTTAAGTACTAGAGTACCGCCGGCTCCCGGCCGATAGACTAGCGCTCCCGCCGGCTAGACTACCCCAAACAGCGGTCTCTGAGAGACATGTCTGGCAAGGAGCATACAGGAGAGGACCTCCCTCAGGGTCACAGTAGTGGCCTTGTGGCCAGTCAAGCCGGCAGAGCCGACTGGCGCTGACGGGAACGGTCCCCGCCTGGCAGTGCATGGCTGTCCAGCTCTCGTTTGCATGGGCTCAGCCGGCGCCCCATGCCTCATGCATGGCCAGGTCCCACCCTCCAGGGGTGCATGACGACAGAGTTGTCATGGAGGCTGCCGAAGACCTTCCAACGCCAGTCACCGGCAGACGAGCGACCCCGAGGATGAGCGCGATGACGAACGCTGCGATTGGTGAAGCGGATTTACTCTGTGTTGCCTCGGCGGTCGCCACCGCTGAAGCCGTGATGGTAGCCCGCCTCCATGGGCAGCCATCTTGACCAATGTCCAGCATGCATTGACGGGCGCCAGCTCCTCCGCTCGTCGATGAACTCGTCGAGATCGGTGCCGCATGGCGTCCTGCATGGGGGGAGGATAAAGGCCGTCTCCCAGCACGGGCTGCGGCAGCGCCGCGGCTACTCGCCAAGCCATGGCAGCGCCGGGCAAGCCGCTCCTGAAGTGTTCCACCGAGGGGCAGTCTAGCAGGAGCCGGGCCAGTCGTATTTTACCCCGCTCGTCAGCGGCACGGAGATCCTCGTCACCAGCAGCGCCGCATTGCTGGGTCCAGGGCTCGGCGACAAGAACGCGCCTCCGTTAATCGAGCCCCAAGAAAGCCCATACAAGACAACAACCGCATAGTGCTGAAGGCAGCCAACGCACACACCCCGTCCATGCGTGCCTACGCAGGGTGCGACGCCCAATTGCGTGGCCCGCAGACGGTGCCCACCCAGCAGCAGCAGCACACACACACACCAACAATGCTCCCCCACGCAGGGTGCATTGCCCCACCGCACGGCCGCAGACGGCGCCCACCCCGGCGGCGTGGTTGTCGTGCTGAGCCGGGTGTCGCGGCAGCTGGAGGCGCTGGTGGAGCAGCACATGCTGCTCAAGGTGTGTGTTATTGGTTTGGCAGTACTTCAGGCTGTTGGTTGGGCACTTCAGGGTAGGCCCAAGCCAAGCCCGTCTGAGCCAGCCGGGTGTTGCGCCATCTGGAGGTGCTTGTGGAGCAGCACAAACTGCTTAAGGTGCGCGCTGTGAGTTTGGCAGTACTTCCGTAAGCCCCCGAGAACACCACCCTCTGCTGACTGCTGCCAATTCTGCCTGGCACCTGCTGGCCCCTACAACCAAGCATGCCTGGCACGTGCTGGCCTCTACAACTAAGCCCGCCTGGCGCCTGCTGGCCCCTACAACTAAGCATGGCTGGTGCGTGCTGACCCCTACTAAGCATGCCTGGCGCCTGCTGACTCCTGCTGAACATGCCTGGCACCTGCTGAACCTAAATAAGCATGGCTGGCGCCTGCTGGCCTCTAAAACTAAGCATGCCTGGTGCGTGCTGGCTTCTACTAAGCATGCCTGGCACCTGCTGACTCCAACTAAGCATGCCTTGCACCTACTAAGCCTGGCTTGTGCCTACTGCTTGATCGCAGGCCGAGGCTCGCCGGGGCGGCGATGCTGCGCGGTCCGTGTCCGAGCTGCGGGCGTGCACACAGACGCTGGAGCAGCACAACGCGCGCATGGCGGCAGAGGTACGTGGTGCTTGACAGCATGCCCCCTCTTGCCACCAAACACAGGCCGCAGGCCTCCACAGCGCTCTGCAAGGCAACAATGATGCCCCTGCACAGCACACGTACATCAGCTTCTCCTTGAAAGACTGTGTTGTGCATGAACACGCCGACCAGCCCCTCACCTCCACCCGCCTGCCCCCTCTCCCCACCAAACACAGATCTCAGACCTCCATAGCGCTCTGCGAGACAACAGTGCAGCATGGACGGTGCTGCACGGAGCGCTTGGCCCTGCACACAGCGCCGCGCTACAGCACGTGCCAGGGAGAGAGGGTGAGAACGCCCCTGAATGAAACCCTTCCTGGGACCCCACCTCGTGTGGTAGAGAGGATGAGGAGCCAACCCACACACACGCGTGATGCATGGAGCGCTTGGCCCCGCGCACAGCACCGCGCTGCAGCACGTGCCAGGGAGAGAGGGTGAGAACCTCCCCAGAACGACACCGTTGCGACCCCCCTGGGACCCCACCTAGTGTGCCTGCGAGAGAGGGTGAGGTGCCAACACGCATGCACGCACGCACACGCATACTGCACGGAGCGCTTGGTCCTGCGCACAGCACAGCACTGCAGCACGTGCCAGGGAGAGAGGGTGAGTGTCAGGAACACAGTCTCTGGGCAGCCCATTCCTGACAGTAAGGAGCCGTCACACACACACGCACATGCACGCACACACACACGCACGTGCTGCACGGAGCACTCAGGCCCGCACACGGCGCAGCACCGCAGCACGTGCCAGGGAAAGAGGGTGAGGAGCTGGCACACGCATGCACACACACAAACACACACATACTGCACGAAGCGCTCGGGCCCGTGCAGCACCGCAGCACGTGCCAGGAAGAGAGGGTTAGTGCCAGGAACACAGTCTCCGGGTAGCTTATTTCTGACAGTGAGGAGCCTCCACACACACACATGCACGCACGCACACACTCACGCACATGCTGCACGGAGCGCTTGGCCCCGCGCACAGCGCCGCGCTGCAGCACGTGCCAGGGAGAGAGGGTGAGAACCCCCCTGAATGAAACCCTTCCTGGGACCCCACCTACACGCGGACACACACACACACGCACACACACACAGACATGCAAACTCTCAACCAACCAACCACTCTCACCACACACACAGCCGAGGTCGCGCGGCGGGCTGCTGCTGAGCTGGGTGCAGACACACACACACACACACACACACACACACACACACACGCAAACTTTTAACCAACCACTCTCTCACCAGACACACACAGCCGAGGTCATGCGGCGGGCTGCTGCTGAGCTGGGTGCAGACACACACACACACACACGCACACACACACACACACACACGCAAACTTTTAACCAACCAACCACTCTCTCACCAGAAACACACAGCCGAGGTCGTGCGGCGGGCTGCTGCTGAGCTGGGTGCAGACACACACACACACACACGGACACGCACACACACACAGAAACGCAAACTTTAAACCAACCAACCACTCTCTCACCACACACACAGCCGAGGTCGCACGGCGAGCTGCTGCTGAGATCAGCGCGCACGCACACACACACACACACACACACGCAAACTCTCAACCAACAAACAAACAAATCTCTCACCACACACACACAGTCCAGGTCGCACGGCGGGCTGCTGCTGAGCTCGGTGCGGCACGCCCGGCGGTAGAGCTGCTCTCACACACGTGCCACCACCCTCTTGCACATCCCAAGTGCACAGCCGAGCTGGGTCAAACACACACGCACACACACACACACACACACACACCAACTCTCAACCAACCAACCACTCTCACCACACACCCACAGCCGAGGTTGCGCGGCGAGCTGCTGCTGAGATCAGCGCAAAACACACACACACACACACAGACACAGACACGCGCACTTTCAACCAACCAACTAACCAACCACTCTCACCACACACCCACAGCCGAGGTTGCGCGGCGAGCTGCTACTGAGCTGGGTGCAGACACACACGCAGCCACACGCGCACGCGCTCACACACACACACAGACAGACACGCGCATTATCAACCAACCAACCAACCACTCTCTCACCACACACACACAGCCGAGGTCGCGCGGCGGGCTGCTGCCAAGCTGGGTGCGGCACGCCAGGCGGTCGAGCTGTGCTCTCACACAGGTGTCACCACCCTCTTGTGCAGCATGCTTGCACATCCCTCACGCACTCTCACCCGCCTCTCCACCCACCGCCACTTCTCCGTTGCAGCTGATGTTGCAAGGCGTGCGGCTGACAAGCTCGGCGCAGACACAAACACACACACACACATGAATGCACACCCACCCACCCGCCTCTCCCCTCCACCCACAGCCGAGGTCGCGCGGCGGGCTGCTGCCGAGCTCGGTGCAGCACGCCAAGCGGTAGAGCTGCTCGAGTCCCGCCTGATGGACGCTGCGCGCGAGAGGGAGCAGACAGTGCGCGTGGTGTCTGGGCTGAGGGTGCGTGTGTGGAGGGGGGGGGGCGGGGGGAATTGAGAGTGTAGGTGGGAGGAGAGCATGGGTGGGTGGGGGGGGGACTGGAGTCCCGTCTGATGGACTCTGCGCGCGAGAGGGAGCAGACAGTGCGCGTGGTGTCTAGGCTGAGGGTGCGTGTGTGGAGGGGAAGGGGGGGGGGACGGGAGGCACTGGGTGCATGGGTGGGACACCGGGAGCCCCTCACCCTCTCCCTTTCCCAAATGCTTTTCTCTCCCTCCACTCTCCCACTCCCTCTCCCACTCACCCCCCCTGCCCAAAAGCTCTTCTCCTGCTCCCTCCACCACCCCTGCAAACAGGGCACACTTAGGACACACGTTCAGTGCTCATGTGTGGCCTCCCGAGGAGCTGCATCTGCTGCCGCCCCCTCCTTCCCATCCACCACCACACACACACACACACACACGCCTCTGTTTCTCCCACAGGACACGCTCAAAGATACACACGCTGCGCTCGCAGGTGCCCCTTCTCCCAAGGAGCTGCACCTGCTGCGCGAGCGCTGCTCTCACATACACACACACGCGCACACACAGACACGCTCAGGACGCGCGCGACGCGCTTGCGGGCGCACCCCCTGCTGAGAAACAAAAGCTGCTGCGTTAGCGCCGCTCACACACACACACACACACACACAACACAGGACACGCTCAAAGACGCGTGTGCTGCGCTCGCGGGCGCACCCCCTGCCGAGGAGCTGCAGCTGCTGCGCCCCACCACCTCCACCACCACATGCACACACACACGCAAACACACACACAGGACACGCTCAACGACTCGCACGCCACGCTCGCGGGCGCACCCCCTGCCGAGGAGCTGCAGCTGCTGCGCCCCACCACCTCCACCACCACATGCACACACACACGCAAACACACACACACAGGACACGCTCAACGACTCGCACGCCACGCTCGCGGGCGCACCCCCTGCCGAGGAGCTGCAGCTGCTGCGCCCCACCACCTCCACCACCACATGCACACACACACGCAAACACACACACAGGGCACGCTCAAAGACGTGCACGCCACGCTCGCGGGCGCACCCCCGGCCGAGGAGCTGCAGCTGCTGCGCCCCACCACCGCCGCCACCACATGCACACACACACGCAAACACACACACACAGGACACGCTCAACGACGCGCACGCCACGCTCGCGGGCGCACCCCCGGCCGAGAAGCTGCAGCTGCTGCGCCCCACCACCTCCACCACCACATGCACACATACACGCAAACACACACACACACAGGACACGCTCGAAGACGCGCACGCCACGCTTGCGGGCGCAACCCCTGCCGGGGAGCTGCAGGTGCTGCGCCCCACCACCTCCACCACCACATGCACACAGACAAACGCACACGTACATACACACACGCACACACGCACACACAAGACACGCTCGAAGATGTGCAAGCCGTGCTCGAGGGCACACCCCCTGCCGGGAACTGCAGCTGCTGCGCGAAGGCTACGCACACACACACACACACACACGCACACACACACACTCAGGACACGCTTGAAGACGCGCCCGCCGCGCTTGCGGGCGCACCCCCTGATGAGGAGCTGCAAATGCTGCGCCCCACCACCTCCACCACCACACACACACACACATACACACACACACGCGCGCGCACACACAAAGGACACGCTCAAAAACGCGAGCGCTGCGCTCGCGGGAGCACCCCCTGACGAGGAGCTGCAGCTGCTGTGCGAGCGCTACTCATACACACACGCACACACACACACACACACAGGACACGCTCAAAAACGCGCACGCCGCTCGCGGGTGCACCCCCTTCCGAGGAGCTGCAACTGCTGCGCCCTACCACCTCCACCACCACATGCACACACACACATGCACACACACACAAACACACACACAGGACACGCTCGAAGACGTACACGCCGCTTGCGAGCGCACCCCATCTCAAGGGGCTGCAGCTGCTGTGCCTCCCAGCCACCACCACCACCACACACGCACACAACACAGCACACGCACGCACACACACAGGACACGCTCGAAGACGCGCGCGCCGCGCTTGCGGGCGCACCCCCAGCCGAGGAGCTGCACCTGCTGCGTGAGCGCTGCTCACACACACACGCACACACACACACACACACACGCGCTCGCACACACACAGGAAACACTCGAAGACGTACGCGCCGCGCTCACGGGTGCCCCCCCCTGCTGAGGAGCTGCAGCTGCTGTGCGAGCGCTACTCATACACACACACACACACACACACAGGACACGCTCGAAAACGCGCACGCCGCTCGCGGGTGCACCCCCTTCCGAGGAGCTGCAGCTGCTGCGCCCTACCACCTCCACCACCACATGCACACACACACATGCACACACACACAAACACACACACAGGACACGCTCGAAGACGTACACGCCGCTTGCGAGCGCACCCCATCTCAAGGGGCTGCAGCTGCTGTGCCTCCCAGCCACCACCACCACCACACACGCACACAACACAGCACACGCACGCACACACACAGGACACGCTCGAAGACGCGCGCGCCGCGCTTGCGGGCGCACCCCCAGCCGAGGAGCTGCAGCTGCTGCGCGAGCGCTGCGCACACACACACACACACA
>VFSX01000426.1:0-30000 GCA_016618255.1 Chlamydomonas sp. UWO 241 | reverse complement strand
CTCTCCCGAGGAGTCGCAGCTGCTGTGCCCCACCACCTCCACCACCACACACACACACACACACACACACGCACACACACACGCGCACACACACACAGGACACGCTCGAAGACGCGCGTGCCGCGCTAGCGGGCGCACCCCCTGCTGAGGAACTACAGCTTTTGCGAGAGCGCTGCGCACGTCTGGAGGCAGCCAACGATGGCCTGGCGGCGCGCGTGGGGCGGGCCGAGGCCGAGGTGGTGGACGCGAAGACGGAGGTGGAGCGGATGGGGCAGCGGGTGGCGGTGTTGCAGCGAGAGGTGTGTGTGTGCGCCGTGCGTGTGTGTGTGCAGGGTGTGTGCGGAGGGTACAACTTCCGCCCCCCCCCTTGCGGCTGCAAACTCCCTAAATAATCCCCAAACACAGAAACACACACGCACACACACACACGCGCAGGCAATGACGCAGAGCGCACGGAAGGGCGGCTGCGGGAGGCGCTCGACGCGGCAAGACAGCTGCACTCCACCACCACCACCAAATATACACACACACACACGCACAGTTAACTCTCTACTACTAACCCTCTCTCCCCCCCCAAAAAAACGCACAGGCAATCGACGCAGAGCGCACAGAGGGGCGGCTGCGGGAGGCGCTCGACGCTGCAAGACAGCTGCAGGAGGAGCAGGCCACAGCTGCAAGCGTTCAGGTGGGAGGAACCTTTGCTTGTTTACGCAGGTCGCCGCCTTTGACCCTCCACACACAGCGGCACTACATACACACACGCGTGCGCACACACACACACACACACACGTACGCGCACGAAAACGGCGTTTCATGATGCCACCGCCGCACCCACCGCCGCACCCATCATATGTTGACCCCAGCCCGCTCTTTACCCCCCACTACTGATGCACGCAGGCGCGGCGAGCACAGGAGTTCGAGGACGAGGTCCTCACGCTCAAGACGCGCCTGGCGCTGCGGCCACAGCCGCCGCCCCCCGCGCACCCGCCTCCGCCGCCGCACCAACCATACGTCGACCTCAGCCCACCCGCGCACCATGGCCACCACTCCCTCTCCCACCCGCACACGCCGTACGGCGCGTCGGCGCGCCGCACCGTCGACCTGCTCGAGACTGCCGGCCGCGCGGCGGCGATGCTCGACGCAGCGGCGGCGGCGGGGGCGAGGACGGCAGGGGCATGGGCAGCGGGGGCGTCGGGATACGGGTCGCCGCGCATGTGGCAGCCAAGGGTGGATGTCGGTGGCGGCGGGGACGGGGGGGTGTTGGGATTTGGGTCGCCACGCGGATGGCAGCCACGGGACGTCGGCGGGGGCGACGGCGTGGGCGGGGGCTTTGGCCTAGTCGCGGCGACGCCCGGCGCGCGCGTCCCTTGGAGCACGCTCCCGCTGTACTACGACGGATCCGAGGGCCTCGCTGGCGGGCCTCGTCACGGCGGCGGTGCGGGCGGCGGTGCGGGCGCAGGCGCGCTGCGCAACGGCCCCTCGAAGGGCATCCTCGCGCTTGCGGCCGGGCGGGGCACGGCCGCTGCCGTGGCGTCGTCGGTGGCGCAAGCTGGCACGTCGTATCGGCCAGCCCATCCGCACACGGGCCATCACACGCATTGCGTCGCCGGTATCGCCGCCTCCCACGCCCAACAGCGGCAGTCGCCCCGCGCGCGTGCCGTGGCGGTCGCAGACATGTCGCCCTCGTCGTCTGATGACGACGGGCAGAGCGCTAGGAGGGGCGCGCGGCGCGGCGGCAGCGGCAGCCTCGCGGCCCCTGCCGCCGCCGCGCACGTGCGGGTGCCCGACACGGTCGAGCGGCTGCGCGCGGTGCAGGGGATGCGGTGGGGCGGAGCCGCTGGCGGCACTGACGGCGCGCGTGGCACCATCGCTGGCCGCCACGCGTCGCCGCCGCCGACCGCGCGGCGGGGGGCCGGAGCCGCCACCTCGCCGCCACGCAGTGCGGGCGCGTCTCCGTCCGCCCCGCCGCGCAGGAGCGGCTCACCGCTGTCGAGGACGAGCCCCGGTGGCGGTGGGCTCGGCGCTCCGGTGGTGACTGGCCATTCGAAGGACGCGGCGTCTCGCGCGGCCAAGGCGATGGCCGGGAGGCTGGAGCAGTTGAGCAAGAGCTACTCCAAGCTGCGGCATGTGGGATGACGCGCGCTGCGGGTGGCTGAGTGGAGCGGGGGGGCGTTGATGATGATGGAGTCGTGTGTGCGTGACACCTAACCACCTAACTGATGACCATGACAAACGAGATCTGCGCAATGCACCTTTGCCTAACTGGCCCGGCCCTTACTGGCCCTAAGTGGCTTAACCCAACACACGCAACCAGCGAGTGGCATTATTTCTTACAGATGGCAAACAAAACACGCCGATTCCCGCACCACCACCCTCTAATGATCAGCCGCAGCTGCCGCAGCTGCAGGCGACGCGCCAGCCAAGCCTCCGCCCGGTCAGCGTGCATCATTGGTGCTGCAGGTACGCAGCGGCGCCCTCCAACCCGCGCGCGACGACTAGCTTGTCCACTGTCGTGGTCCCGCGGACGCCGCCCAAGGTGAGCGGCAGCTGGTAGGGCGTGATTCTGTGGCGTATGTTGCCCCGCCCCCGCACGCCATCCAGCGGCCTGCCCGCCAGAACTTCCGTGACGGCGGCGGCTGACAGCACAGAGGGGTTGATGCCGCACTCAGCCATGCCAGAGGCAGACAGGCAGGCCTCGCCTGCGGGAGCAGCAGCAGCAATGTGAGGCGCGGCAACAGCGGAGAGGGACTCGGCTGTCGGGGGCGATGCCAGCGGCAGGCACGCCTGCAACAGCCGGGAGGACAGCAGCGGGTTTAGGGCAGCAGCATACGCGCCTCACTTCAGCACATGTGCTTCACCATACCAGCAGCCGTGGCCGTGCAGCCTCAGGTCTGGGTAGTAGAACGAGAAGAAGTTGCCGCTGGGCGGCCCCGCCTAGGCGGCGGCCTGCACTGGCTCCTTGTGCTCCCCCTCCAGGCACGTGGCCCTTCTCGGCCTCAAGAGCACGTCGGGGCGGTCAACATACATGTACCATACATGTCCCTCCTTTCTTCCTGCTTCTCTTGCCTCGCCCTCCAGGATCTTGGGCCCACGCGGCGCATCATCATATTGGCCCCCCCCCAGGGTAGGCCACGCCGCCCGACACGCCGCCCGTCATGTGCGCAAACATATGTGCCATGTCGAACGGTGCGTTGTGGGCTGAGACAGCAGCGCGCACGGCAGCCAGCTGGGACTCTGTGCCCACGGGGCAGGCCCACACGAAGCGCGCTTCGGGGGGCATCGGTATGCCCCGAATGAAGCTTGCGCTGGAGGCACCACTCGGTGGAGTGCTGGTGGTGGCCTTTGGGGGCTTGGCGGGTGCGGGGCTGCACCCCCCCCTGCCTTGTGCGTCGGCCAGTGGCTCTTCTGGCCTGCACGGGAGCAGGCACAGGGGAGCTGTCAGGGAGAGCCCATTCAAAAATAACTGGTGTTCCCTTTCACCAGGCCCAGGCACCATGCACGCCTGCATGTGAGCCACGCATGACTCACAGTCAGCGTCGCAGTAGCGGGCAACGTAGCAGCGCGCGCAGCGCTTCGGCGCTCCAGCTGCGCCGCATGCGGCGCACTGGTGCGGCATTGACGCTCGCACAGAATAGCTTGCTCAGCAGCGCCTCTCAGAGTCAGATCCTGCATGAATGGATGAGGACACGAGGTGTAAGATCATGTGACGGCGGTGCGGTAGGTGCGACCTGAACATCAGTTTGCCCCTCTTCCTCTCCCTGCGCACTACGTTCAGGCATGGGGCGCATGCGTCATAGGGAGTTGGAGAGGCGCACGCGTCATTGGGAGTTGGAGAGGCGAAATGTATTGTACGAGTGAGTGAGGTTAGCTGTACGGGCCTGTACAGGTGGCGACAGCGCCAGATGGAGTGGACTTGAGCTGTGAGTCGCGCAAGTCACTGTGGTCCGCATGGGGGATGCATGGGGAGAATTGTTGCCCATGCGAGAGTGCACGCCTCTCTCTGGCACTGGTAATTCCGAGGACTTGTGCTGATGGAGCATGGCATAGCATGGCTGGCTACATGCCCAGGCTGTTGCTGCATGGGCGCCGTATGGGCAGCCAAGCAGCAGACACTGCATGCGGAACCCGTGCATGCGGGACCCCTGCACGCCGCTCACGACCTCAGGGCTTGACGAGCAGCGCGATAGCAGTCGATGAAGACGCGTCACCAGGGCGGTGGCAGCGCAGCGACACTGAGAGGGTGGCAGCCTCAATGTGTACGGACCAGGCAGCACGCGCGCGCGTGGCGTGGGTGGCAGGCGTCGGCGTGTATGGGCAGGGACGGCCTCTGATCGCTGGGTGTGGACCCACACCAGCACCGAAACCAACTGGTGCTAGTGTGTGTCCCTCCACCGGCCGTGGAGGCTCCAGGTTCATCTGGGGCCACCTAGCCCCCATCAGCTCAGCTGCTGAGCTTATGGGGCCACGATTGCAGAAGATCACATGACGTGGCCTGTGGTCTCCCATGTTCCAGCTGAGAGTGCACGTTGCGCGTTGACCACGGTGTGCTCACTGTATAAAATGAAGACACCAACGAGCGGGTGCGTAGTCACTTCTGCCTTGCCCCCATGAGGAACTACACTTGAAGATGCCCACATAGATGCGGAATGGAGTCAGCTGCCCATGCGCTCGGTTTCAGGCCCGTCTGTCGAGTTTTGAGTGGTCGGTTGTGAAACTCACAAGTAACCAAAAGTAACAGATGCATGCTGTAACAAAATTTCTACAAGGCATCATTTGGGGTTGGCCGCCCGGATGCACCCGGCGTGGCGACTGCCTACTTTTTGTTTTGTTACAGCTCACGTCCAAATGCGTGCTATCCCCGCGCCGTCGAGGTGCCCCCCTCCCCCTCCCCCCCAGTGGTACCCATGTGTGAAGGATGAGCAAGCTCGGGCTGAGGTGCCGCACCCTAAACCCTGAACACAACCCCTGCACCCCGCTTGGACCTGTGCCAAGCACATGTCACCCCTGTGTGTGTTGCGGAAAAATACTGCTATGTAGACTGCACTGCATTAAGTTGGTGGCCTCCAAGCATGAGCAGGGACTGCACGTGACTCTTGGGGTGCCAGCAAACACTCACAATTAAGCTGCAGCCACTTGTGGTCCACAGCCGGCAACACGTTGCTGGCCGTAATCGCCAGCGCGTGCGCCCTCCTATATTTGCACCCTCGGCAGTGCGCTTGACCCCCTTGTGCATGTAGTGGTCATACAGCTGCTGTAGCCCCCCTCAGGATCCAGCGCACAGGCCGTGTGCATGCCTGGTGGGTCAGAGCACTGCGGTCGGTAGCCAACACGCACCCACGCGTAGCTCCACAAGTGCGTGTGCGCCACGCAGAGGTGCGCGTGTGAAGCCCCTCATTCTTTCTCCTCCACCGCTGCCGTTACTGTTTTCAGCCAGCAGGCAGCGCAGATCCATCGTGCCCGCGCTTGCCGCCGCAAACGTCCCCCAACCGGCCCGAGCGCTGCGGGCGGACGTGCCAAAGACGAGTTGAAGTCATTACCATACATGTGGTACATCTTGGCGGCAGTAGCTTCATGCGCCGCATATTATGTCGGCGCGTCATCTGTGAAATCAAATACCCAGCCCCTTCATCTCCTCCTGCGGCACGTTTGCACTGGCTTTGGAAGAGGCAAGGGCGGCACGGTTCGCGGCAATGCCGGTCCTGATCGCCTCCAGAGCTGCAGCTGCGGCTAAGACTGTGGTGGCGTCAGAGCCAGGCTTCAGCAGTTGGGTCAGTGGAGGTATGGCGCCGGCAGCAGCGATGGTGACTGCATTTTTAGCGTTGGCAGCAAGTTGTTGAAGTGCCCTTGTTGCAATCACCTGTACCTCGAATGGAGAGGCAGGCCCCAGCAGCTGCACCAGTGGAGGGATGGTGCCAGCAGCAGTGACCGTGACCGCATCCTCAGCGTTGACAGCGAGGTTCCGCAATGCTCCTGCTGCACTTTCCTGCACCTCGGCAGAAAAGTTTGGCCCCAGCAGCTGAACCATTGGAGGGATGGCACCGGCAGCAGCGATTGCGACCGCAGCCTCAGCATTGGCTGCGAGGTTCGCCAGCGCCCCTGCTGCACTCCCCTGCACCTCAGGTGGAGAAGCACGTCCCAGCAGCTGCACCAGTGGAGGGATGGCACCGGCAGCAGCAATCATGACCGCGATCTCATCATTATAAGCAAGGCTCCACAGTGCACCTGCTGATTTTGCCTGCACATCAGCTGGAGAGCTGTGCCCCAACAGCTGCACCAGTGGAGGGATGGCACCGGCAGCCGCGATAGTGACTGCGTAATCAGCATCGTCAGCGAGGTTTGCCAGTGTTCCTGCTGCATTTTCCTGCACCTCAGCAGATGAGTCTGGCCCCAGCAGCTGCACCAGTGGAGGGATGGCACCGGCAGCAGCAATTGCGACCTTGTTGTCAGCATGTATGTAAGCTAGGTTCATTAGTGCTCCTGCTGCCTCCCTGTGCACGGCAGCTAGAGATCTAGGCCCCAGCAGCTGCACCAGTGGAGGGATGGCACCGGCAGCAGCAATGGTGACTGCATTATCAGCATGGCTGGCAAGATTCTGCAGCGCCCCTGCTGCATTCGCCTGCACCTCACCAGGCCCAAGCAGCTGTATCAGTAGGGGGACGGCACCGGCAGCACCGATGGCCGCCTGGCTGTCGGCCCCTCGACTCGCACCCAGAATTGTGGGGAGTGCTTGCTTCTGTTGAGCAGGCCGAGCGTTCCCTCCAAGCTTGCGCACCAGGCTCCTCAGTTCCCGCCGAGAGGGTGGAGGCATCGCAAGTGTGACGTGGCTGCGCACATGCAGGCGGGCGGCGCATGCATGGCGTTGAATCGGCGCGAGTGGTGCATGGGGGTGCGCTGGCAAGGCTCTTCAAACGTGCAGGTAGCACAGCTCCGGCCTCTGGCCCTTGACATGCAGCATGGTACAACATGCCAAGCTACTAGCCAGGTATCTACGTGCATGGGCAGAACCGTGCCTGTGCGCTGCAGCCATGCGTGCAAGGGGCATGCACCATGCGTTTGAACACTCACGCCCGCAGGGCTTGAAGCGCGTGACGATCAGCACGCGACACGCAGTCGATGAAGCCGACGTGTCGCAAGGGCGGCGACAGTGGCGGGTCGCAGACGAGCTCAGGCGAGAAGATACGGCGTCGACAAAGTGGCGTGCCAAGACGACCCAGACAATGCGATAGCGGTGCGGATGGCAGGCGTCGGCGTGCGATGCAGGGGGCGGAGAGACGAGGGCAGTGTGGAGAACACACAAAGTGTGTGGGGGGGTCTGAAGCTTCAGCTGAAGGCAGTCTGAAGGGCCCTTCCCTTTAAGGGGGAAGTTGCGTGCAGCCTTCCGTTCTTGGACCACAAGTGACAGCGGTAACACAGGGGCTAGGTCACCTGAGTAAGGTGACCCAGCTAAAGCTCTCCTGATCTATGATCTGCACGCTGACTGGCGGCTTTTGACTTTCCAGACACACACGCTGAGTAGAGCGCCGTACACGTGGCGCGGCAGCTGCAGCTGTGCGAGCCCTCCCCATGAAATGATCTCTCGCACTCCCTGAGTCCCTGCCCCGAACGTGCCCCACTGCATCAGCTTGGGTGAGCCCTGGGCTCAGCTGCTGGCCCGCTGCCCCAGCTCTGCAGCTCAGTCTGCGTGCACGATGACGCTGTTGGCAGCCAGCGCGAAGGAGGCCTCGGCCTCGGCTGCAGCAGCAAAGCAGGTGGGGGTGGGGTGGAGGGGGTAGAGGGCAGCGTGCCAGGAGTCGAGCGGATGCACGGCGACTGGATGATCTTGGCGACGCGCTTCTCTAGCTTCCCCTTTCACAGCGAGATCCTCGTCGCTCGGACAGCTCGCTGCGGCTTGCGCGCGGTGGGGTGGTGTGGGGGGGGCGTATCAGGATCCCTTCGCTGCTGTCGAGGACGAGTCCTGGTGGCGGTGGGCTCGGCGCTCCGGTGGCGACTGTCCGCTCGAAGGACGCGGCATCTCGCGTGGCCAAGGCAACGGCCGGGAGGCTGGAGTAGTTGGGCAAGAGCCACTCTAAGCTGCGGCATGTTGAACGACATGTGCGATGGATTGATGGATGGGGAGGGCGTTGATGATGATGGAATTGTGTTTGACACCTAACCACAGCTGATAACCTTGTCACAGGAACCGAGATCTGCACCTGTGCCGTCAACGTGGCCCTGGTTGCTCAACAACCCAACCACCTGTGCGACTAGGAAGTGGGATTTTGTAGAAGCGGCAAACAAAGCACAATGTCTCCTGCACACCACCCTTGCATGATCAGCCGGGGCAGCCGCAGCAAAGACCCCGCCCGGTCAGCGCACAGCCTTGGTGCGCAGGTACGCAGCGGCGTCCTCCCACCCGCGCGCCACGATCATCTTGGTCAGCTGGGCGCGTCCATAGTTCCCCGCTACCATTCTCGGCAGCTGCTGGGGCATGTCCCTCGTCTGCTCGCGCGCGTTGAGGCTGGGCCAACACATCCCCCATGGGCTTCCATGCCCCATGCCCGTTGACTCGAGCACCCCGCCCAGCGGCCTGCCCATCAGAGCGGCCATGGCAGCGGCGGAAGACATTGCCGAGGGGTTGAGGCCGCAGTCGGCCATACCAGTGGCAGACTGGAGGGCCCCGCCTGCGGCAGCGCCAGGGGTGGTGTCATGAGGGGCAGCAGGCAAGGGTGGGGAGAGGCTTCGATGTTGTTGGCAATGCCACTTGGCAGGCACGTCTGCAACAGCTGAGATAGCAGCGGTGGGGTACGGGCAGCAGCACACGCGTGCACATGTGCCTCACCCCCCCAGCAGCCGTGGCCGTGCAGCTTGATGTCTGGGGAAGTAGAACGAGAAGTAGTTGCCGCTGGCCCAGGCGGCCCCCGCTGGCTCCTTCTGCTCCTCCTCCAGGCCCGTGCCCTCGTCAGCCTCAGAGTACATTGGGGCGGTCACCACCAGCTAGGTCTGCTCCTGTTGGTGCGGGCGGCTGCCGCTGCTGTCGCCGCTGCCCCTGCTCATGTCGACCAGGCACACCAACAGCAGTGGTGCACGTGGTGGGATCGCCTGGGGCTTGCATGATGCTGGGTGAGCAGTCGACTGCCATTCACGTACAGAGCACACAGCCAAACACTGCTCACATATTTATCTCCTCTCTTCCTGCTTCTCTTACCTCACCCTTCAGAATCCTGGGCCCGCGCGGCGCATCATACTGGCCTCCTCCGAGGAAAGCCGTGCCGCCAGACACCCTCATGTTTGCAAACATCTGCGCTGCGTCGAACGGTGCGTTGTGGGCTGAAACAGCAGCGCGCACGGCAGCCAGCTGGGACTCTGTGCCCACGGGGCACGCCCACACGAAGCGCGCGTCAGGCGGCATCTGTATGCCCTGGACGAAGCTTGCGCTGGAAGCACCGCGCGGTGGAGTGCTGGTGGTGGCCTTGGGGGGATTGGCGGGTGCGGGGGCGCACCCCTTGGCCTTGTGCGCTGGCCAGTGGCTCTTCTGGCCTGCACGGGAGCAGGTACAGGGGAGCCATGAGAGCCAGGGAGAGCGCCATGCAAGCACACAGGGGAGACAGGCAGGTACTCACAGTCAGCGTCGCAGTAGCGGGCCTCGCGGCAGCGCCAGCAGCGCTTCGACGCTCCGGATGCGCCGCATGCGGCGCACTGGTGCGGAATTGACGCTCGTACAGATCCTCTGATCCACCTGCATGAATGGATGAAGACTTGCGATGGCGGCGCGGTAGGTGCGTCGAACTGATCAGCAGTTTGCCCCTCTTCCCTTCCCTGTGCGCTCGCTACGTCCGGGCATGGTATGGGGCGCATGTGATGGGAGTTGGGGAGGCGCGGCGGCTCCGCTGGCGGATGTGCGATCATAGCAGAGAGTGAGCTAAGCTGTGCGGGCCTGTGGCGAAAGGGCCAGGTGGACTGGCTGGCTTGGGCTGGTGAGTCACGCAAAAAGCAAGTCCTCGTGGCGGGGCATGCGTCTTGGTTCGCATGGGATTCGCACACACATTCGCATGCCCATGCGAGATGCGGTTCGCGAGATGCGAGATGCGGTTCGCGAGATGCGGTTCGCATGCCCATGCGAGATGCGAGGCGCGCACGCCTCGCATCTCTCCGTCTCTGATCATTCCGCTGGCGTGTAGCAACATGGCATGGCGTGCTGCACCCAAGCAAATGCATAGTTGTGGGCGTGATCGGGGCAGCATGGGGCAGCGAAGCAGAAGAGCCATGCGACACGTGCACTCCGCTCACGTCCTCGGGGATTGACGAGCAGCGCGATAGTGGCCGATGAAGACGCGACAGCAGGGCGGCTGGCAGGCGGAGCGCAGGAGGCGCACTGGCAGGAAGGCAAAGCGTCGTCCAATTATGCGTCAGCCCTAGCTGCAGCACGAATGGCGTGGCCGGCGTGTGTGACAAACGTGTTCGGTCGTCGCAGTCGACTTAAGGTCGGAGAGCGCGTGTGGGGGTGGAGGAGGAGGTTTGGGGTTTAGGCGCGGAACCACTGAAGTGTTAACCGTGCGTAAGCGAGTCCGTAGCAGCTGTTCTGGTGGTGATGGCTTGGAGGAGTGGTGGGGTGGTGGTCGCTTCCAACTCCACTGGCAGAAGCGTGCGCACACGAGCGTGTGCAAACGAGTGCACATCGGTCTTGTCAGTCTGGTCTCTGGTACCGTCACATTAAATGCAAGCGTAATTCGCTAGTCGCAGTCAGTTTACTACTCCCCGCGGTTGCCAGACCCCGCCCTCGACAAGCCTTGCCAGCGCACAGCATTGCGGCCAAGGCACGCTTGCTCGCATCCCGCCTCTGTTGCGCAGCAGTGCGACATCCTACACACGTACACGTTGCTTAATCCAGCTTGTCAATGATTGCCTTGGTGAAGTCTGACGTGGTGGCGGAGCCGCCCAGGTCACCCGTCCTGTACTTGCCCTCGGCGATCGTGTCGAGCGTGGCGTTCTGGATCATCTCGGCCTTCTCGTTGTGCCCCAGGTGGCGCAGCATCATGCACGACGACAGGAGCAGCGCGGTCGGGTTGGCGAGGTTCTTGCCCGCGATGTCGGGCGCAGTGCCGTGCACCGCCTCTGCGAGCGCGAGCCCGTTGAGCCCGACGTTGGTGGACGGCGTGAGGCCGAGCCCGCCGATGAGTCCGGCGCACAGGTCGGAGATGATGTCGCCGTACAGGTTGGGCATGACGAGCACGTCAAACTGCGTGGGGTCCCTGACAAGCTGCATGCACGCGTTGTCGACGATGACCTCCTCGTACTTGATCTCCGGGTTGACGGCCGCGACCTCGCGGCAGCACTCGAGGAAGAGCCCGTCTGCCTTCTTCATAATGTTGGCCTTGTGCACCGAAGTGACCTTCGCGCGCTTGTTGTCCTTTGCGTACTTGAATGCGTACTCGGCGATGCGGCTGGACGCCTTGCGGGTGATGACCTGCGCATAGAAGTGGTGGAGGGGGGGGGGGGGGGGGGGTACGAGTAAGTGTGTGTGCGTGTGTGTGTGCGTGTGTCCCCTCAACACACCACCAGCCCTTCAGCCCTCTGTCCCCGTGGGACACACACGGCAGGGTGCACCGTTTGTGTGTGCGTGAGCTTGCGTATGCTTGTGTGTGTGTGTATGTGCACATGTGTGTGTGCGTGTGTGTGTGTGTGGCAGGGCACGGAGGCGCTGCTCTGGGCACGTTTTTGTTAGCATCAAAGTTATGCTAGGGACCATTTTGTGTGCATACGTGCACGTGTGCGTGTGTGTGTGCGTGAGTGCGCGCGTTAGTGGGCGCGTGTGTGTGTGTGTGTGTGTGTGTGCGTGAGTGCACGTGTGTGTGCGTGCGCGTGTGTGCGTGCGCGTGTGTGAGCGCGCATCAGTGAACGTGTGTGCTGGTGTTTGTGTGTGTCGTGAGTGGACGTGGGCGTGGGTGCGGGTGGTCGCGTCCACCCACGCGCACGGCTGTGTACTGCACAGTGTGTGCTGCAGTGCAGCCCATGCATGCCTCGCCCATGCGAGCTACTCGCCTTCAGCGACTCCACCACGCCTGGCACCACCTCGTGCTCCAGGCCCGAGTACTCCCCCTCCGTGTTCTCTCGCACAGTGACAAGGTTGACGTTGTCATAGCGCGTCTTGTAGCCGGGGATGGACACGCAGGGGCGCACGTTGGCGTACAGGTCGAGCTCCTTGCGGAGGGTCAGGTTGAGCGAACGGAAGCCCTTGCCGATGGGCGTGGCCATCGGGCCCTTGAGGCCGATGTTGTGCTTCTGCAATGTCCCATGGGGTGTGCCGTGCAGCACATCGCGCAATCAGGGCGCCTGCACGCGCGCATCGCTCAAAGGCGCATTCTGCACCCTCCATGCAGCGGCGCATGCAACCCTCCCCCCCCGCACCTTCACGCTGTCGAGGTTCTCGCGCGTCACCATCGAGTTGGTGCGTGGATCCACCGTCTTGGAGATGTGCTGCTCGTCCCACGTCACGTTGACGCCCGCAGCCTTGAAGACCGCCTTCACAGCGTCTGCAATTTCGGGACCGACACCATCGCCTGGGAACAGGGTTGCGGTGAACGCCTGGCTGGACATGCCAGACAGCTGGGCATAGCTGCTGCCGGTGGCCTCAGCGGCGCGCAGGCTAGAACCCAGCAGGGTTGCACCAGCCTTGAGCATTGGATGAACGGGGGTGGCAACGGCCTGATCGCGGCTAGGGTAGCAAGGAAGGGACGGGTTTAAGCACACGCGATGAGTAGTGGGGTAAGGGCCTCAACTAAGCACGTTTTAATCGTGTAATGATCCACACCATGGTTTTTTTCTCGGCTGCGACACTGCCCACTGCTGCTCGACAGCTTTTTCAAAACGTCCTGTAAGCACGTACTAGTGGCTATGCCTACTAGCGGCACCAAGACGTCTAGTGTGACCGTGTGTTCACACTCTGATCTCGCGCGTAGCGCTGCTGCTTTGCCTGTTCTGTGTTGCATCGCCCAGCAGGCAGCGTCGGCCTAGTAAGCCCCCTGGCTGCCACAGGTGAGGCGTTTAGCAGCAACTCTGTACCTGAGTTGTACCTACCCAAAGCCTCGAGCGTGCAAAACCTACGCTCGCGGGACGCGAGCATTCATGCATGCGCCCAGGTGTACGAGAGCGTGTGCATGTCACTAGCATGCGAGAGCACGAGCATCATCGAGGGCCAGATGGGGGCACATGCGGCGGCCGGGACTTGGATGCAGCGCAGCTCCATTCACAAGAGGAGCGGCAGCCGGCGTGTGCTGCCCCCACCCAGCGCCGCATGTGCCCGTTGCAGGGCCCACGCACGGGTTGGCACAACACACACAGCAGCGCTGTGCACTGTCTGCTACCCTACTCCCCACCCGCACCATGCAACTTAAGTGCCCATGCACGGCCTACGATCAGCGCCGCATGCAACAGCAGCAGGCCCTCCCAAGCATGAGCGTGCCAACTCAGCCTGTGTTGTGCAGCAGCATCACACACTGAACGACCCCTGCCCCGTGCACACACGCAGCAGGCACCATGTCGGACGCCACGCCCACGCCCGCGCCTGCGCCGCACCGGTGGTCTGGTGCCGCCACCCGAAATGCGTTCATCGAGTTCTTTGAGAAGAAGAAGGGACACACGCGCTGGCCGTCGAGCGCGGTGAGGCCCTGCACATCGCCAAGCACGACAAGGCCCCTCGACTCCCCCCCCCCCCACACACTCGGACACATCCACCGTGCATCTGGCTGCGTCATTCCTGGGCCTTGTCTTTCAGGGTTTCATCCGCCTCCCGAAGTGGTGTGCTTTCGACGGCGACGACCGTGCCGCTGGGCAAGAGTGTGTGTGTGTCGCCTGCCTCCTCCTTCCTACACCCCCCCTGCCTCCACCACCACCCGCCTGCCACCCCCGCCACATGCACAGTCAATTCCAAGCTTGTGCTGAGCACACACGACCACACACGCAGTCCACACTCCACACTCCACACGCAGGTCGTCCCCCACAACGACCCCACGCTGCTCTTCACCAATGCGGGCATGAACCAGTTCAAGGTGCGCCGGTGACTGTGCCCCTGCCAGCGATTTCCTTTTCGGCTCTACACATCCATTTGGCTGTATTCCGGCTGTAATTTGACCTTGCACACAGCTCAACCCATCCAGTGGATTGTTAGTCCGTCAAGCCCGCCAGACAGCACGTCAACCGCTTTCAAATAACCTATGAGGACAAACGGTTAACGCGAGGTCAACGGTCAATGCGGTCAAAGCAAAATCCGGCTGTGGAAGAATAAATTGAAATTCCTGCAAAGGAAATCACTGGCCCCTGCTGTGCCCCACTGTGGTGTACACGGCGCACAGGTTTGCCTCTGCTGACTTCTGAACACGCCCCCCCCCCCTGCATGCACACTGCCCATGTTGCACCGCATGCTGTTCGACGACATACTCTTTACACACACACCCCAGTTTTTCCGTTAGCCAACCCGCAACCCGACAAAGTGCACTTTCGGGTTGAGATTGGCCCATTCGGGCTGGCGCGTCGGGTTGAGATTGCGCCAATTCCGACCCGGAAAGTGTGTAAATCGGCATTTCACACTTTTCCCTCCAAAATTCGCCTCCGTTGGGTTGAGATTGGCGAAATGAGCGTGAGGCCCGGGTTGGACCATCATTTTCCAAGATCCTTAACAGAACCACTGACACACACACAAACACGCACAGCCCGTGTTCCTCGACACCGTGGACCCCGCCAGCGATATGGGCAAGATGAAGCGGCCCCCCCCTGCACGCACACCGCCCATGTTGCACCGCATGCTGTTTCGCGTCATACTCTTTACTCACACGCACACTCACACGCAGCCCGTGTTCCTCGGCACCATGGACCCCGCCAGCGATATGGGCAAGATGAAGCGCCCCCCCCCCTCCCTGCACGCACACCGCTCATGTTGCACCGCATGCTGTTTGGCGTCATACTCTTTAAACACACACACACACGCAGCCCGTGTTCCTCGGCACCGTGGACCCCGCCAGCGATATGGGCAAGAGAAGCGCCCCCCCCCCTGCACGCACACCGCCCATGTTGCACCGCATGCTGTTTGGCGTCATACTCTTTACACACACACACACACACACACGCAGCCCGTGTTCCTCGGCACCGTGGACCCCGCCAGCGATATGGGCAAGATGAAGCGCGCGGTCAACAGCCAGAAGTGCATCCGCGCGGGCGGCAAGCACAACGACCTCGACGACGTCGGCAAGGTGTGGAGAGGGGGTGTGAAGGAAGTGTGGGGGGAGTGAAGGAAGTGTGGAGGATGTGTGGGAGGGTGGCATTGCCGTGGGATAGGTGTAGTGCGCGGTCAGCGGCCAGAAGTGCATCCGCGCGGGCGGCAGGTTTGGAGAGGGAGTGTGGGGGGAGTGTGTGGAGATTGTGGAGAAACGGCGTTGCCGTGGGACAGATGAAGCGCGCGTTCAACAGCCAGAAGTGCATCTGCGCGGGCGGCAAGCACAACGACCTCATCGGCGTCGGCAAGGTGTGAATCGACGTGGTTGTGGGGAGTGTGGGGGGTCGCGGGGTATGGGGGTGTTGCTGTGGGGAAGATGAAGCGCTCGGAAACCTGTCTCTCACGCACACAACACACACGCACTATTTTCTTTGAGGCGCTCAGCCAACTTGTCGTTTTGACTGCTTCATACACGAATAACACACGCACGCAGGCGGTCTCTTCTACGAGAGACACCCGCCGATACTCCAGCACACTTAAGTACTAGAGTACCGCCGGCTCCCGGCCGATAGACTACCGCTCCCGCCGGCTAGACTACCCCAAACAGCGGTCTCTGAGAGACATGTCTGGCAAGGAGCATATAGGAGAGGACCTTCCTCAAGGTCACAGTAGTGGCCTTGTGGCCAGTCAAGCCGGCAGAGCCGACTGGCGCTGACTGGAACGGTCCCCGCCTGGCAGTGCATGGCTGTCCAGCTCTCGTTTGCATGGGGCTCAGCCGGCGCCCCATGCCTCATGCATGGCCAGGTCCCACCCTCCAGGGGTGCATGGACGACAGAGTTGTCATGGAGGCTGCCTGAAGACCTTCCAACGCCAGTCACCGGCAGACGAGCGACCCCGAGGATGAGCGCGGTGACGAACGCTGCGATTGGTGAAGCGGATTTACTCTGTGTTGCCTCGGCGGTCGCCACCGCTGAAGCCGTGATGGTAGCCCGCCTCCACGGGCAGCCATCTTGACCAATGTCCAGCATGCATTGACGGGCGCCAGCTCCTCCGCTCGTCGATCAACCGTCGAGATCGGTGCCGCATGGCGTCCTGCATGGGGGGAGGAAAAGGGCCGTCTCCCAGCACGGGCCGCGGCAGCGCCGCGGCTACTCGCCAAGCCATGGCAGCGCCGGGCAAGCCGCTCCTGAAGTGTTCCACCGAGGGGCAGTCTAGCAGGAGCCGGGCCAGTCGTATTTTACCCCGCTCGTCAGCGGCACGGAGATCCTCGTCACCAGCAGCGCCGCATTGCTGGGTCCAGGGCTCGGCGACGAGAAAGCGCCTCCGTTAATCAAGGCCCTGACGCACACACACACTAAACCCGCAGGACGTCTACCACCACGTTTTTCGAGATGCTCGGCAACTGGTCATTCGGCGACTACTCCCCAGCATTATGTGCTCATTTTTTATTCTTCTCACACATGCACACACACACTCAACCTGCAGAACGTGTACGACGGACTGTAAAATCGACCACACACACTCAACCTGCAGAACGTGTACCACCACACGTTCTTCGAGACGCTCGGCAACTGGTCGTTTGGCGACGACTCCCCAGCCACATGTGCTCCTTTTTTGTATTCTTCTCACACACACACACACACACACACACACCTAACCCGCAGGACGTCTACCATCACACGTTCTTCGAGATGCGTGGCAACTGGTCGTTTGGCGACTACTTTTAATGTGCTCCTTTTTATTCTTCTCGCACACACTCACGCACACACACACACGCTAAACCCGCAGGACGTCTACCACCACACATTCTTCGAGGTGCTAGGCAACTGGTCCTTCGGCGACTACTCCCCAGCCACATGTGCTCCCTTCTTTTATTCTTCTCACACACTCATGCACACACTCACACACACAAACCCGCAAGACGTCTACCACCACACGTTCTTTAAGATGCTCGGCAACTGGTCGTTTGGCGACTACACCCCAGCCTCATGTGCTCTTTTTATTCTTCACACACTCACGCACGCACACACACTTAACCCGCAGGACGTCGACCACCACACGTCGTTCGAGATGCTCGGCAACTGGTCGTTTGGCGACTACTCCCCAGCCACGTTGGCTCCTTTTTTTATTTTTCTCACACACACTCACACACACACACACACCTAATTCGCAGAGACGTCTACCACCACACGTTTTTCGAGATGCCCGGCAACTGGTCGTTTGGCGACGACTCCCCAGCCGCTTCGGCTCATTTTTGTTATTCTTCTAACACACACTCACGCACACGCACACACTGAACCCGCAGGACGTCTACCACCACACGTTCTTCGAGATGCTCGGAAACTGGTCTTTCGGCGACTACTTCAAGCAGGAGGCGATCGACTGGGCGTGGGAGCTGCTGACGGACGTGTACGGACTCGCGCCCGAGCGCCTCTACGCGTCCTACTTTGGCGGAGACGAGTCGCAGGTGGGTCTTGGCCAGGGCTTGATCGTTTTGATTATCAGGCTTAGGGTTTAGGGCCGAGAGTGTTGGCGTTCGGGCTGACCGAGGGTGTGCGACCTCGCGCCCGAGCGCCTCTACACGTCCCACTTTGGCGGAGACGAGTCGCAGGTGGGTCTTGGCCAGGGCATGAGGGTTTTGGTTTCAAGGCCTAGGGTTTAGGGCTGAGAGTGTTGGCGTTCGGGCTGACTGAGGGTGTGCGGCCTCGCGCCCGAGCGCCTCTACACGTCTCACTTTGGCGGAGACGAGTCGCAGGTGGGTCTTGGCCAGGGCATGAGGGTTTTGGTTTCAAGGCCTAGGGTTTAGGGCTGAGAGTGTTGGCGTTCGGGCTGACTGAGGGTGTGCGGCCTCGCGCCCGAGCGCCTCTACACGTCTCACTTTGGCGGAGACGAGTCGCAGGTGGGTCTTGGCCAGGGCATGAGGGTTTTGGTTTCAAGGCCTAGGGTTGAGGGCCGAGGGTGAAGGGGTTTGGGCGGACCGAGTGTGTGCGGACTCGCGCCCGAGCGCATCTACACGTCCCACTTTGGCGGAGACAAGTCGCAGGTGCGTCTTGGGCGGGGCTTGAGGGCTCAGGATTTGGGGCTTTGTTCGATCACAGGCGTGTGCGGCCTCGCGCCCGAGCGCCTGTAAGCGTCCTACTTTGGCGGAGACGAGTCGCAGGTGGGTCTTGGCCAGAGCTTAAGGGTTTTGGTTTCAAGGCCTAGGGTTTAGGGCCGAGAGTGTAGGCGTTCGGGCTGACCGAGGGTATACGGACTCGCGCCCGAGCGCCTCTACGCGTCCCACTTTGGCGGAGACGAGTCGCAAGTGTGCGAGCCTAGTTAGTCAGCACTTGCTCTGCAATGTGGCAGGGGCAAACGCGGTAATGAGTGCCTTGTTCCTCATTAGGGGCAGTTGCCACTGCTGCTCCGGTTACTCACAGCAACGCCCTGGTGGTGGTGGTGGCGGTGCAGCTCCCTGGGGACCTGGCCCTGCCTGGCCTGGCCTGGCCTGGCCTGGTCTGGTCTGGTCTGGTCTGGTCTGGCCTGGCCTATCTGCCTGGCCTGCCTGCCTTCCTGGCCTGCCCTCCCATCACAACAACCCTGCTTCTCCTCCCCTACCTCAGGGCCTGTCGGGTCGCGTCTGGCCTATCTGCCTGGTCTGGCCTATCTGCCTGGCCTGCCCTCCCATCACACCAACCCTGCTTCCCCTCCCCCACCTCAGGGCCTGTCTGGTCTGGCCTGGCCTATCTGCCTGGCCTGCCTGCCTTCCTGGCCTGCCCTCCCATCACAACAACCCTGATTCTCCTCCCCCACCTCATGGCCTGTCTGGTCTGGCCTGGCCTATCTGCCTGGCCTGCCCTCCCATCACAGCAACCCTGCTTCCCCTCCCCCACCTCATGGCCTGTCTGGTCTGGTCTGGCCTATCTTCCTGGCCTGCCCTCCCATCACAACAACCCTTCTTCCCCTCCCACACCTCAGGGCCTGCCGGCTGACCTTGAGGCGCGCGACATCTGGCTGCGCCACCTGCCCACTGCGCGCGTGCTGCCGTACGGCTGCAAGGTGTGTTTGCATCAGAGCTGCATGCATGGTTTGGATATTTTTGCAAACATAACAGCTTTTTGTTCTGTTCTAGGACTACGCGTTGGAGGCAGATGGTTGGTGGCTATTGCCCCTCACCAGTGATTGTTATGGCTGCCTGAACTGGACTCGGGTCTCTGCGGTGACACAAGGACTAGAAGAGGTCTTCGCTGGAAACCCGTTGTTGCTTGTTCTGTTGAGTTGGATGGCGTCGGTGTGAAACTCCGTGCCTCCTAACGCTAGTGGCTCTCCAACGTGCCCACCCTTGTCAAATGGGGCTCCATGTGGCAGCCATGGCATGCGACCGGAGACGGGTGAAATGTGTCCCAGGTCTGGGACTCACCCTCTGACTGAGACACTTCTTCACCCTCTTAAAGCGTATCAGCTCAGTCGGGGGGGGGCACGCTCATCTGGGGACCCGTTATTTTGTTTTCAATTGCGCACGCGGTGCACCGCTCGCCAGGCGTCGCCAGTACGCGCTCACGCACACGCATGCATCATGGTCGCGACCCCGCAGGACACTTCTGGGAGGTGGGCGAGACCGGCCCGTGCGGCCTGTGCTCCGAGATCCACTACGACTGCAATCCCACAGCTAAAACTCACCCTGAATCTGCTCTTGCACCCCTGTTTAACCCCTTTCAATCCCCAATACCACCGCACAGGACAACCTCTGGGAGATGGGCGAAACCGGCCCGTGCGGCCCGTGCTCCAAGATCCACTACGACCGCACCCCGGCACCTTCACTTTACACCCTGAATCCCCCTTTTCCGCGACTCTGCGACCTAAAACTCTGCGCCCTGAACCCCCCCCCCCCAATCACACCGCACAGGACAACTTCTGGGAGATGGGTGAGACCGGCCCGTGCGGCCGGTGCTCCGAGATCCACTACGACCGCATCGGCGCATCTGAAAACCTTAACCCTGAACCCCCTGATCAACAAACCCTTAAGCCTGCACCCTGAAACTGCCCTGACACCCCATTGCGCCACGCAGGACAACCTCTGGGAGATAAGCGGGACCGGCCCGTGCGGCCCGTGCTCCGAGATCCACTACGACCGCATCACCGCACCTTCACCCTACACCCTGAATCCCCCTTTCTCGACTCTGCGACCTAAAACTCTGCGCCCCAAACCTCCCCAATCACACCGCACAGGACAACTTCTGGGAGATGGGCGAGACTGGCCCATGCGGCCCGTGCTCCGAGATCCACTACGACCGCATCGGCGGGCGCGACGCGGGCGCGCTCGTCAACGGCGACGACCCCAACGTCCTCGAGATCTGGAACAACGTGTGAGTCGACCGCGGTGTGGCGTTGTGGGATGGTTCGCGTGTATGTGTGTGTGGGGGGGGTAGGCTACACTCACACGCACACGTACGCACACCCACTCGCACACGCACACACACGCACTCTCGCGCTCACGCACGCACGCACACACACACACACATACATGCATACACACACAGGTTCATCCAGTTCAACCGCGAGGCGGACGGCTCGCTGCGCCGCCTGCCAGCCAGGAGCATCGACACCGGCATGGGCCTGGAGCGCATCACGTCGATTCTGCAGGTGCGTTTGTTGCCATGCATGTCTGTGTCTGTCTGTCTGTCTGTCTGTCTGTGTCTGTCGGTCCGTCCGTCCGTCTGTCCGTCCGTCCGTCCGTCCGTCCGTCCGTCCGTCCGTCCGTCCGTCCGTCCGTCCGTCCGTCCGTCCGTCCGTCCGTCTGTCTGTCTGTCTGTCTCTCTCTGTCTGTCTCTGGGCCCGCCCGCCCGCCCGCCCGTCCGTCCGTCCGTCCGTCCGTCCGTCTGTCTTGCTCTCTCTCTCTCTGACTCTCTCTCTCTCTGCACCACAGGACAAGATGTCCAGCTACGCGACCTCTTCATATGCTGTTCCCTCTGTGATGAATTTTGACGAGCCCACCCACCCACCCACCTGCACACTCGCTCATGCAACTCTCTTTCTCTCTCACTCTCACTCTCTGTCTCATTCTCTCTCTCTGTTTCTCTTTCTCTCACCCTCACTCTCTCTCTCGCTCTCTCTGCACCACAGGACAAGATGTCCAGCTACGCGAGCTCTTCATATGCTTTTCCCTCAGTGATGCTTTTTGACAAACCTACCCACCCACCCGCACACTCGCTCATGCAACTCTCTCTTTCTCTCACTCTCTGTCTCAATCTCTGTCTGCGTTCTGACCCTCACTCTTTCTCTCTGCACCACAGGACAAGATGTCCAACTATGCGACCGACCTATTCATGCCCTTCTTCGACGAGATCCAGCGCGTGACTGGCGCACGCGTGTACACCGACAAGGTACGCCAAAAACCAGAACCCCTGGCGATGATGGATTCCACAGTCTGCGTGACACTAGAGACAATAAGCTGTTGACACGGTGAGCCGACAGAAGCGCGTGGCTGGCGTCGGCGCGCACGCCGACGAGGTGGTGGTCGATTTTACAGTCCGTCGGACGCCTTTGATGGCGCATTAGACCCTAGGAAAGAGGCCGGCAGCTGTCAAAATTAGACCCCTAGCATGCCATCTGCCATCATGATTGCTGTGCACGCGGTGCGTGTCTCAAAACAGGCGACAAGGAAGTCAGCCAACTCGTGCCAGAACCTGGGGTTCTCCTGGCCTGGCCGAGGATTCATAAACTCCCGCATCCGCTCATCTAAATCGGCCTCCTCGGGGCGAGGGATGGACCGAAACAGGCTGTGGGCCTGCACCCGTGCCTCTTCATAGGCAGGGCACTCAAATACCATGTGTGCCTCATCCTCTAGCCCACCGCATAGGCAGCACGCCCGCTGGCTGCGTCGCTGCCTCTGTCCCGCCACGGCGTAGCGCCCCCGCTCTATCTGCAGCTCATGGAGCCCCATCCTGAACCTAGCTAGAGCCGTGATCCGGCAGCACTGTTCAGCCCTGAGCTCAACAGGGCCGGCGGCTCGCTGTCGCTACCCGCCATCCACCGCATGTAGGTCAGCATCTTAAAGCCGCGCGACCACTCCTCAGGTACATCTCGCACGGTAGTGCCGCTCGGCAGCGCCGGTGTGCTTGTCGCGGCGGCCAGCCACGCCGCGGTCGCCACGTCCAGCAGGTTGGTGATGCGTACCGGTCCCTCCTGGTCCCACGCCAGGGTGTGCCCCACAGTTCCGAGGCACACCTGCAAGCGTGCCGCCCAGCACGTCCCCCCCGCTTCGGCCAGCCCCCAGCTCTCTCGCATTGCATCTTTAAGCAGGTCACCGTCAGGCCGCCCCCGCGCCTTATCCCAAAAGCGCGTCGCCTGGCGCAGCCAATCTGCCGCCAGCGGCCGCCACCCCGCCTCCCGCGCCAAAATCCCCAGTTGCTGCCCGTTGCTGCGGACTCCTAGGGACGCACGGGTAAATTGCAGAAGCACTTCTTCCAGGGTGCGCCATCCGTCGCGTGCGGCCTTAGCGCCCCTCCCACTCCTGCCTCTCTCCCACCGTCCGCCCGCCCCGGCAAACACGCCCCCCCCAGCATCCGCCATCATCGCAGGGCCCCACACCTCACACCCGTAATTTAGCACAGGCCGTACTTGCGTGTCGAACAGGTTGGCCTTAATGCCAATATTGTTAAGGCGTATTATATAGCATCTGCGAGTTAGCGCGTATCTGGTGCGCTGGCCCCTAGAGCGTCCGGTGCCCACGTCCCCCCCCACTGCCCGCCGGTGGTGAAAGAGCATGCCCAGATATGGGAACTCGTGTGTCATGGGTAGATCTGCTCCTGCAAACTTCAGCGTTACCCTCCCCCCTGCCGCCCCGACTGGGCAGAACTGGTCATTGAACACCACCCCTTCTGACTTCTTAACGTTTACTGTTAGTGCGTGCGTGCCGGGGTGCGTGCAGGGGTGCGTGCGTGCAGGGGTGCGTCATTGCTCCTGTGTTGTTCAATGTTTTTATTGACCACATAGTGAAAAAGGCGCTAGACATGATGCCAGAGGGGGCTGGCGTGTCAGTCGTGACCCGAGCCGGCGGCTCTGTGTTGTCGTCGTCGGTTGAGCGCATAGTAATGCTGATGTATGCCGACGATTTATGTTTGTTCTCGCATGACCCAGCTCAGTTGGCGCTTATGCTGAACATCCTTGACAAAGTGTCCTCTAGCTTTGGCATGCAAATCAACGCCGCCAAGACAGAAGTAATGATTTTGCCAGCAGATTTTGACGCGGATCTGCCCACGTTTGCGCTGACTGGTGGTGAAGTGAAGACCGTCTCTGCATTTAAGTATCTAGGGAGTTGGATAACCCAGCGTGGTGGTGTGGAAAAGGAGATCGGTGTGCGTGTCGGTCGCGCGCTGGGCGTGTTTGCGTCTTTTGATAAGATTTGGGCCAGCAAGAAGATGCAAGTGCAGTCTAAGATGCGGGTTACAACACTTTCGTGCTGCCCCACTTTCTGTATGGCTGCGAAACATGGGCCCCTACTTCAACACAACTGACTCGATTGGAGGTTGCCCACTCTAACTGCCTCATTCTGGGTGTGCGCCTGGTCGACCGGCACAGATTAGCTTATATTCGGCAGGCGTGCGACACTGGGCCAATTGAGAGCCTTGTGGCAAAGCGATCAATGCAGTGGCTAAGCCATGTGATGATGCGCATGCCGGCTTCTCGTCTTCCTCGTACGACTTTTGACTGCACAATGGATGTGGCTCGGCAGCAAGGCCGGCCTCCAGCCTCCTCCCGACACTATTTTCTTAAGCTACTGATTCAGCAGCTAGGCGAAACTAGTGGCACTCGTTCTGATTGGAAGACTTTTTCGGACACGGCGTTTGAGCGTGCTCAGGATAGGGTCGGGTGGAGAGCCGTGGTGTACGGTCCGGCTGCCCCTCAGGCGCCGGCCCCTCCACCACGGCGGTCAAGTAGATTGGCAAGCGCCACTTGACCCCCTATCCCCTAGAAGCAGTTAGGACCTATTTTGGAGGCGTCGCACAATAGCTCTCCTTTTTTGCTCTGGGACTACACGTTGGCAGGCAGCCGGCTGGTGGCTACCGCCCCTCACAAGTAATTGTTAGGGCCAGAACTGGACTTGGGTCTAGGCGGTGGTACTAGGACTAGAGGTAGTCTTTGCTGGAAAGCCGATGTAACTGTAACTGCGTGCGTGCCGCAAAAGGCGTGCAGAGTATCTAGCATGCGTTGAAGCGCTTCGGGCGTCCCTGCCAGGTGTGTCGCTTTGGTGCGCTGCACACGTGTGTGTGGTGATGATGACGACCATTTGTGCGGTCCGTTGGGCGTCTGTGATGACGACATGTTCGCTGTGTGTGTGTGTGTGTGCCGTGTCTCGCGCGCACTGGGGTGCAGCCCTGGGTGGGTCCAGCGCGTGACTGGCGCGCGCGTAAACACCGACAAGGTAGGCCCGAAACCAGAAACCCTGGCGATGATGGATTCCACAGTCTGCGCGGGTTTACAGGTTTTACACGTACGCGCCCGGAGGACCCCAGGGCGTGATTTAAAGCCTAGACTACATGTCTAGGGGGGCTCTACTAGGAGAGCCCGCAAGGCCACGCAGCGCGCCAGCCTACCAGGTACAGTCTGCGCGACACTAGAGACCCTGAGCTGTGAACAAGGCGAGCCGACAAAGGCGTGTGGCTGGCGCCGGCACGCATACTGACCAGGTGTTTGGTTTCGGTGCACTGCACACCGTGTGTGACCATGATGACGATTTATTGTGCAGTCCGTTCGGCGCCCATGCCGGCGTATTAGACTGCGCGTGTGTGTGTGTGTGTGAGTGTGTGTGTGTGTGTGTGTGTGTGTGTGCGCGTGCGCGTGCGTGTGCGTGCGTGCGGGTGCGTGTGCGTGCGTGCGGGTGTGCGTGTGCGTGTGCGTGTGCGTGTGCGTGTGCGTGTGCGTGTGCGTGTGCGTGTGCGTGTGCGTGTGCGTGTGCGTGTGCGTGTGCGTGTGCGTGTGGTGTGCGTGTGCGTGTGCGTGTGACCCAGTGTGCGTGTGCGTGTCGGTGCGTCGTGCGTGCGCGTGCGCGTGTGCGCGTGTGCGTGCGTGTGCGTGCGTGTGTGTGCGTGTGCGCGTGTGTGTGTGTGTGTGTGTGTGTGCGTGTGTGCGTGTGTGCGTGTTGCCGCGCGCGCGCGTGTGCGCGTGCGCGTGCGCGTGCGCGTGTGTGTGTGTGTGTGTGTGTGTGTGTGTGTGTGTGTGTGTGTGCGTGTGTGCGTGGGTGCGTGGGTGCGTGCGTGCGCGTGTGTGTGTGCGTGCGTGCGTGCGTGCGTGCGCGTGCGCGTGCGTGTTGCCTTGCTGACTACGTCGACATGGCATACCGCGTGCACGGCCGTATACCCCATCCACCAACCATGCTCTGCCCCTCCTCACTCACACCTCACACTTTCAGGTCGGTGCCAAGGACGCCGACAACGATGACATGGCGTACCGCGTGCATGCCCACCCACCCTGCACCCAACACTGCCACACTTCCAAACTCCCACACCTGTCCACACTTTCGTGTGATGCTCCTAGATTCAGAGGTCTTCGCGGATGAGCTCGACGTGCTGACGCTCGCTGCCTCTCCCAACACCCACCAACCATTATATAACCCCTCGTTCACATCACACACTCCCCACACTCCCCACACTTTCAGGTCGGTGCCGAGGACGCCGACAACGTCGATATGGCGTACCGCGTCGTTGCGGACCACATCCGCACGCTCTCGTTCGCCATCGCCGACGGCGCGCGCCCGGTGGGTTTGGTTAGTCAGGCCTACAGTGGTTTAGGGCACGGGTTCTGGCGCGCGCCCGGTGCGTCGAGGTAGTTGGGGTGCACGTTTTCGTTGCGCCATGGGTCGGTTGAGACGCATGGACCACTCCCGCACGCGCTCTCATTCGCCAGCGCCGACAGCGCGCGCCCGGTGGGTTTGGTTACAGTTACAGTTACAGTTACATCGGCTTTCCAGCAAAGACTACCTCTAGTCCTAGTACCACCGCCTAGACCCAAGTCCAGTTCTGGCCCTAACAATTACTTGTGAGGGGCGGTAGCCACCAGCCGGCTGCCTGCCAACGTGTAGTCCCAGAGCAAAAAGGAGAGCTATTGTGCGACGCCTCCAAAATAGGTCCTAACTGCTTCTAGGGGATAGGGGGTCAAGTGGCGCTTGCCAATCTACTTGACCGCCGTGGTGGAGGGGCCGGCGCCTGAGGGGCAGCCGGACCGTACACCACGGCTCTCCACCCGACCCTATCCTGAGCACGCTCAAACGCCGTGTCCGAAAAAGTCTTCCAATCAGAACGAGTGCCACTAGTTTCGCCTAGCTGCTGAATCAGTAGCTTAAGAAAATAGTGTCGGGAGGAGGCTGGAGGCCGGCCTTGCTGCCGAGCCACATCCATTGTGCAGTCAAAAGTCGTACGAGGAAGACGAGAAGCCGGCATGCGCATCACATGGCCTAGCCACTGCATTGATCGCTTTGCCACAAGGCTCTTTGGGTTTGGTTAGATGGGGCCAATGATTTAGGGCTCAGGCGACAGTAGCAGCAGCATTGGCTGTCAAGCAGAGAGAGAGAGAGAGACGCCACGGGAGTTCATGATCAGGGGCAGTCGTTCAGTCAAACCACCTCCGCACGCCCACGTTCGCGATCGCCGACGGTGCGCGCCCGGCGGGTTCGGTTAGTTAGGGCTAGTGTCTAGGCGCTTATGCTGAAAATCCTTGACAAAGTGTCCTCTAGCTTTGGCATGCAAATCAACGCCGCCAAGACAGAAGTGATGATTTTGCCAGCAGATTTTGACGCGGATCTGCCCACGTTTGCGCTGACTGGTGGTGAAGTGAAGACCGTCTCTGCATTTAAGTATCTAGGGAGTTGGATAACCCAGAGTGGTGGTGTGGAAAAGGAGATCGGTGTGCGAGTCGGTCGCGCGCTGGGCGTGTTTGCGTCTTTTGATAAGATTTGGGCCAGCAAGAAGATGCAAGTGCAGTCTAAGATGCGGGTTTACAACACTTTCGTGCTGCCCCACTTTCTGTACGGCTGCGAAACATGGGCCCCTACTAAAACATAACTGACTCGATTGGAGGTTGCCCACTCTAACTGCCTTCGTCGCATTCTGGGTGTGCGCCTGGTCGACCGCACAGATTAACTTATATTCGGCAGGCGTGCGACACTGAGCCAATTGAGAGCCTTGTGGCAAAGCGATCAATGCAGTGGCTAGGCCATGTGATGCGCATGCCGGCTTCTCGTCTTCCTCGTACAACTTTTGACTGCACAATGGATGTGGCTCGGCAGCAAGGCCGGCCTCCAGCCTCCTCCCGACACTATTTTCTTAAGCTACTGATTCAGCAGCTAGGCGAAACTAGTGGCACTCGTTCTGATTGGAAGACTTTTTCGGACACGGCGTTTGAGCGTGCTCAGGATAGGGTCGGGTGGAGAGCCGTGGTGTACGGTCCGGCTGCCCCTCAGGCGCCGGCCCCTCCACCACGGCGGTCAAGTAGATTGGCAAGCGCCACTGACCCCCTATCCCCTAGAAGCAGTTAGGACCTATTTTGGAGGCGTCGCACAATAGCTCTGCTTTTTGCTCTGGGACTACACGTTGGCAGGCAGCCGGCTGGTGGCTACCGCCCCTCAAAAGTAATTGTTAGGGCCAGAACTGGACTTGGGTCTAGGCGGTGGTACTAGGACTAGAGGTAGCTTTGCTGGAAAGCCGATGTAACTGTAACTGTAGTGTCTAGGTAGAGGCTCGCTAGGAGGTTCCCAGTGATGCATGGCACGGCAACAGTAACATCCGAGAGAGAGGTACAGCACGCGACATCGTGCTGCGCGCATTCAGCCGCGTAACCAACTTACGGACCACGTATCCAACGACAACCATGCAGGGCTCTGACGGCCGAGACTTTGTGCTGCGCCGCGTGCTGACCCCCCCCCCCTCACACACACACACACAAACGCACACATCCACCCGCCCACGCATCCATCCATCCGTCCACATCCACCCGCCTGCCATCCACCCATCCACCCGCCCACCCGCCCGCCTTCATCCTCCCAACCATGCAGGGCTCCTGACGGCCGCGACATCGTGCTGCGCCGCATGCTGCCCCGGCCCCCCACACATCCCACACCCCTCACCGGCTCGCCATCCACCCGCCTGCCCCACCCACCGCCCCCTTCACCGATGCCTCCTCCTCCAACATGCGTGCTGCTGACGGCCGCGGACATCGTGCTGCGCTGCGTGCTGCCCCGCCCCCCACCCCCAGTGCCCCTCACCGCTCGCCTCCCACCGCCCCCACCACCCGCCCACCCGCCTGCCTCCCTCCTCCCAATCATGCAGGGATCTGACGGCCGCGACTTTGTGCTGCGCCGCGTGCTGCGCCGCGCGGTGCGCTACGGCCGTGAGGTGCTCGGCGCTCAGGAGGGCTTCTTCGCCAACGTGGGTGCGGCCTGCTTGTGTGTGTGTGTGTGTGTATGTGTGTATGTGCACGAGGTGCTCGGCGCTCAGGAGGGCTTCTTTGCCAACGGTGGGTGTGCCCTGCTTGTGTGTGTGTTGTGTGTATGAATGTGTGTGGTGTGTGTGTGTATGCATGAGGTGCACGGCGCTCAGGAGGGCTTCTTCGCCAACGTGAGTGTGCCCTGCTTGTGTGTGTGTGTGTGTGTGCGTGTGTGTGTGGTGTGTGTGTGTGTGCATGAGGTGCTCGGCGCTCAGGAGGGCTTCTTCGCCAACGTGGGTGTGCCCTGCTTGTGTGTGTGTGTGTGTGTGTGTTTGTTTGTGCGTGTGTGTGTGTGTTGTGTGTATGTGTGTGCATGAGGTGCTCGGCGCTCAGGAGGGCTTCTTCGCCAACGTGGGTGTGCCCTGCTTGTGTGTGTGTGTGTGTGCGTGTGTGTGTGTGGTGTGTGTGTGTGTGTGCATGAGGTGCTCGGCGCTCAGGAGGGCTTCTTCGCCACGCTGGTGTGCCCTGCTTGTGTGTGTGTGTGTGTGTGTGTGTGCGCGTGTGTGTGTGGTGTGTGTGTGTGTGTGTGTATGTGCGAGGTGCTTGGCACTCAGGAGGTCTTCTTCGCCAACGTGGGCGCGACCGCTTGCCTGTTAGCCCTGCCTCGGCGCCTGCCCGTCACCCCACGCGCATCATCGCCCTTCCTTGCTCACTGTGTTCACCTCAGTGTGCACCATGGCACCCCCTCCCTTGCACGCCCTCCTGCTGTTCGGCATCGTCGCGGTCGGATTTGCATCCAACGCGCTCATCGCCGCCATCGGCTCCACCGGCATGCTCATCGCCCTCGCGGGCGCCACCGTCGCGCTGATCGCCAGGGACCACGCCGGCTACCGCGCGGGAGTCGGCCTCCTTCTCGTCCACCTCGGTCCCGTGCTCGCTGGCACAACCGAACTGGACCTTTCCCATGAGCTCTACGCTCGCATCTCCTTCGACCGCCCCGCCGCCCAGCCGCCCCACGACGGCCAAGCAGCGCAGCCCGCCCAGGCCCCCATGCGCATGCCCATGCGCGGCGCGCGGCGTGGTCCCGCCCCCCCTGCCCCTCAGGCCCCCATCGTCCCCCCTGGCCCTGCAAGCCAGGCAGCAAAAGCCGCCCTGGTCGGCGTGTCCGAGGTGGTGAACGCCGCCGCACAGGCCGCCTCCAAGCGCGCCCGTTCCCCACCTGGCAAGCGCGTTTGCTTCGAGCGGCCTGCCGCCGCCGGGCCCTCTGCTTTCCCCGCCCCCAAGCCTTCCGCCAACTCCTCCCCCGCGCCTCCCGCCGCCCCCGCCCCCAAGCCTTCCGCCAACCCCTCTCCCGCGCCCTCCGCTGCCTCCCCCAAGCCTACCGCCAACTCCCCCCCCGCGCCCTCCGCCGCCCCCCC
>VFSX01000518.1:10746-116039 GCA_016618255.1 Chlamydomonas sp. UWO 241 | reverse complement strand
CACCGCTGCCCGGCGCAAAGTGCCCGCCCGCCCGCCCGGCAGACGCAGACGCAGAGAACTCGGCGATCAGCTGCACTGCGGCCGCAGCGGCGTCGGCGTTGGCGGGCACGGACGGCCGCGGCTTGTGGGAGGTCGTGGTCGTGGTGCCGGCACTGCCCCCGCCAGGACGCTTGAGGATGAGGCAGCCGCCCGGGCGTACCGACGTGACGGGGGCGGCGACACCGACACCGACAGCGACGCCGTCCGCACCCCCCGCTGATGCTGCCGCTGCTGCCGATGCCGCGTCGCTACCGCCGTCGCCGCTGGTGCCCGCTGCTGCGCCGCCCGCCGCGCCCCCGTCCCCGCCGCCTGCGCCTGCGCCTGCGTCGTCGTCCTCGTTCTCAAACTCCTCGGCGAACTCGGTGGAGGCAGCGAGTGCAGCGGCGGCGTCGGCCCTGGCGCGCGCGGCATCTGCGCGCCGCTGGCGCTCGTCATTGAGAGCCTGCGTGTGTGAGCAGTGTGCGTGTGTGGGCAGTGATGAATTTACAATAAAATGCTGGCGGTCCCAAAACCTAGGGGCTCGATTAACAGAGGCGCGTTCTCGTCGCCGAGCCCTGGACCCAGCAATGCGGCGCTGCTGGTGACGAGGATCTCCGTGCCGCTGACGAGCGGGGTAAAATACGACTGGCCGGCTCCTGCTAGACTGCCTCTCGGTGGAACACTGCAAGAGCGGCTTGCCCGGCGCTGCCATGGCTTGGCGAGTAGCCGCGGCGCTGCCGCGGCCCGGGCTGGGAGACGGCCCTTATCCTCCCCCCATGCAGGATGCCATGCGGCACCGATCTCGACGAGTTGATCGACGAGCGGAGGAGCTGGCGCCCGTCAATGCATGCTGAACATTGGTCAAGATGGCTGCCTGTGGAGGCGGGCTACCACCACGGCTTCAGCGGGGGCGACCGCCGAGGCAACACAGAGTAAATCCGCTTCACCAATTGCAGCGTTTGTCACCGCGCTCATCCTCGGGATCGCTCGTCTGCCGGTGACTGGCGTTGGAAGGTCTTCAGGCAGCCTCCATGACAACTCTTTCGTCCATGCACCCCTGGAGGGTGGGACCTGGCCATGCATGAGGCATGGGGCGCCGGCTGAGCCCATGCAAACGAGAGCTGGACAGCCATGCACTGCCAGGCGGGGACCGTTACAGTCAGCGCCAGTCGGCTCTGCCGGCTTGACTGGCCACAAGGCCACTACTGTGACCCTGGGAAAGGTCCTCTCCTATATGCTCCTTGCCAGACATGTCTCTCAGAGACCGCTGTTTGGGTAGTCTAGCCGGCGGGAGCGGTAGTCTATCGGCCGGGAGCCGGCGGTACTCTAGTACTTAGTGTGCTGGAGTATCGGCGGGTGTCTCTAGTAGAAGAGTAGCCTGCTTAGCTGGAAAACCCGTGTTACTGCACTGCTTACTGCTGGCGGTCACACGTACGGTCCCAGAGCCTTAGTATGTTATGGGTGGGGGGCACTGTGCGCCCTGGCGCTTGTCGGGCAGAGCCTGCCGTGCGTGGTGTGTGTGTGTGTTGTGTGGTTGAGCGTTGGTGTGTCGCTGATGTAATAACTCTGGGTTGATAGACAGGTACTGTGTTTGAAAGGTAGCTGAACGTGCTTGTGGGTCCGGATGCCCACCCTACAAGTACCACCAATTGTTGTGGAGGCACAGCATGGGACAGGTGGGGTGGGGCATTGATGCTGCAGGGGGGGGGGGTAAGAGGGAGGGAGAGAGCCCTCGCGCAACCTCGGATGCAACAGCGCGTGCACTCGAGCGGCAACCAAAATGCCCCCCCTCCCCCCTCCCCCCCCCCTCAACACCCACACCTGCACGCCCGCATGCCCACTTCGATTCCAGGTCGCAACGGCGATACCGCGCCAGAGGCGTCTGCATGAAGGCGCCTGTCAATAGCGTGTGACCACTCGTCGCTATGAAGACCCCCCCCCCCACACACACACATGCATGCTTTGAGACACGCACCACGTGGATAGAATCACGATGACATGCACGTTTGACTTTCAACACCTGTCGGCCGCTTGTCTAGCTAGGGTGCGCAAGCACAGGTCTGATACGCCAACACAAGAGTCCGACAGACTGTAAATCAACCACACAGACACGCACACGCACGCACACACCCCAGCACACCTGCAGCGCGTTTGCCTTTGCTGCCATCGCAGCTTTGCTGCCTGTCTGCAGCACACACACACACACACGCACACACACACACATAACACACACCTGCAGCGCGTTTGCCTTTGCTGCCACCGCCGCTTTGCTGCCTGGCTGCAGCCACCCGTCTGGGTCGGCGATCTTGAGCAGGCGGACACACCTGTGAAGAGCGTGTGTGAGGGAGAGCGTGTGCATGTGGGTGTGCGTGTGTGGGTGTGGTGGAGAACGCGAGGGGAAACAGAGTGTGTGTGGGTTTAAGTAGAGAGCGTGTGAGAGAAGGAGTGCGTGTGTGCGTGTGGGTGTGTGTGTGGGAGAGAGTGATGAACACCCGAGGACTGCAGATGCAGTGCTGCCACAAACACACGCACAGAGAGAGAGAGACACACACACACACACACACACACACACGCACGCGCACACACACGCGCACACACACAAAAGTTCATGCACACCCGGAACCCACGCACACTCACCGTGCCAGCTGCGCTTCCACGTCTGCCAGCTCCTTCCGCAGCGCGTCCAGGTGGTCCACCTCCATCTTGCTCTTCATGTCGCCCATGAAGGCATCAAGCGCGTCCACCTCATCTGTATGCGTGTGCGGGTATGTGTGGGTGTGGGGGCGTCATGGTATGTGGTTGCGTGGGTGCGAGTACATGTGGATGGCTGGTGTATGTGGAGAGGGGCGTAGCATGTGTCCATCTTGCTCGTCATATCGCCCATGAAGGCATCAAGTGCGTCAACCTCGACATCTGCGTGGTCGATGTTACAGTCCGTCGCACGCCTTGAATGGCGTATTAGACTTAGGTGCGTCACACACGACTGTAAAAACCACCACCACCACCACCACCACCAACAACAACAACAACAGACTAAGAGAGGGTGTGAGGGTACGAAAGTATGGTTGGTTGGTGTATACGTGGAGAGGGTGCGTAGGGTGGCTTCGTCTTAATATGTTTTTCATACGCGAACGCATCAAGCGCGTCGACCTCATCGCCTGTGTGGGGACGTGTGAGGTGCGGGCGCATGAGTTTGTTGGTGTGTTACATGAGCTGAGGCGTGCGTGCCGAGGTGTGTGGACACGGGCTGAGGGCCTGGATCTGCAAACACAGAACGCAAAAAGCAAACACGAAACACAAAAAAGTCCAGTCAAAACCCACCGTCGCCATCGCCCACCGCAGCTGGTCCTGCACCTGCAGCGCACGCGTCGCCGCTGCCGCCCTCCCCTCCGACACCCTCCCCTGCGGTCACGGGGGCACCATCGCCAGGCGCAGACACAGACGCAGGTGCTCCACCGCCAGCGCCAGCGCCAGCGGCACCGCCAGCAGCGGCAGCGGCGGATGCAGATGCAGATGCAGCCGCCAGCCTCGCCTCCTCTGCTGCGACTGCGGCAACCAGGCGCTCGCGCTCCTCACCAAGCACCTCCCTGCGCGAGAGTAGGGGCGATGTTGATGTTTACAATCCGATCGTGGCGGTCACACGTACGGTTCCAAAGCTCCAGCAGGACCTCAAGCAGGGGTGTGCAGGGTGTAGGGGGGGGGGGGGGGGCGTGTGCGCGCGCAGCGGGGTAGGGTGCACGGGGTTTTGGGCTTGCAGTCGCAGTCGCGACAAGGACACTGATCCACATGCGCGCGCGCACCAGCGACCAGGCTCTGTTAACTTTTTTTTTTTTATCAAAAGCACAGCTTCAGCAAACTATCGTCTTATTGTTGGTAAGACGATACATGCCATGATGGGACAACGGAGGCAAATTAAGCCGACAATAACAGTGCACACTACCCCCCCTGCCAGTTTACTCAGTTCAGCGTGTCCCCACTTCTTTCCTTACAGTCCCTACGCCTTCCGGCAGCGCAGCTAGCAACAGGCAGCGAGCAAGCAGCAGGCAGGCAGCTAGCATCTAACAGCAGGCAGCAGGCACCTAGCAGGCAGCATGCAGGTAGGTAGCAGCTAGCAACAGGCAGCAGCTAGCGAGCACCAGGCAGCAGCCAAGGGAATCCATCGGGACGCGACGCAGGAGCCTTAACATCCTCACTTTTTCCCGTACAGTCCCTGTGCAGACTCGATAACCGCAGGCGCAGACGACATCTCGCCCTTTCGGGGCTTCTTGGAGCCAGCCTTTGACGCGACGCGCGTTCTACGAATGAGTGAATGAGTGCAGCAGCGTGTGAGTCGAGAGTCTGTGTGTGTGCATGCGCGTGTGTGCGTTTGAAAGCACCTTCGTGGGCTTCTTGGACCCAGGCTTGGATGCGACGCGCGCATGCAACACAACAGACTCTCGACTCACACGCTGCTGCACTCATTCATCATTCGATTCCTAGAACGCGCGTCTGCGTCAAGGCGGCTTCCAAAGAAGCCCCGAAAGGCGAGATGTCGTCTGGCCTGCGTTATCGGTCTGGCACAGGACTTTACAGGAAAAAGTGAGTTTGAGGCCCTGACGAATCGCGTCCCGAATGGATTCCTGGCTGCTGCCTGGTGCTCGCTACTGGCTAGGCCTGTTGCTAGCTGCATACCTACCGCATGCTGCTGCTAGTGCCTGCTGCCTGCCTGTTAGATGCTAGTGCCGCCTCTGCTTTGCTCGCTGCCTGTTGCTAGCTGCGCTGCCCGGAAGGGCGGTGGGACTGTTAAGGAAAGAAGTGGGGACACGCGAACTGAGTAAACTGCAGGGGGGTAGTGTGCACTGTTATTGTGGTTAATTGCCTCCGTTGTCCCATCTGGCATGTACGTCTTACCAACCAATTAAGCATAGTTTGCTTGAACGCTGTGCTTTTATAAAAAAAAAAATTAACAGAGCTGTCGTTCTGCGCCGCGCATGTGGATCAGTGTCTTGTCGCGACTGCGACTGCAAGCCAAAACCCCGGCACCCACCCCGCTGCGCGCGCACACCGCCCCCCCCCCCCGCTACACCCTGCACACCGCTGCTGAGGTCCTGCTGGAGCTTTGGAACCGTACGTGTGACCGCCCATCGATTGTAAACAATCAACATGTCCCCTACTCTCGCGCAGGGAGGTGCTTGTAGGAGCGCGGAGCGCGCCTGGTTGCCGCAGTCGCAGCGAGAGGCACGGCTGGCGCTGCATCTGCATTTGCAATCCGCCGCTGCCGCTGCTGCGGGTGCCGCTGCGCTGCCTGGACGTGGAGCACCTGTCTGTGCTGCGCCTGGCATGGTCTGCCCCCTGACCGCAGGGAGGTTGATCGGAAGCGGGAGGCGGCAGCGCGGACGCTGCGCTGCAGGGCAGGACAGCTTGCGGTGGGCAGATGCGACGGTGGGGTTTTGACTGGACTTTTGTGTTTCGTGTTGCTTTTTGCTTCTGTGTTGCAGGATTCCAGGCCCTCAGCCCCGGTGTCCACACACCTCGGCACGCACGCTCAGCTCATGTAACACACCAACAAATCATGCGCCCGCACCTCCACACGTCCCCAACAGGCGATGAGTCGACGCGCTTGATCGTTCGGTATGAAAAAATATTAAGGACGAAGCCACCCTAGCACCCTCTCCACTATAACAAACCACCATACTTTCGTACCTCACACCCTCTCTAGTTCTGTTGTGTTGTTGTTGGTGGTGGTTGTGGTGGTGTGTTTTTCAGTCTGTGTACGCACCTAAGTCTAATACGCCATTCAAGGCGGCGACGGACTGTACATCGACACGCAGAGTCGAGGTTGACGCACTTGATGCCTTCATGGCGATATGACGAGCAAGCATGGACAATCGCTACGCCCCTCTCCACATACACACCATCCACATGTATCGCACCACGCAACCACATACATGACGCCCCACCCACACATACCGAACCAGCATACAGATGAGATGGACGCGCTTGATGCCTTCGATGGGCGACATGAAGAGCAAGATGGAGGTGGATCCACTGACGCCGCTCGGAAGGAGCTGGCAGACGTGTTGGAAGCGCACATGGCACGGTGATGTGGTGAGGTTCCGGGTGTGCATTGAACTGGGGTGTGTGCGCGTGTGTTGCGCGTCGGTGTGTGATGTGCGTGTGTGTGTGGTTCTCTCTCTCTTTCTGGTGTGTGTTTTGGCCAGCACTGCATCTGCGTCCCGGGTGTCATCACTCTCCCACACACACACCCACACGCACACCCACCCTTCTCTCACACGCTCTCTACTTAAACACACAACTCCTGTTTCCCCTCGCGTTCCCACCACCAAAACCCCCACACACACACACACACATGCACACGCTCTCCCTCACACACGCTCTTCACAGGTGTGTCCGCCTGCTCAAGATCGCCGACCCAGACGGGTGGCTGCAGCCAGGCAGCAAAGCGGCGGTGGCAGCAAAGGCAAACGCGCTGCAGGTGTGTGTTATGTGTGTGTGTGTGCGTGTGTGTGTGTGTGTGCTGCAGACAGGCAGCAAAGCTGCGATGGCAGCAAAGGCAAACGCGCTGCAGGTGTGCTGGGGTGTGTGCGTGCGTGTGCGTGTCTGTGTGGTTGATTTACAGTCTGTCGGACTCTTGTGTTGGCGTATCAGACCTGTGCTTGCGCACCCTAGCTAGACAAGCGGCCGACAGGTGTTGAAAGTCAAACGTGCATGTCATCGTGATTCTATCCACGTGGTGCGTGTCTCAAAGCATGCATGTGTGTGTGTGGGGGGGGGGGTCTTCATAGCGACGAGTGGTCACACGCTATTGACAGGCGCCTTCATGCAGACGCCTCTGGCGCGGTATCGCCGTTGCGACCTGGAATCGAAGTGGGCATGCGGGCGTGCAGGTGTGGGTGTTGAGGGGGGGGGAGGGGGGGAGGGGGGCATTTGGTGGCCGCTCGAGTGCCGCGCTGTTGCATCCGTGCGCAGGCTCTCTCCCTCCCTCTCCCCCCCCCCCCCTGCAGCATCATGCCCCACCCCACCTGTCCCATCCTGTGCCTGCCACACAATTGTGGTACCTTGTAGGGTGGGCATCACGGCACCACAAGCACGCTTCAGCTACCTTTCAACACACAGTACCTTTGTCTATCAACCCAGAGTTATACATCACCGCACACACACACACGCACACACGCACACACACACACACACACACCACGCACGCAGGCTCTCCACGACAAGCGCCAGCGGCGCACAGATGCCCACCCACCCACTAACCTACTAAGGCTCTGGGACCGTACGTGTGACCGCCAGCAGTAACAGTCACAGTAACACGGGGTTTTCCAGCTAAGCAGGCTACTCTTCTACTAGAGACACCCGCCGATACTCCAGCACACTTAAGTACTAGAGTACCGCCGGCTCCCGGCCGATAGACTACCGCTCCCGCCGGCTAGACTACCCCAAACAGCGGTCTCTGAGAGACATGTCTGGCAAGGAGCATATAGGAGAGGACCTTCCTCAGGGTCACAGTAGTGGCCTTGTGGCCAGTCAAGCCGGCAGAGCCGACTGGCGCTGACTGGAACGGTCCCCGCCTGGCAGTGCATGGCTGTCCAGCTCTCGTTTGCATGGGCTCAGCCGGCGCCCCATGCCTCATGCATGGCCAGGTCCCACCCTCCAGGGGTGCATGGACGACAGAGTTGCCATGGAGGCTGCCTGAAGACCTTCCAACGCCAGTCACCGGCAGACGAGCGATCCCGAGGATGAGCGCGGTGACAAACGCTGCAATTGGTGAAGCAGATTTACTGTGTTGCCTCGGCGGTCGCCCCCGCTGAAGCCGTGATGGTAGCCCGCCTCCACGGGCAGCCATCTTGACCAATGTTCAGCATGCATTGACGGGCGCCAGCTCCTCCGCTCGTCGATCAACTCGTCGAGATCGGTGCCGCATGGCATCCTGCATGGGGGGAGGATAAGGGCCGTCTCCCAGCACGTCTCCCAGCACGGGCCGCGGCAGCGCCGCGGCTACTCGCCAAGCCATGGCAGCGCCGGGCAAGCCGCTCCTGAAGTGTTCCACCGAGGGGCAGTCTAGCAGGAGCCGGGCCAGTCGTATTTTACCCCGCTCGTCAGCGGCACGGAGATCCTCGTCACCAGCAGCGCCGCATTGCTGGGTCCAGGGCTCGGCGACGAGAACGCGCCTCTGTTAATCGAGCCCCTAGGTTTTGGGACCGCCAGCATTTTATTGTAAATTCATCACTGCCCACACACGCACACTGCTCACACACGCAGGCTCTCAATGACGAGCGCCAGCGGCGCGCAGATGCCGCGCGCGCCAGGGCCGACGCCGCCGCTGCACTCGCTGCCTCCACCGAGTTCGCCGAGGAGTTTGAGAACGAGGACGACGACGCAGGCGCAGGCGCAGGCGGCGGGGACGGGGGCGCGGCGGGCGGCGCAGCAGCGGGCACCAGCGGCGACGGCGGTAGCGACGCGGCATCGGCAGCAGCGGCAGCATCAGCGGGGGGTGCGGACGGCGTCGCTGTCGGTGTCGGTGTCGCCGCCCCCGTCACGTCGGTACGCCCGGGCGGCTGCCTCATCCTCAAGCGTCCTGGCGGGGGCAGTGCCGGCACCACGACCACGACCTCCCACAAGCCGCGGCCGTCCGTGCCCGCCAACGCCGACGCCGCTGCGGCCGCAGTGCAGCTGATCGCCGAGTTCTCTGCGTCTGCGTCTGCCGGGCGGGCGGGCGGGCACTTTGCGCCGGGCAGCGGTGGCGGGGGTGGGCGGGCGGCCGGGGCGGGCGCACGGCGCTGGCGGCTGAGATGGCGGCCGATGCCAAGGTGGGTGTGCATGGGGAGGGGAAAGGGGAGGGGACGTGGGGGGGGGGACGGGGGAGGGGGAGCAATGCCCGCGCGCAACGCCGCCGCCATCACTGCCATGACACACACACATCCACACATTTACGTTTACACACACGCACGCACGCACGCACAGGTCGCCGCCGACATGGCCCTGCTGGCTGCTGCCGCCGAGCAACGCCCTGTTGAGTTGGACTCTGCCGAGTGGGTGCCGCCGACAGACCAGAGGGGCGACGGGCGCACGGCACTAAACGAGAAGTTTGGGTACTGAACGCGCCTGCGCAGGGAGTGTGATTCAGGGGTCCCACAGCGCAATGCAATGCTGCTTCAGGATGGCTTCAGGACGTTCGTGAAAGTGTTTTCTGTGAGGTGCCGAGCACGGTCGTATGCGCCTTTACAGGTGTCCCTGACTGTAACATACATCAGCAGCAGCAGCAGCTTACTTACAGGACAGCCTACTCAGCCGCCTCTCTTCTCTTCACACAGTCCACACGTATCACCACACTTATTTCCACATCGCTGCCCTGGTACTGCGGCTGGGGCTGAGCTGTACTGCTGCCGTTAAGGAACATGCAGCACACGCTGAGGGCCGTAACAGTAACACGGGGTTTTCCAGCTAAGCAGGCTACTCTTCTACCAGAGACACCCGCCGATACTCCAGCACACTTAAGTACTAGAGTACCGCCGGCTCCCGGCCGATAGACTACCGCTCCCGCCGGCTAGACTACCCCAAACAGCGGTCTCTGAGAGACATGTCTGGCAAGGAGCATATAGGAGAGGACCTTCCTCAGGGTCACAGTAGTGGCCTTGTGGCCAGTCAAGCCGGCAGAGCCGACTGGCGCTGACTGGAACGGTCCCCGCCTGGCAGTGCATGGCTGTCCAGCTCTCGTTTGCATGGGGCTCAGCCGGCGCCCCATGCCTCATGCATGGCCAGGTCCCACCCTCCAGGGGTGCATGGACGACAGAGTTGTCATGGAGGCTGCCTGAAGACCTTCCAACGCCAGTCACCGGCAGACGAGCGACCCCGAGGATGAGCGCGGTGACGAACGCTGCGATTGGTGAAGCGGATTTACTCTGTGTTGCCTCGGCGGTCGCCACCGCTGAAGCCGTGATGGTAGCCCGCCTCCACGGGCAGCCATCTTGACCAATGTCCAGCATGCATTGACGGGCGCCAGCTCCTCCGCTCGTCGATCAACTCGTCGAGATCGGTGCCGCATGGCGTCCTGCATGGGGGGAGGATAAGGGCCGTCTCCCAGCACGGGCCGCGGCAGCGCCGCGGCTACTCGCCAAGCCATGGCAGCGCCGGGCAAGCCGCTCCTGAAGTGTTCCACCGAGGGGCAGTCTAGCAGGAGCCGGGCCAGTCGTATTTTACCCCGCTCGTCAGCGGCACGGAGATCCTCGTCACCAGCAGCGCCGCATTGCTGGGTCCAGGGCTCGGCGACGAGAACACGCACGCTGCACGCTGAGGGCACGCTGAGGGCACCCGCTGAAAAATCCGCTGAACCCCTGAGGGCACGCTGAGGGCACTCGCTGAAAATGCCCAAGCCCAAGTCGCCGCAGCCGGTGCCATCCCTCCACTGGTGCAGCTGCTGGGGAGTGGCTCTCCAGGTGAGGTGCATCTGGAATCAGGAGGGGTGCTGATTCCAGATGCAGATGAGCCTCGCTGCCAATGCTGAGATTGGGTCTCCATGGTGCCGGTGCCATCCCTCCGCTGGTGAAGCTGCTGGCTCCCATGGGGGAGTGTTGGGTAACCTTCTCTGATTGACAGCATCCAAGCATCCATTCCAAGCCACGTGATGACGATTGTCAGGCGGATTTTGATGACCGCATTCTGAGACAGTGCAGCCGGTGCACTCCACTGGTGCACTGCTTGGAGCCTGGCTGACGCAAAATTGGCAACAGCCGCATCGCAAGCACCGAGCAATGCCGAGAGTAGCGATGCAGGAGATGAAGGGGCAATGGTGCGCAGTTGTCTCACAACATGCGCTGGATGAAGGAGCGGGGCCTCGAGTACCACTGCGCGCAGTTATTTTCTACACGAATCCTGAAACGGCACGCATGCGCAAGAGTTGTAACGTGTTTGTTCAGACAGAGACTATTCTTGCTTTGTGCCAACGGCCAATGCGTGGCCACGAGCACCAAGCAGCGCACGCTGCCCCTGCAGCGCCTCATTTTTCACGGCCGGTTCAGTAAGGGTGCACCACAGGTCAGCTGTGTGCTAGTGGCTGGCCAACGGAAGGCAGAGAGGGGGCGCAGGCCTGCGGGGGCGCAGGCCTAGGGAAGGGGGGGAGCCACCGCAAATGCGGTGTGTGGGCTACACGCAGAGCTCCTCACACCTCTCCCCCCCCTATCATTATTTCTCAACGATTTTGTCTCTAGATAGCTGCCTCCCAGGAGCTCCCCTGCTGCCCTCCCCCACCTTCTCACTCACCTCCCACACAAGAGTGACAATGATAAATGAATTCTTGCAGACTTTCATAACATCCATGTGTGCCACCATCCGTGGGCGCACAATGCGCCGCGGCTGGGCGCATCTGGCTTCACCCACAATCATTTGTTTAGCTGCACTCGCCCTTCTCCTCGCGATCGACCTCTACGCTACACACGACGGGCTGCTGCTTCCCTCGACCCTGCTGTGGAGCAGCCACGTGGAGCAGGCCGCCCCATGTGCGCCGCGTGCTTCCGGCAAGCCTGGCAGTGCGCTGGGCGGTTTGACAGGGCCAAACCCTCTCTCGCTCTCCCTGTCTGCACGACCAAAGCTCGGGTGTGGGCAGATGCCGGCGCCTGCACGGGTGGCGTCAATTGAGGACCCGTTCCTGGTCGTGCTGCCACCAGGAAGCCATGGTGCGTGCCGCGATTGCGGGCCACATGCATGCACGCCATGCACATCATGCATGCATGCACACGCATGCACGCATACCAACATGCTCCATTCTCCAACACGACGGCACACACGGCCATGCAGGCGCTCTCCAGGAGCCTGGGGCGTGGTACGTGCTCTACACGGTGCGGTCGCGTGACGGTACTGGCACCATCGGCGCCGCAGTCAGCGTTGACCGCGGCCGCAGCTGGCAGCACAAGGGCACCGTGCTATCTCTGCCTGACGTGTCTCTGTCGTCGCCATGGGTCGGGTGGGACATTGACATCGGGCGGTTTGTGCTGCTGCCAGGCGTGGAGCGAGCGCCAGGGCTGCTGGGGTCGACCGGGAACCAGCCACAGGTGACCATGTATACTGCCGCCCCAGAGGACTTCCCTCTGGCGTGGCAGGCGCACCCAGCGCGCCCGCTTCCGCACCACACCAGAGCGGTGATTGCGCCGGCCGCGGTGCGCCATGCAGACGCATGGTGGATCTACCTGACAGAAGTGAGTCACCAGCCTTGGCGCGGTCTGCGTATTTATCGGCTGCTCTTATTCTCTGCCAGCAACCTGACGTCCACGTGGACGGAGCACCCTCGCAGCCCAATCAGTGAGGACCAGCGATATGCACTGTCTGGAGGGCGGCCGTTTGTGTGGCAGGGGCAGCTGCACCGATGGGCACGTGATGCATCGAGGCGTACGCACGGTGGCGCAGACGGCGGCAGTGGCGGCGCCAGCCCTGCGTCCGTGGGTCTTCACCTGATGCGTGTCGACGCTCTCAGCGCAGACACGTATTGGGAAAAGTTTTCGGGTGACGTGGACGGCGGACCACCTGGATGGGCATCTGGCCGCATGAGCCATGCAGATGTACAGCCGCCACTGCTGGCAGACAACGCCTGGCTGGGTGTTGGTGCTGCCGCACCGCATGCGCACCCACGTGGCGTGGCAGACGCAGCAGCGGCGGCTGCGTTCCGCTCCGCCCAGCTGGTGGTGATGTGTGCGGCTGCCGCGGCCGCGCTGCTCGCCATCGCAAGCGCAGTCGCCACTCGCAGTAGAGGCGGCGGTGGTGGTGGCGGTGGGGCCACTGTTGGCGACGTGGCGTGGGCGGTAAGTGGCATGGCGTGGTCGCCATCAGCAGCAGGTGGCGTGCTGGTGCGAGTGCGCCGTGCGGCAGCGGCAGCCGCTCCCGTTGCTGCCGCACTTGCATGGTGTGCGGTACTGGCCGGTGCCGCCACCACCGGCGTGTTTTGCCTGCGCCCGCAGCTGTTTTCCTGCCCACGGTGGAACGTCATGGTGGACGTGCTGCTAGCGCCACCCACGACGCGGCGGCCAGACTCCACCGCTCCCTACAACGTGTCACGCCTGGTGCTGGTCACGGGCGCATCGTCCGGCTTCTTTGACCGCATGCGCAACATGGTGGGCAGCCTGCACGTGTGGGAGCCCCATCAACGCCTGCTCGTCTATGACCTCGGGTTCAGTCAGCGCCAGGTGGCAGAGATGCTGTGCTGGCGCAACGTGGAGGTGCTGCCGTTCCCATTTGCCGACTACCCCGCACACGTGGCAGACGTCACCAATTATGCGTTCAAGGCACTTGTGATCAAGGAGGCACTCAAGGGAAACGACGCCGTGCTGTGGATCGACAGCGGGCTGGAACTGCGTGCGCCGATCGACACGCTGCGCACAGCACTGTCACATGACGGCCACGTGGCTGCGCTCCAGGAGGATGCGATTGGGGAGCCGATGTACACGATGACACGGCCCATGGCGCAGTGGTTTGGCCTGGGGAGTGACGCCCAGTGGCGCGACGTCGCGCAGGTGCAGTTCTGCGCAGGTGGGCTGCAGGGCTTTGTGCGCGGCAGCGATGCTGAGGCGCTGGTGCTGCAGCGGGTCGTTGACTGCTCCCTGGACGTGGACACATGCCTCGCGCCACCGGGGTCATCGCGCGCCAACCACAACTTCGACCAGACCGCGTTCACGCTCGCCATCTGGGCGGCCAACTTCACGTGCCTGCCGCGTGAGACGCACTGCATGTGGTCTGTCAAGAAGGCAGCACGCGACCCCACCGCACTGTCCACCCCCATCGAGATCATCAGCCGTGGGCACCGACTGCCAAAGCCATATGTACGGTACGTGCAGCGGACACCCGGCTGCGACAAGGTCGTCCAGTCATGGTCACAACGGAGAGTGGCCAAGGAGTCGACGTCGCGTAAGGGGATCATGTTCACGCTCACACGCGTGTACCTGCAGTACGTCGGTGACCTCATCATCCAGTCGGCTGCGTGTCCGACCACCTACCCAGCAGCGATGGCAACCTTCTGGGCACTCACTTTCTCCGCAGGCGGCTGCTGCATGGGCGCTGTTTGCACGGCCTCGGCAGCGTACGTGCCGGGGGCTTCCGCACTGAGGCGATCATGGAGCGGTGCCGGGCCTCTTACAGTGGCGGCGCACCTGGCTGCAGCGAGTGTGGTGGTCGCGGCAGCACAAATGGCGCTGCTGCGCTGGGCATCAAACGTGCGGTAGCGCACCCATGACGAGGTCAAAGCCTAGAGCAATGTGGTGCAATGGGGCTCTGCGTCACATGCACCAGGGCCCGATGCTGGGTGCGTTGTGGTCACCTAGTAGGGTGCTGCGGCGTTTTTTTTGGTGATACTTGCGCGGTGCCCACTCCGAGTGTGAGTGACGTTACTGTGCCCTCTCTATTTAAAGCCGACCCTCCTGCTTTGATTTGTCCTACCAAGTTTCTTACTGTTGTTGATGCGTGTTTTGTAACACCTCTGATTTTGCATCAGAGCGAGTCCTGTGCCTGCATCGTGGCCTGCATCCTCCGGGCCAATTCACGTGGCGGCCCTGTAGAAGGGATCTTTCCAATGCCGTTCGTTCAGGATCAGGCGGGCTGTACGGGGCCAGGATGAAGGAAGGTAGGGGGCCAGATCTGAGCCACAGATTAGAGCCGACGAAATTTAGTTCTGTGGTCACTTTCCACCCAGATGCCCCCCATCACTCTCTTATCAAACAGGCTCTGCAGGCTGTGCAAACTGAGGTGTGCGCAAACTGAGGGGACCTGATTGTGACGCCGGCAGTCGATGTGTAACACTACTCTCAGGGGGTCCCTGGTCCCAGGTTTCTGGTCCACACTTGGGACATGTGCATGCATGCATGGCACGATCAGTAAGGAGACCCTACTCGAGTACTCGCCAAGATGGCAAGCCAGGGTCGCAGCCAGATCCAGGGTGGCAGCCAGAGCCAGGCCGGCAGCCAGGGTCAGGGCGGCAGCCAGGACAGGACGGCAGCGTGGACGGCTCAGCTAACGTCGATCATCCAGGCTCGGCGCCTGAGTGGCGAACATCCGAATTGGGGGTCGCAAGGGGGCGACATTTTCGGAGACATCCCCCCTGGCCTTGCAGCGACAACCAGACCGGAGGTCGGCCTGGCGGTCTGCAGCACCTGCGTCGAGGCGCCGCTTACTTTGTTCGCGGGCATCGACCTTGAGGTAAGGCGACGCACGCGCCTGTGCAGCCTTGGGCATGGTGTGCTGGTCCCCATGCGCATGCATGGCCGCCATGCATGGCACACGCGCGCCAGCACCACGCACGCATGGCCGCATGGCTCACACGCGCGCCGTGCTGAGCCGTGCTTGTCGCACCCCACCTGCGCAGGCGCGTAAAGGTGCGTTGCGCCTGGCAGCGGGCCTGGGCCACGACGCCCTGGTGGCAGCTCTGATCACGACAGGCATCGACGTCAACGCGCGCGATGTGAGTGGGGGGGAGGGACACGCCTCCTGCATGCGTGCACGCACACGCAGGGACAGCCCTGCTGCCCCACCCCTCGTCCCACCTCGGCCCACCCCACGCCACCCCTGATTCCATCCGAGCGCACGCATCTTGCAAGGCGACGCGACAGGCCCCCCTCTTACATCACCCCCTCTCTTCTTCACACACACACACACACACACACACACACACATGCACAGGAGCGTGGCCAGACTGCGCTGTACTGCGCTGCCGCTTACGACTGCTTCCCCGTTGTCGGACGCGCTGCCGTCGTTGAGCTGCTCCTCAAGGTGCCGGGCATTGACCTCACGGCGCAGGTGAGACACACACACTCACACACACACACACGCACACACACACACACACACAAACACACACAACCAACCAACCAACCAAGCGTTACATGAGGTTGTCCGCATGCATGGCAACGCCTGTACTACCAACAGCAATACAATCCAGCAATTGTTACGAGGTCTGACCCGTGCACTGGGATGTCTTTCGAAAAGCGGGTGGCCGACCAGTGCCTGAATCTAGTGGATAGTATCCTTGGTTTGGGGGGGTCGGGGGGTGCCTCTGAGGCACTGGCATCTAACTAGAGGCTTGCTGACTGAACCTTGTCCACCATTATCATCATCTACTTTCTTGGCTGGCTGCTCCCGCATTGGCTGCCATCTCTCTGCAAATATAATTCCACAGATGTGGGAACCCTGCTAGGGTGAGCCACCGGGGGAAGCACCTGCGGGCTAGGATCATGATGATGATGATGGATCTTACAGTCTGTGTGACACCAGTAATGATGTATAAGACCGGTGTCGGCGCTAGCGCCCGACACCTTAAACTCAGTTTCAGTGGGAAACTGGCTGGCTACCTGGTAGGGGTGAGGGTAAACCCCCACACGCGCGCACGCACTGGACCTAGACAGGACACTGGGCCCCCAGATCCACCCTATACCACCCAGGTAGTGACAGCAACGCATTGTTGGTGTGCGCCTGTGTTCTACTACTAGTCCCGCCGCCGCCATTGGCTCCAGCAATCTCCTCCATGCCCGCCAGCAATCTCCTCCACGCCCGCCAGCAATCTCCTGTATGCCCGCCAGCAATCTCCTCCGTGCCCGCATCATCTCCTGTATGCCTGCCAGCAATCTCGTCCATGCATGGGCGCCGCCATGCGATCTCCATGCGCCGCGCCGCGCTCCATGCGCGCCAGCACCCGTACCACCCGCCTCATTCCCGTTCTTTAGCCATTCCCCGTGACACCTATGGCTGATCCTTGTTCCGCCGTCCCCTTTGGCATCTGTAACCCGTATCCTCTCCCTGTAGCCTCATTCCCCGTTCTTAACCGCCATCTCCATTATGGTGCCCGCCCGCTGGTGGGGCCTCGCCTCGCCCCATGCCGCACGGCTAGTGTATTGATTGCTGCGCCATCTATAATCTGCGCCTTGGGGCAGGGAACCCCTGCGCCACAACCTCCTCACAAAGCCTAGCCGCATGTGCCTCGCTTCCCATGTTTCTCAATTTGTCGCCATCCGCTTCCATGCTGCCGCCTGCAATCTCCTCCACGCCCGCGAGCAATCTCCTCCATGCCCGCCAGCAATCTCCTCCATGCATGCACGCGCAGAGCGCCGCCATGCAACCCCCATGCGCCGCGCGCGCCATGCGCGCGCCGCGCCCGCCAGCTCCCGTAGCCTCATTCCCCGTTCTTTACCCATGCGCCGTGACGCATTAGCCTTGTCCGCCGTCCTCTGGCATGCATAACCCGTAGCCTCATCCCCGGTAGCCGCATTCCCCGTTCTTAGCCGCCATCTCCATTATGGTGCCCGCCCGCTGGTGGGGCCTCGCCTCGCCCCATGCCGCACGGCTGGTGCATCGATCGCGTCGCCATCTAATAATCTGCGCCTTGGGGCAGGGAACCCCTGCGCCGCAACCTCCTCACAAAGCCTTGCCGCATGTGCCTCGCTTCCCATGTTTCTCAATTTCTCGCCATCCGTCTCTCTCTTCCATCCAGGCACAGTAAACCATTAGGAGCCGCAATCTGCTTGAGTTCCGATCGTTGTGAGAGGGGGTGCATGCTCGCCGCAATTCTCGCCATCGTGCATCGTGCTCTCCATCGTACCGCTGCCCCATCTGCCACATAGCCTCGCCCCATCAGGACCAGTTCATCAGTAGCGCTGTGCGTCACAGCCGCTCAGGGTAAATTTCCAGATTTTCAGCCGCCCAGTACCAAGCGCAGTTGTCCCGGTTGTCCGCCATCGAGCGGCGCCAGGGCGGGAGCCCCTGGCGAAGAGCTTATGAACTTAACATGGTAGACAACTAGGCAAGTCCTAGGCATTGGGAGTATCATAGCGAGCTCGGGCGCGTTCACAAACACACATGCACACACACACGCACACACATGCCCCTCCTCCCCCCTCCCTCTCCTCCACCAGGGCCCCAAGGGCACCGCGCTCTGCGTCGCTTCTGGCCGCTGCGCCCAGCTGCCCATCGTCATGGCCCTGCTAGATGCACTCAGCGCAGACAACGGGCTGCCACAGCACGCCGCCGCCGGCACTGCCGCTGCGGATGCCGCTGCCGCTGCTGCTGCTGCCGGCACCGCACCCGCACCTGCCTCTGCCTCCGCCTCTGCATCTGCCTCGGCAACTGCTGCCGCCGCCGCCACCGCCTCCTCCGCTTCCGCCACCAACGAGGGGGGCCAGGGCCAGGGGGGACAGGACGCCACCACTGCGCAGCGCTCTGCCGTACGTGTCGTCAACCTGGTCTCGCCGCTCGGGGAGACCCCGCTGATCGCGGCGTGCGCAGCGAGCGGGGGCGGGGAGGCGGCGCTGGCTCTGATTTCAGAGGGGGCGGAGGTGAACTGCGCTGACAACGTGAGTGTGGGCGGGGAGAGGGGAAAGGGGAGAGGGGAGTGAAAGAGAGGAGAGTGAGAGTGTTTGGGTGGGAGAGGGGAGAGTGAAATAGAGTGTGTGTGTGTGTGTGTGTGTGTGTGTTTGTGTGTGTGCGCGCGTGCGGGGTGAGCGGGGGAGGACAGGGGGCGCTGGCTTTGATCGTAAAGGGAGGGCGCAGGTGAATTGCGTGAACAAGGTGAGTGTGGGGGGGAGAGGGTGGGAGGGAGAGGGTGGGAGAGAGTGTGTGTGAGGGAAGAGGGAGAGAGTGTGTGTTCGTGTGTGTGCGCGTGTGTGTGTGAGCGGAGGATCTGAGGCTTCTCTGGCTCTTGCAGAGGGGGCGGGGGTGAACTGCGTGTGTGTGTGTGTCTGTGTGTCTGTGTGCCCGTGTGTGAGAGTGGGTGAGGCGGAAGAGGGGGGCGCGTTTGTGCGCATACAGGAGCCATGCACTGGCGACGCCGTCCACAGACACACACACACACACACACACACACAAACACACACACCAACAACGCCTCTCTCCCCCCTCCCCTTCCCCACAACCAACCAACCATATGACGGCAACGCCACGCTCCACCACGCCTGTCGCCGCGGCTCACAACTCCCTACCTCCCTCCGCCCCTCCGCCCAGGACGCCTACACCCCGCTGCACCACACACACACACACACACGGGTCACACACGGGTCACACACGGGTGTAATGTGCCATCAAAGGCATCTGACTGACTGATGAATTGACCACACACACACACACACCACACACACACACCATATACAGGACGGCTACACACCGCTGCACCACGCCTGCCGCCGCGGCTCACTCGTCGTGGCCACCGCGCTGCTCAGGCACGGGGCAGACACGCGTGCGCTTGCCAAGGTATGCGGTTTGTGTGTGTGTGTGTGCACGCTGCTCAGGCACGCTGCAGAAGTGGACGCGCTCGCTAACATGCGCAAGGGCTCCGTGTGATCAAGAGCTCAGTCGACCCTCGCCGTTGGTGCCACCCGTCTCACACACTCAGGCGACCAACCACAACCAAGTGTTGCATGAGGCCGTCCGCATGCACCGGCAATGCCTGTACTACTAACAGCAGTACACACGGCAATTGTTGCCTGGTCTGACCCGTGCTCTGGGATGTCTCTTGAAAAGGCGGGCGACCGACCATCGCCTGAATTGAGTGGATACTATCCTTGGTTTGGGGGGTCGGGGGTGGGTGCCACTGAGGCACTGGCATCTAACTTGAGGCACACACACACACACACACACACACACACAAACACACACACACACACACTCTGATACACTACCAAAGGCGTCCATGCGACTGCACAATCGACCACACGATCAAGATCTCAGCGCTCAGCGCATGCTCACCTCCGTTCAACCCGTCTCAAACACAGACAGAGATGGAGAGCGAGAGAGAGAGCAACGGGGGGGAAGGGGGGGATGGAGAGGGGGGGAGGGGAGAAATACCCCACAGTTACATATGCACGCTCGGGCAGCCTAGATAACGGATCTTGCCTGTGCTACTGCTGTGCTACAGCTCCCCCGACAATTGCTTCATGAGTCGAGAACACACGCACGCACGCGCACGAGCGCACCCCCCCCCCCGCCGCTGTTCCTCGCCAACCAATACACACACACAAACACACACAAAACACACACAAACACACACACACACACACACAAACGCACATGCGCATGCGTGTGCGTGTGCGCGCACATGCACACACACACACACACACACGCACGCACAACCCCTCCCCCCTCCACACAACACACACAACCACAGGACGGCGCTCCCCCTCTATTCCTCGCCACCAAGTACCCGCTGATGGTTAAGCAGCTGATTCTCAGCACTTGTGCTCCACCTGATGGCCCGGCCGTTGAGTTGGACATGGTGAGTGGGTCTGGGCATCCGCAGCTATGTCTGTCTGCCTGCCTGTCTGCTTGCCTGCCTGTCTGTCGGTCTGTCGGTCTGCCTGCCTGCCTTTCTGTCTGCCTGCCTGCCTGTCTGTCTGTCTGTCTGTCTGTCTGTCTGTCTGTCTGTCTGTCTGTCTGTCTGTCGTCTGTCGTCTGTCGTCTGTCGTCTGTCGTCTGTCGTCTGTCGTCTGTCGGTCTGTCGGTCTGTCGGTCTGTCGGTCTGTCGGTCTGTCGGTCTGTCGGTCTGTCGGTCTGTCGGTCTGTCGGTCTGTCGGTCTGTCGGTCTGTCTGGACGGACGGACGGACGGACGGACGCCCGCCCGCCCGCCTGCCTGCCTGCCTGCCTGCGTCTGTCTGTCTGTCTGTCTGCCTGCCTGGCGTGCCAGCGTGGGTGGCTGATGCTGACCATTGGTGACCCAGTTGCTGGGATGGACACGGTGACTGGCGCAACGCGTGTGTCCGGGCCTCCTCGGCAGCTCTCACCATGTCCAGCACATGGCCCTGGCGACCGCCCCCCTCCCTCCCCTCCCCCCCCGCGGCGCGCATGCATCACGCCGCACCATCTCGTGGATATCGTACCGGAGTCCTCCCCCTTCCCCTCTCCGCCCCTCCCCCCCTCCTTGCAGATCCTGCGTGCTGCCGCATGCCTCGACTGCGCCTTTCTTGCCCCTAACCTCCCCCCCCCTCTCCCCCACACACACCTCTTATTTTTATTTCCAGCTTCGCCCGTCCACCACGTCAGCAGTGTGCCCTGACCGCGTCCCCTCCCTCCACCTCTCCTCACCCCCCCCCTTTCTTTGCAGTTCCGTTCCGCCCTGCTGGATGCTGCCGCGTGCCACCCCACACTACCGTAGCACAAGTGTGCCCTGATCGCCCCCCCCCCCTATTTGCAGCTTTGCTCCGCCCTGTGCTGTGCTCTGCCGCCCAGAGCCCACCGCATCATCAGTGTTCCCTGACGACACACACACCCCTCCTCCCTCCCTCCCTCTCCCCCCCCTCCCCCCCTTTCCGTGCAGCTCCGCTCTGCCCTGCTGTGTGCCGCCAAGTGCCAACCCGCCCACATGCTCATGATCCCCGAGGCGATCGCTGCGCTCGTGGCTGCGGGCGCAAACCCAAACGGCGTGGACGAGGCGAGTGACATACACAAGGGGGGCGTTGCAGGGGGGGGGGGCGGCAGCACTGGCATTATAGGCGCAGCACTCAGTGGGTGGATGGGTGTTTGAGCTGCAATCAAGCCCATCTGGGCTTGGTACTGTAGTCTTGGATAGCCTTCCCGGGGGTCCACTTAAGGCCCTCTTCATTTGGAAATTTAGGCCTTTGCGGGGCGTTATTCGACTTAACTTCGTCTTTGCGCTACCTTTGCGGCTGCTTTTTGCGGGGCCTGTAGAGCGTTGAATGGGTTCGAACTCCGCTGGGGGCTTTTTTACCTCTGCGGGGTGTGTTTCGACTTAATTTCACGTTTATGGAGCAGTTGCGGGACGTTCTCGGACTTGATTAGGCGGGAAGGCAAAGCGTGACTACGGTACCTCGGGAAAAAACGCACGCACGCGCGTGCGCGCGTGCGCACGTGCTCGTGTGATCGCTCGAGGGGCGCTTGTCGCTGTGTGGCACTGCTCAGACAGAGACGGAGATGGACACTTATACGCATCGCACCATGCATGCGTGCGTGCACTGGTGTGCAGTCGATTCCCGCATATACACACGCCTGCTACCACTCACACGTGTGATTGCAGGAGGGTCGCCCGCTGCTGCTGCTTGCCATCCACGACCTTCTCGCTGTCAAGGCGCTGCTGCGTGCGGGTGCGGACGCGACGCGCGCTGACAAGGTGGGTGGGCGCGCGCCAGCAGCAGCAGCAGCAGCAGTGTGTGCGTGTGTGGTGGTGGTCGTGTTGGGGAGGCTCTCTGGGTGCTGGACCAGCACTGGTGCTCAATGATGTCCTTAGCGCCCCCGCGAATAAATGCCTTGTTGCGGGGGCAATTTGGCATATTCCCTCCAATGTTGCGGGGGCATACACACCATTCTCTGTTTCCTTAAGGACACTACGGGTGCTGGCCAGGTGGCCGTGGCCATGGGCGCTGTGATCATGTGAGAGGGTGTGTGAGTGGGTGAGGGTGCGCGCAGTGCACGCGGTGGGGCTGCTGCTGAATAGTGTGGGTGCACGCTGTGCTGGCGATGCGTGCGCTAAAGGCGCGGCTGTGACAGTCACTGTTAGGGAGGGGGAGGCATGGTCGAGGGACTAGGATCAAGGGTTTAGGGTGGTGAACGCCGCGCGCGCCCACGCTGAAAGACGGCGCCGAGCCGTGCGGTCAAGGTGGGCGCCCAGGTCATCATCACCCCGATCAGACACAGGCAGCCAGCCAGTTCCATTCAGGTATCATGCCTAGTGCCGACACAAGTCTACAAACCCCAACAGGTAGTGGTTCGCCACACAGGCTGTGCACTCCATCACCATACAGGCCACACGTCTGATGATCGCTGCTAACATCTCGCCATGACCCAAGGCCACACGTCACTCACTCACTCCGCGTGTGCCTCCTTACCCAACCACGACACTGGCCCTGGCTGGCTCTGCCCCACCCCACCCCCCCATGACTACTCATTGAGTGCTGATGGCAAGTACCCCCCCCCCGCCAACACACACACACCACCCACGTGCCTGTGTCTGTGATGGATGCAAGTAACCCTCCCGCCTTGTGCTTCTCCTAACCCCACCCAACGCACCCCACCCCCCGTTGCCCACCTCACAGAGCGGCACCACGCCGATGATGGCCGCCAAGGCGGGCGGCTTTCCGGGCGCCGCCCTCATTGAGCGCGCGCTGGCAGACCACGCAGAGGGCAAGCTGTTCCCCCCGCCTGCTGCTGCAGACAGCAGCGCGCAGACAGAGGCCGTGTCGGCAGCAGCAGCAGCAGGCACACTGACGGGGGGCGCGGCGGCAGGCAGCGCTGCTGCTGCTGCTGCGTCTGCGGCTGGCAGCGCCAGCGCCGGCGCCGGCGGCGACCCCACGCTCGACGCTCTGGACTTTGCCCTTGCTACTAGCAGCGGCCTGTTCTCCGCGGTCGTTTGCAACAGCACACCGAGGGATGTGTCCGTGAACGACCCTCAGCATCCGCCGCAGCAGCAGTCAGTGATTGAGGTGTCGAGGGCGTTCACTGTGCTGCGGTACCAGGTGAACGCGGCGTTCCGGGAGAATGACTACCTGGCGAGCATTACGGAGCTTGCCATGCAGGAGGTCCCTTTGCTGCGACAGAACGTACACGCGGTGGCAGCGTTAAAGCATGTCGCGGCAGCGTCGACGGGCATCGCTACGCTAGGCTTCACGGAGCGCGACCTCTGCAGCACGCTGGCCATGGTAGCGTCCAACTCGCGGGCGGACGACCCAATCGCCCAGGCGCACGTGGCGGCCGTGGCCGCGTGGCGGGAGGCGGCGCAGGAGCTGTGTATGGTGCTGCATGGGGCGATGGACACGGCGCGCGATGAGCTCGCCAAGGTCAATGCGGAGTGCATCAAAGCCAGCAAGGAGCCAGGCGGCAGCAGCAGCAGCAGCAGCGCCGCCTATGCCGCCTACATCGCTGACTTTTCCGGCCTCCAGAAGCGGGTGGTGGAGGTGCGCAGCCAGACTCTGTCGAGCTCTGCGAATCCCGCTGAGGTGATGGCGCACACGGACCGCGTGATGTCAGAGTGCACCGCCATCAGAGCAAAGGTGTGCGAGCTACAGAATCAGGGCTATTCATACCCCGACCCGCGCGTGCAAGCCGCCAAGGAAATGCTCATGGTCTCGCTCCAGCAGATTGCCGACCAGGCGCACAAGGCGTCGGCCGAGGCGGAGGCCGGACAGAAGGCATGGATGTCGGCGGGCAGGAACGGCGGTGCAGCGGCGCCGCCCAAGGCGTCGGCATTGACGTCGAACGGGTGTGGGGCGGGGGCGGGCAGCGGAGCGTCGGGAGGTGGCGCGGGTGGTGGTGCGTTCGACCCTGACGCGGTCGAGACTCAGTTCATGGCGGTCGCCAAGCTGTGGGCTGAGGGGGAGGTGGCGGCCAAGGCGGACGTCGCTGGCGAGGCAAAGGACATCCCAACGGGCAAGCGCAAGCAGGCGGGCGCGGCGGCGTCAGTTTCACCAAAGGCGGCGGCAGCGACAGCGGCGGCGGCGGCGGCGGCGGCAGACGCTGCGGCGGCCAAGCTCAAGGCGAGCGCTGCTCAGGCGGCAGCCAGCAAGGCGCAGGCTGATGCCAAGGAAGTTGACGCCAGGGCCAAGTCGACTGCGGCTGCCAAGGAGGCCGAGGACCGTGCGCGTGCTAAAGCGGAGGCTGCGGAGAAGGCGCTGCTTGAGGCGGATGCCAAGGAGAAGGCTGAGGCCGAGGCGCGCGCAAAAGCCGAATCTCAAGCCAAGCTGCTGCAGGAGGCGCTGGCCAAAGCGCAGCAGGAGGCGTCCGCCAAAGCCAAGGCAGATGCTGAGGTGCGGGCCAAGGCAGTTGCCGACGCCAAGGCAAAAGCCAAGGCAGATGCTAAAGCGAAGCTCGCTGCAGCAGAGGCACTAGTCAAGGCAGAGGCCGCTGCAAAGCTCAAGGCGGAGAGGGACGAGGCGTCGGCCGCGCGCGCCGCTGAAAAGGCGAAGAAGAAGGAGGCACGGCTGGCCAAGAAGGCAGGGGAGGGCGGGGCCGGTGGTGCAGCCGGCGCGAGCACGAGCTCGGCGGCAGCAGCGCCGTCACCGTCGCCGTCGCCGTCGCCGCGGCCCATGCCCTCCCCCCTGATGGGGACGTCCGCTGCACCGCCCGCCCCGGTGCCCCTGATGCGCCCGCCGCTCATGCAGATGCAGATGCCTGTGATGGCGATGCGGCCAATGATGATGGGCGGGGGCGTGGCGCCGGGCGGTGGTGTGCCCCAACGCCCACCCGGTGCGTCGTCCGCACTCATGGCGCACCCGGTGCTGGGAGCCGCGCTGAGAGCGGCGGCAGCGGCGGAGGCGAGCGCAGCAGCAGCAGGGAGCAGCGGCGCGCCCGCGCCCGCACCCGCGCCTGCGCCCGCGCAAGCGATGCCGTCAATGGCGGACATTCAGAGGGCGCGGGCAGCAGCAGAGGCGGCGCGGGTGCAGCAGCAGCAGGCGGCAGCACCAGCGCCAGCACCCGCCGCTCCGCCTGCACCTGCCGCCGCTGCTGCCGCTGCTGCTGCCGCACGCCGGCAGCGCCAGGAGGAGAAGGTCGACATGACGTGCGTCGTGTGCATGGACAGTCCCCGCTCGGCGCTGCTGCTCCCGTGCTCCCACCTTAACCTGTGCAAGGTCTGCTGCGAGTCGATCCGCAAGCGCACCAACGAGTGCCCCATGTGCCGCGCCCCGATCGCGGACGTCGTGTACAGCCTTGACGAGTAGGAGTCCCCCTCTCCTAGTGCGTATGTGTGCGGCGAGTGTAGCAGCTGGCGTGTGCAGTGTAGCGACGCAGGGTGGCGCGGAGTGAGCCGGGCGTGATCACGCCGATGCCCGTGAGCTTTAGGTCAGGATGTGGACGGGCGGTGGATCTGTTGTGGTGGTGGCCCAGCGGATCAGGCCGCAGCTCGTGCTCGTGTCCCCCCCCCACCACCCACCCCTGTGCGGGCACTGGGAACCTCTCTTTCTCCGCGCAGTTGCTGATGCAGCTGCCCACGAGGCCTCAGCATGCGCACTGGTGTAGGTGGCTGTTCTTCGTGCGCGGACAGTCACCTGTCCTGGTTGGCGAGCCCTGAGGTCACGCCCCTCCCCTCATCAGCTGTGGCTGAGCATGATCCCTCCCGTGCCTCCCCGCCCCGCCCCATCCCACACACACTGGCACACCCAACCCAAACGACGCCGCCTGGGTTTCTCGATGGCGTTGTCGCCTCCATCTACAAGGCCAAAGATGCAGCGGATGCGGCAAACTACAGCCCACTCACCATGCTGGGCTCTGACTACCGCATCCTCACCAAGGTGCTGGCGACGCGGTGGACGCCGCTGCTCGCTGCGGTGGTGGGGCCGGAACAGACTGCGTTCCTCGCTGGCCGCCGCATCTCGGACAATATCTGCCTCACGCAGATGCTGCCTGGCCTGTTAGCTGCCAACGCGGCAGAGGGCGTGGGGCCGACGGGTGCAGCGCTGGCGCTGCTCGACTTCCGCAAGGCGTACGACACCATCGACCGTGGCTGCCTCCTTGCGGTCATGGAGGCGGTGGGCGTTGGTGACGGTGTGCTGGCATGGACCCGCACCATCCTCACGCACACGTACGCGTCGGCCGAGGTCAACGGGTTCATCTCTGAGCCGCGCCGGTATGCGGCGGGCGTGCGCCAGGGCTGCCCCGCTGCGCCAGCCCTCTTCCTGTTCCTGGGGCATGCGCTCGCGTGCTTCCTGCGCACCTGCCCGGCGGTGGGGGTCGAGGTCGTGCCTGGCTGCAGAGTGACCTGCCCCCAGTACGCTGACGACTGCATGCCCCTCCTCCGGTCGTGTGCGCCGGCTGCCGTCGCTGCGCTGGTGGAGGCGATGGCGGTGTTTGGCCGAGCGACGGGCCTCGTCCTAAACCTCGGCAAGTGCGGCATCCTGCCCCTGGGTTCGGCGGGGGAGGGCTTGCTGGCGGGTGCAGAGGTGGCTGGGCTGCGCGTGCTGGACGCGGGCGTGTCGCTGGGCGTGCCCGTTTCTGCCGGCCTGCCGCCCCCGGAGGCCGTCACCGGGGTGTGCCGTGAGAGGCTTGCGGCCGCGTACACCAAGCTCGCGCGCTTCCCAATGTCTGTCTTTGGCAGGGGGCACGCGGCGGCGACGTACGGGGTCTCCCGCATCCTGTTCCGGGCGGTGCACTGTGGCATGACTCCGGAGGCAGAAAGGCTGCTCTCCCGGTGGACGGCTACTCTGGTGGACAGGAGCGTGGGGCCGGACCCACCGGCAGCGCTGCCGCGGTGGGCCTCTTCGGTGCCAGGCGCGCCCGCTGCGATGCTTCTGGGGCGGCCGGCGCACGGTGGTTTTGGGGCGCCGGCGTGGCGGGAGATTGTGCACGCGCAGTGGGCCGTCCACCTCGCGTGCCTGTTTGGGGCGTGGGCGGCTGGCGCCCCCCATCTCCTGCTGTCGGCCCCACGGGCCGGCGATGGTGGCGAGGCTGGTGGCGGCGACGGCGGCGGAGGTGGCGGCAGCGGGGGCGACGGAGGTGGCAGGGGGGCACAGCCGGAACAGCAGCCCGCGCCCCCGGCTCAGCCGGCATGGGAGCCGCTCATGGTGGAGGCGGTGCACCGCCTCTGCCCGGGGGCCCACCCGAGCCTTTTTGTGCTTATGGCGGGCCTCGCGCCTGGGCCAGGCACTCTGCCAAGCGGCCTCGTTGGTGAGTGCGTAGAACCGGCTGTGAGCGCGGCGCTGCTGGCTGGGCCGATGCGGCGCATGCTCAATGGGGTGCAGGCCCTGGGGCCAGTGGCGCGCATCCTGGGACGCGTGCAAACAGCTGAGCTGTGGGGGGCGGAGGCGCCGCTCTGGGCAAATCCCCTCCTCCAGCTGGAGCTGCCGGCTGCGCAGCGGACGGTACAGTGGCGGGAGCCCACTGGGGATGCGGCAGGGCATGCGCTCTTCAGCTCGACCGGTGCGACCTGCTGGCGGGTGGACGGCCTCGCCCGCGTGCGCGACGCCCTCCCCGGCATGCGGACGGTCACAGACCTGTGTGCGCTGTGGGCGTGGCTCGCTGCTGTCGACATGGTGCGCAGCACACGCACGGTCGACCACGCATGCCTGGCGGTGTACGCTGCCGCGGATCCGGAATGCGCGCCGCTCGTGCTGGGGCAGTTTTGCGCAGCTCTGGCGTGCGGCGCCTACGACGGGGGCAGTGTCTGGAGGGCAGTCCTGTGCCGCGCCCTTTTCCCAGGGGTGCCGCCGCCAGTGCTGGGGGATGGGCCAGATCTGCTGTGCGTGCAGCGCACGCTCGACCCCCTGTTCACGGCAGTGGCGGTCGCGCTCGCGGCAGTGCCCTCAGCCTGGGTCGAGGCGGCAGCTGGTGGAGCTGCCCTCACTCTGCTCCGGCCGCTCCGTCGCTTTCAGCCCCTCCCTCGCGCGGGCGAGCGCGCTGCTGTGGTGGAGATCCTGCGGCTGGTCGGGTGGCAGCTGCCGAGTGTCATCACGCCGGCTGGATGGCAGCGTGGGCGGCCTGGCCTCCGATCCGCAACTGCCAAACATGCTCCCCTGCCTGCGGGGGGCGGGGCCGCGGACGAGCCCCGGTGGGTTGGGTTTGCGCACGGCCCGGGCGTGGTCGGGCAGCTGACGTGCAAGCTAGCGGTGGCGCTTCAACTGCGGGCGGTTGTGGACGAGCGGCGAGTGCGGCGGGCAGCCACGGTGGAGGCGGCTCTGGCGCTTGACTGCGGGATGCGCGGAGGCCCCCGTGCAACCGACGCTCAGGTCTGCGCGGGGCTGCGCACCCTGGAGGCGGCGGTGCCAGGGCTGTGGCGGCTGCCGCTCCTCAGCGCCTGCAAGGAGCCCATCTGGCGGCTGTGGGTGAGTGGCTTTCACAAGCAGGCTGCGCTTGGAGTGCCCGAGTGCCCGTGCGGGTGGCGGTGCCGTGAGGAGGACGGGCCGCCGGCGACGGCGTGGCGTGCGCACTGCTTCTGGGGATGCGCGGTGGCGGAGGCGGTGGTGGTGGCGGTTGCTGCTGCCCTCCCTGCTCCTACGCCGGTCATCACGTGCTGCCAGGTGTGGCTGCTGCAGCCTCCCGCTGGGGTGCGTGCTGGTGTGTGGGCTGTGGTGGCAGCGCTCGTGGTGGACGCTATGGAGCGCGGATGCCGCCACCTGTGGCGCATCACGCGTCCGCGTGATGGTGTGCTGCCCCCTGATCGCACGGTGTCGGTTGAGCGGGCGGGGGCGCTGGCGACGATGGACCTTTGGAACGCGCTGGCGTCCTTTGCTGAGGGCGGCGTGATGCCGCGAGGTTGGGCGGGTGTGGTGGGCCCGACCCACCCCTATGTTGGAGTGGTGGACGGCAAGCTCATTCTGAACAAGGCGTCCTAGATCCCTGAGGGGACGAGTTATGTGAGGGGAGGTAGCGCCGCACGCGTGCGCTGGCGGGATGAGTTGTGGCTGCTGGGTAGAGTGCTGTGGTGGGTGTGCGCACCTGCTCCGCTTCCAGTGTTTTGAGGGTGGGCTTTTTTTTGGTCCCTTTATGGTTTTATACCTTGGGCCCGCCCTTCATCCACTGGAGGGGTTGAGTGTGGAGCCTGCACTGTGGTGCTGCTTGCTTGGCGCCCGCCGCCGTGTGTGGATGGCGTTGCCGTGGGGCACCCCCCCTTTTTCTGTTGGCAGGTCTTCAGGACTGCTTCATCTAAGTCCCACTGGAGCTTTGGAACCGCACGTGTGACCGCCAGAAGTGGATTGTAACGAACTCATCATAAAATCAAAAAAAAACTTGGGAAACTGATATGAACCCCACACAGATGCCACATGGGTGGGATGATGCTGCGCTGCATTCATTCTTCTACCTTTCTCGATCGCCGTCGCGCGATTCCCCCTCGCACGTGTCCTGCCTCGTGTCGCCGCCGCCGCATTAGTGTCGTACGCCACGCCATCATGATGGTGCACGCGCCACCCCAGCGCCACGCCCTAGCGCTGGCGCTGATCGTCACGCTCTGCGCTAGCCACGCCGCAGGTGCGACCTGGGTCGCAGGGCGAGCAAGAGGGTGGCTGTTCTGTGTGTGCACATGCTTGCGTGTGCACCAGCCCACCCCCACAAGCCTCACGCACATACCCCGCCACCTATCCTCGCCAACCCCGGCATGCGTATGCAAGACGCGTGCACATGAAGATCACGCTCCATGCCTTTTTGCGGCACACACACACACACACACACACACACACACGCACCCATGCGGACAGACCTGCCCCACACACACACCCCTCACCACACACACACACACACACACACCACTCTCTTCCCTACGCAGCGCTGACGACCGCCTCCGAGGGATCCATCACCGCCAACGGCGCAAAGAACTCGGACCAGGTGAGGGCAGGGCCAGGCTGAGAGCGGGGCTGGTGTATGGCGTACGCCATACACCAGCCCCGCTCTCCCCGTGTGGTGGATGTACCACCCGTGTGGTACACCCACCACACACACACACCTGGGCCCCTGCCTTCCACTTCCTGACCCCCCCCTCCCCCCCCCCTCCCACGCACGCGCTGGCTACCCTTACTCCCCCAGCTGGCGGTGGCAACTCCCCTTCGCCCGATGCCTTCAAACCTTGACTCCAACAACCCCAAACCTTCAGCCCCACCAGCCCTCGCTTCCCAAGGGCTTCGGCAACCCAACCCTTTAACTATTAAACTAAAATTTTACAACCCCAACTCCAAACCCTCCGCCAGTCCTGCAAGCGCGTCGGCTACCCCTTCTACCCTCAACCCTAACAGAAAGTCACAACAAACCCCGGATTCTTTAGGGTTTTGGGTTCAGGGCTGGGTCGCCGAAACCCTTGACCCTTACTTAACCATCACCCTCATAATCACACCCCCACACCCTCCACCCCACCAGTCCTTCAAGCGCGTCGGCTACCCCTACTACCCCGGCGGCGGCGACGACTCCCCTTCGCCCGACGCCCCGGGCGTGCTGCCGATCACGAGCGGATCCATCGTGTCGATGACGTCGCGCGCGCTGAGTGCGTTCTGCGCACCGGGCGACAAGGTGCGGTGGGTGGGTGGCTAGGTGGCTGGCTGGGTGTCTGTGTGGGTGGGTGCATGGGTGGCTGCAGTGGATGGGCGGCTGGGTGTGCGCGCTGCGTGCACTCTTGCGCAACGGGCGATGCGATTGCGATGGCTGCCGGCTGCCGGCTGGGTGGCAGCGTGTGGCAGTGTGTGCAGTGCTCGGGCGTGCCGCCACTCTCGAGTGGCTCGTCGATCACTTCGATCCCGTTGTGCACGCTGCGTGCGCTCTGCGTGCCGGTTGACAAGGTGTTCGACCGTGTTCGTTGTGTGTGTGTGTGCTGTTTGTGTCCGTGTTGGGGGGAGGCTTGGCGGGTGCACCATGGCGAGCGCCAGTCTGCCCCAGGGCAGGAACCAACAACAGGCAACCTCGCCCCCCCCCCCCCCCCCCCCAAGCACCCCACCCACCCTTCCCTCCTCTCCCCAGTCCGACCACCCTGCCTACGTCCTCAAGTGCGACGCTCCCGGTGACGGTGCATACCCTTACACACACACACACACACACACACACACTCCCCAGTCCAACCACCCTTCCTACGTGCTTACGTGCGTCTCTCCCACCAACCTTGCCCCCACCCACCCACCCACCCACCCCACACACGCCAGTCTGACCGCCCTGCCTACGTGCTCAAGTGCGACACTCCCGACGACGACGCCGAACCTGGTAGCCAGATGCTCGTTATCGGAAAGGACTATATGACTCAGCAGATCAAGGATGGGGGTACCGTTTACCTCAAGGTGTGTCGGAGTGTGTGCGTGTGTGTGTGTGTGTGTATGTGTATGTGTGCGTGGGTGGGTGAGTGGGTGGTTGTGGTGGTGGGATGAGGGACAGTGGCGGAAGGTGGGATGGTGGGGGGGGGGTCGTGTCCATACACACCGCTCACACCCCTCTCAACCCTCTCACCCCAACACACACATGCACACACACACACACACACACACACACAGACACACACACACACACTCACACACACACACATCTTCCCTCTCCCCCCAGCACCCACTCCTATACACCCTCTCCCCCCCCCAACACTCGCGCAGGCCCAGAGCTCTGGCAAGTTCTGCTCTGTTGGCGACCCCAGGGACGGTGCATACATGACGTGCTCAAAGATGCACTACGACTCGTCGTGCGAGTTCATGGTGCACCTCGCGGGAGAGGTGGGTCATCAGGATCGTCACCACCATCGCAGAGCGGCACGAGCTGCCTCACGCCCCGCGGAGTGCATTTGACTCCACAATGACAAGCTGTCACATCCATCATTATCACCATCACCACCACCACGTGTGCGTGCGGGCACAGCATGTCGTGATCTGCCCCACACCCCGCCACGCAAATTCGATTCCACGACCACAGGCTCCACCATCATCCCCATCCCCATCCCCACCGCAGGGTAACGCAATCCGCCTCACGCCCGCCAAGCTCAAAGGCACCGGGTGGTGCCGCCCCGAGATGAGCGTGCGCGGGGAGGCGCGTGTGTACTGCGACGCAAAGCTGCCAGCTGAGAAGGGCGATGAGGTGCGCGCAGACCCACAACTAGGACCTACAAATTACAAGCGACACGGGGTTTCCAGCTGAGCAGGCTACTAGAGATCACGGGGTTTCCAGCTAAGCAGGCTACTAGAGATCACCCACCAATACTCCAGCTCACCTAAGCGCACTAGAGACCCGCCGACTCCTGTCCGAGGACCTACCCACTCTCTGTACCCCTATGTCAGGCGATCCAGCTTCCATCGCAAAGCGAACGTAACATGGCGCCTCGGATATGGGCATTTCCTCAAGTCTGGCCGGCCGACGAGTCAAGTCTAGCCGACCCAGAACTGCATGGCCCAGAAAAGAGAGACTGCCTGGCCCAGTAGAGAGACTGCCCATCCTAGTAGTAGACTGCCTGACTGCCCATGTGGCCCGCTCGGCCTCACCAGCAAGAGGCGCCGACTCTTGCCTCCTATCTGCCCTGCCACATTTCCAACGCGGCTGAGGCAGCGTGCGGATGAGGCGGCGCCCCAGGCGAGCTGAGACCGCCCCAGGCACACACCCAACCGCCTGAGGCGTCGCCACCCGCGCCACCTTGGGCGCCCACCACCGCCTGAGGCGCACCCCGACCGCCTCGGGCGCTATGACCGCCTTGACTTTGTGCGTCTCAGTCGTTGGGGATGTGGCAGGTCTGTGGCGTGAGTCAACACCCACCCCATCTATCCATCCATCCATCCACCCCATCCATCCATCCATCCATCCATCCATCCATCCATCCATCCATCCATCCATCCATCCATCCATCCATCCACCAATCCACCCATCCACCCATCCATCCATCCATCCATCCACCAATCCACCCATCCATCTACCCCCAACTACCTGCAGGTGTTTGTGGTCAAGGCCGGCGGCTACCCCGGCCCCGGTGGTGGTGGCCAGCCTGGCGGCGGCGGCGACAGGTGGGACTGCAAGTGTGTGGAAGCCCGCACGCGCCCCACACGCGCGCCCCACGTGCACGTGCACCACCCCAACGCAGCAACAGCCGCTACACATCAGCACACACACACACACACACACACACGCACGCACATGCACACACACACGCGCACATGCCCCCTCCCCTCTGCAGCCCTGGCGGTGGCTACTGGCCCGGCCCCGGCGGCGGCGACTCTGGCGACAGTGACAGCGCTGGCGGGGGCGGCTACCCGGGTGGCGGCGGCGATGGCAAGTACCCGGACGGAAAGGAGTACCCGCACGGCGCACCTGATGATGGTGGCGACGGCTACCCCGGCCAGGGCGGTCCCTCGGGTGCGTTCGAATGACGGGCGGGCATCGTCGACACCAACGCCACTTGCTTAAACGGATGCTCACCAACACATGCACGCACGCACACACACGCACGTTGTTGCGTCTGCATCCTTGCGCAGATGCTGACACGTGGGGGAGGGGGGGGGCAGGGGAGGGAAGACAGGGGGGGCACACTGCTAACGGTCTCCAATCCGTTTTCACAGGGGACGGCGGCAACGCCGACGACAAGTGGGCTTCTACGCGCCGCGCTGGTCCCTCTGACACGTCGACTGCCGTCAGCGAGCGCGCCGAGTGGGCTGCTGCTGTGGCGCAGCGCGTGGTTGCTGCGGTGACAGGCGCCGTGCGCGACGCTTTGGTCCGCGCTGGTCTGGCTGCGGCTGTCGAGCGCTGATTGAGTTTAGGAAGTGCTGCTGGGACGCATGCGCACCGGTCGGCGACTGTCTGGGTCCGTCGTCGTACTGCCTGCCGTTTGTGGCACTCGGGTGGCTCTTGGGGCGGGGTGTGTGGGGGGCAGGGGAGGGCGCGCGTCAATCATCATTGACTGCATTTGACGCGCGCATCGTGGCAGGTGATTTCAATGCAGCAGTGGGGAGGGACTCGGTGTCCGACCACGAATGCGTTGGCAAGCACCTGCCCCTCACGGAGCCAGCGGTGGCCAGCAGGAACGGTCGCCTGCTCCTCGACACTGCCACTGCATGCAGCCTGCGCGCTGCCAACACTCTCTACCCCCACAGGCCTGAGCACCAGTACACCCACATCAGCCCCATGGCTGTTGCACAGAGCAGACGGCATGCATGCTCTGTGCGCCGCCTGCACATCGTCAAGGACTACATCCTGGTCGCGCGCCGCCGCATGCATGCGGTGACAGACTGTAGGGTGCGTAGGAGCCCAACCGGGGACAGCGATCACCGCATGGTGGTACTGTCCATGCGTCTCCGCATGCGAGCCTCCCGCCATGCAGCGGCGCGCATGGGACTCTTCACAACTGCGGCGCCCGGCTGTCCGTCGTGAGTTCAACCTCCAGCTGTCCGATCGCTTTGGGCGGCTGGAGGCCGCGCCGCCCGAGGGCGCTGATGCCCAGGCGGAGTAGGTCACGATAGCTGCTGCCATTCGCGAGGTGGCCACCAACCACCTCGCTCCACGTGGCAGCCGCCGGCGGCGCGGCTGGCAGTTCACTCTGTCGCAGCGCACCCTCCGGCTCATGGACGCCCGGCAGCGCGCGCACACGGCATGGCTCAGGAGCAAGTCTGCTGGCGCTGCTGGCGCAGGCGCAGGCGCAGGCGCAGGCGCAGGCGCAGGCGCAGGCGCAGCTGGCGCCGCGGGACGTCCTACCACCAGCCAGTTTCAGCCTAAGTGAAACTGAGTCGTCTTCCTCGTACGACTTTTGACTGCACAATGGATGTGGCTCGGCAGCAAGGCCGGCCTCCAGCCTCCTCCCGACACTATTTTCTCAAGCTACTGATTCAGCAGCTAGGCGAAACTAGTGGCACTCGTTCTGATTGGAAGGCTTTTTCGGACACAGCGTTTGAGCGTGCCCAGGATAGGGTCGGGTGGAGAGCCGTGGTGTACGGTCCGGCTGCCCCTCAGGCGCCGGCCCCTCCACCACGGCGGTCAAGTAGATTGGCAAGCGCCACTTGACCCCCTATCCCCTAGAAGCAGTTAGGACCTATTTTGGAGGCGTCGCACAATAGCTCTCCTTTTTGCTCTGGGACTTCACGTTGGCAGGCAGCCGGCTGGTGGCTACTGCCCCTCACAAGTTATTGTTAGGGCCAGAACTGGACTTGGGTCTAGGCGGTGGTACTAGGACTAGAGGTAGTCTTTGCTGGAAAGCCGATGTAACTGTAACTGACGCGCGCATGGAGATGATCTATTGGGTCAACCGGCAGCCGCGGCTGTCACCGCGCAGCTTTGGGGAGTGAAAATCACGAAGCTTGCAGGACTGATTCCTGTTGCAACACAGCGTTGGGGTCTGGCACACAGTACTTTGCCTGTTCATGGACCATGCCCCTTGTGGGTTCGGTTGCTTGGACGCGCCTAAATAAAAGCCCCAAACCCAGCCAGCACAAACAGAACCTGTGTTGCAAGACCGAGAGATGGGTCGCGGATCACTGTTACACAAAGTCAAAGAGTGCGCGCCTCACCCCTGAGAACACACCCAACGATTGAAGTCCCTGCCGCCGACAATCAAAGATGAGGTGATTGAAAGCCTCCTGGTCAGTTTCCCTGGCCCGATTCATCAGGACGCAATACAATCGTAGACTCGGTTCATCAGGACCACAGGACCCAGGCCTGCCCGTGTTTCTTTTTGTTCCCTTTCATATCTTTCTCTCCAAGTCAAAACTCATTGCGCTCTCTCTTTCTAGCGCATTGCAGCGCATCGACTAACACGCCCACTACTAGGTACAGGGGACACACAAGGGCACGGCAGCCCACCCCAGGCTTCCCGCGCGCACCCATCTGACATTTGATGGGCGAGGCGCACGCGAAGGCGGGGCCCTAAATGCTAGTACTCAACGGGTGGGGAGGAGCAAGGAATTCCTAAAGTGGGGGCAGCGAGCAGGGACGCGCAACCCCAAAAACGCCGACGTGCACTCCGCCCCAGGGGCACACACGCTTGGTCCGCTCGGGGGGGGGGGGGCGCCCTGGCCGGGGGTTCACACTCGTGCTCACACGTCTCGCAGCATCACGAACAGCGAGCCGTTGTCATCGCGGCTCACGCGCAGGTTGTCGTCGAGGTAGGTGGTGAGCATGAACAGCGAGTTAGCCTCGAACGCAGGCAGCATCAGCTCGGGCGACGCCGCGCGGCGCATGAGCTCAGTCGCGGTGCCGAGCCCGCTCTGCACCGGCTCGATGAGGAAGCGGCGGAGAGGGGTCAGGTCGATGGTCTGCGAGAGGGGGCACGCGGGTGAGAAGGTCGCGGCGTTGATGGTGTGGCCATGGTACGCTGGTCGAGTGTACTGCGAGGATCGCGTGACACACGCGCACGCACACGCACACACGTGCGCACGCACGCACAGCCACCATGCCACGCACGCACACATGCAGACACGCACTCACACAGGCGCGGTACACACACAGCCCCCCGTCCGTCCACGCCCGCACCTGCCCCAGCACCTCGACCGACTCTGGCACCTCCAGCGCCGCGATCAGCTGCGGCGTCTCGATGAACGTGTCGACGCCGATGCGGTGGAAGCGAACCTTGTACGAGTGGGGCGTACGGACCTGGGCAGGGTTTTGGGGTTTAAGGTTTTAGGGCTTAGGATCTGTGGTTTTCGGGGTTTAAGAGGGGCGATGAACGTGTTGACGCCGCTGCGGTGGAAGCAAACCTTGTACGAGTGGGGAGTGTGGACCTGAAGGGGGGGGAAGGGGGGGGGGTTAGATTTCAGGGAGAGGGCGTCAGTGTTGCGTGCACAGCAGCGTTCACGAAAGACCTCCGACACCAAAACCGAAAGTGGGACACACACGGCAGTACAAACACACACACGATGCATGCATGCAGATGTATGCACGGCAAATGCACGGCAGACACACGCACGGCAGTCCCCCCCCCTCCCCCCTCCCCACCTCCATGCCCGTGTCTGCGCGCAGCGACATGAGCACCGGCAGCGCCAGGTCGATCTTGTTGTGCGCAGTCATGGTCTCACCGTCGATGAGCTGCACAGCGCAGGCGCGCAGAGGTGTGGGGTTTCAGGGTTTGGTGTCAGGGTTTTGGTGGGGCTCCAGGTGGGGCACCAAGCCGCACGATGACGGGCGCAGCACCACGGGACGCCACACGCACGCATGCAAGAATGCACGCACGCATGCGCACATGCACGCAGAGCCCTGTGCAGCTAGCCTGCCCCCCCCCCCCCCACACAGCCCAAACAACCCACCTGGTACACGTCCCCAATGTCCACCATCGGCACCATCTGTATCGCGTTGAGCAGCATCAGCGTCTGCGTGTTGGACGTGTAGATGAGCTTCCAGCGCCCGGTCATCACAGCCACAGCGTCAGTGACGACAGAGTTGGGGTTGCGTGCCTCGAGGGCAGCGACCAGCTCCTCAACCTGTGTGTGTGTGTGTGTGTGCGTGTGTGTGTGTGTGTGTGTGCGTGTGTGCGGTGGTTTTTGAATGAGGATATTCACGCTCTTGCTGGCGCACGGTTGGCCACCCGCCTTGAAACGAAATCCCCTCATCGGATGACCAGTGGATTATCAGAAACAGCCCAACTAGATCTGCCGTTCAGAGTTTAGGGTTAAGAGTTCTCTGTAACGATCCCTCCCTGCCTCCCTCCCTCTCCCTCCCTCCCTCCCTCCCTCCCTCTCTCTCTCTCTCTCTGTTGTTGTTGCTGTGTGTGCATGCTACCATATGAATGGCTCTCTGCCCCATGCGTGCCACCCCGTGCCCTGTGCCCCATGCCCTACTCAACCCCTTGCCCACCTCTCCCCGCTCGTCCAGTGACGCCGACACCCCTCGCTGCGTGCCATAAACGACGTCCAGCATTCGGCACTTGATAGCAGAGGTGGTCATGGATGAGGTGGCCGGCAGGCGGGGGTGCACAACCGGAGGGGGCATGGGGGCCGGTGCGAGCGTGGGCACGGGCGGCAGGCGTGCCTGTGCGGGTACCGGCTGTGGTGGCGAGGGCGGGGACACAGGCAGGGCGGGGGAGGTGGGGAGGGCCTCAGGCGGGGAGCCCCAGGTGGGGGTGGGGGAGGGCGGTCGGGGGGGGTCGAGAGCCTTGGGCGACAATGGCCTTGGAGCCATGACGACGTTGGACGCGGGCGATGACGAGGGAGAGGGGGCGGCGTATGGGCGCACGGGGGGTGACGCGCTGGGCGAGGGCGGCTGCGCACCCGCAGCAGCACCCGCAGCAGCACCCCCAGCAGGAGCAGCAGCAGCCGCGCTCTTGCTGTGGCTGCCCAGTGGGCTCGCGCGGTCGGCCCCGATGGCTGCCGCTGCCGCTGCCACGTCTGATGCGCTCAGCTGCGTCTGCGCCTTGGCCGTCGCCTTCAGCCTGTCTGCTGTCGCTGCCTGCTTCTCCTCGGTCCGTTCGAGCAGCCCGAGGATGTCGCCCACGCGGCCCAGGATCTGCTGCATGCGCGAGGGCGGGGAAGCGTCGTGCGTCGGATCAGCGCCCACCACCTCTGGTACGACCGCCGCCTTGGGAGACGCCAGCTTTGGCTTTGGCGGCGCCGGGGGGGCGGGGGGGCGGCTGGGGGAGACCGCGCGCGTTGATGGGGATGGCAACCACGGGCGCTCCGCGACAGCCACGCCCCGTCCCGCGGTGGCTGCGACAGAGTGCTTGGACACCACCGCTGACTCATCGCTCGACCGCGCGTACGCAGCAGAGAGAGCAGCGCGCTTGGCCTCCACAGACGCGACGGAAATCGCGGCGTGGCTGGCGGCGGCGAGCTTGCGCTCTGCGACAGCCATGACAACGTCGGCTGCATCCAGCTCGACGTGCGCCTCCTTGAGCAGGGAAGCCGCCTGCGCTGGGGAGACCTGGGGAGGGAACAGTGTGTGTGCGTGTGTGTGTGTGTGTGTGTGTGTGTGTGTGCGTGCGTGCGTGCGTGCATGCGTGTGCGTGCTTGTGTGCGTGCGTGTGTGTGTGTGTGTGGGGGGGGGGGGGGCATGGGGGGGCGAGCATGTATCAGTGGCTCTCTGCCCCACGCGTACTCCGCCCATCCGTGCCCCTGCACCCTCACCCACCTTGAGCATCTGGCGCACGCCCGCCGCCACGCCGATCACAGCCGCCGTGCCGTAGACCATGGGGTTTGACACCACAGACAGCATAGCGTCGGGGGACAGCAGGGGCGGCGGCTGAGGGGCGGCGGTCACCGATGCATAGCGGGCGCGGGCGAACGCGTCTTGGGGCACGGGACTGTGTTGGGAGGGGGTTGCAGGTGGGGTTAGGGGGTGCAGGCACGGCCCAGAGTGTGTGTTGCATACGCGTATTGCATGGCGGCCATGTTTGTTGCGCGTGCGCTTCCCCCCCTCTCTCCCCTGCTCAACCTCAATCACACACACATTTTTTTTTCTGAACACATGCACATGACATGACGTCCAAGGGGAACACATGCACACAAGCACAACTGTTGCGTCGATGCATGTGCGGCACCACAAGGTCTGTTCCGCTGCCGCCCCTCCCGCCCCTCCACTCCGCATGCTGCCCATGATTTCACGCACCCGCGCGCTTCAAAACGAGCCACGGCCTCGGGCGCCTGCAGGGGGAGTTGGGGGAGGTTGGGGGCTTGTGGACAGTTGAGCTTGTCTGTGGCGTTGATTTCTCTTTGCGTCACGCCATTGTCTGTGTCACGTCGTCATGTGGGCATGCGAAGGCAGCCTGGCACCCCTGGCGTGCTGCAGAAAAAGCGCAACACCACGCCCCGATTCGCCTCAGACAGCAGCACCAGCCCACCTCCGCATGACCAGAGCTACCACGCGTCGGCAGGGCGCATGTGCGTGCACCGCTACGACCAGGTGAGCTGGAGCACGCGCTGCCAGGAATTGCGCCACGGCGAGGTGAGCCCCATGCGTTGTTGGGCGCTCGCAGCGAGGGCGAACCCGTGGAGGTGATCATCGCAATCGGGACTGGTCCCGGGTCGCGTAGCTTGCGAGAGTAGTTCCCCCGCTCGACATGTTCACACCTCGTCACTTACACGGTGCGTGCTATCGTTGCCAGCTTTATCCCAAATGAACGACAAAGAGTGTGTGCGTGTGTGCTCGTGTTGCTCAAGTGCTCAGGCAGCCCGGTACCTTGGTCTTCCTATGCATTTACATCCCTAGGTCTTCGGCTCAGCTGCTGAGACGCGGCGGCAGTCCGTCGTCCGTCCGTGGTCGTCCTTCGGTCATGCAGTCAGCAGCCCTGGCGCAGGCACCTGGGTGGACCCAGGGGTGGGAGGGGGCGTGTGGGAGGGCACGAGGGCCTCGGCGCAGGCACCGACCGTTTTTACGAGCGCCCCGTGCATGCCCCGTGCACAAGGCACAAGCATCAAGCATCACCTCCACCCACCTTTCGCACCGCGATCATCGACTCGAGCGCTGGGAACTTGAACACGCAGATCTCGGGATCGAGGTACAGCACAGGGAAGACGGCGAACTGAGGGAAGAAGGCCGCGCGCCTGCGTCGTGGGCGTGTGTGTGTGTGTGGTGAGGGAGGGGGGGGAGGTAGGTGGGTGTGCATATGGGGGGGGAGGAGCATGGGGGGGCGGGCGCAGCAGCGGCAGTACGTTCTTTGGGGGGGGGGCGGGCGAGGCGGGCGGGAGGGGCAGGCGGGATGCACGCCCCCGTGCACGCACGCCATCAGCGGTGCATGCTCAGTCCGGCTACATAGGTTGTGCACCCATGCTCCCAGACGCCTGTGTACGGCCCCAAGGTGCGGACACGGGAACTCCTAGGGCCAGCGCCAGCCCACCGCCACGCTCACTCACCCCAGTGAGCCGATCACCCCATCCATGGTGGACGCCCCGCTGTCACCGGCAGGCAGCTCCAGTCGCAGCGCGCCCTCGCGGTCAACCTGCGTGGGGGGGAGGTGCGCACCGATGAGAGAGGGGGGGGGAGCGGTGGTGTGTTGGTGGTCGTGTCAGCGAGTGTGCAGGGGGCCACCTGCAGGGGTGGTGCGAGCCTCATGGCACGGGCAGGAGGTCGCACACGCACACGCACAAGCACAAGCACACGCACACGCACACGCACACGCACACGCACACGCACAAGCACACGCACACATCAAGCTGAGCTGCCGCCTATGAACACAACAAGCCACGCTCGGCTCCCCCTCCCCCCCGCCCCCCGGTCGCCCACTTGCCCAGAATGCGTCGAACGCCAGGCGCACGCTGTCGCCCCCCTCGCCCGCCGTGCCGCTCCCTCCTCCCGCCACCGCAGACATAGTGCCACTGGCGCTGAGCCAACTGGGGGGCACAAACAGGAGGGGTGGGGCGGAGGTGTGGGGTGGGTGGGTTCCATCGCATTCACATGTGTGTGTGTGTGTGTGTGTGTGTGTGTGTGTGCGTCATGGGTGGGGTTGCGTGAGTGTGCGCTGGGCTGCAAACCCCACGACCGCCTGCCTGCCGAAGCAGCGGCACTCGTATATGTGTGTGTGTGTGCGTGTGTGTGTGTGTCCAAGCACTCAGCATCAATGTGCCGCCCTCGCCCAAGCACACATCACACATGCAACCCACCCTGTGCCGAAGATTGGGGACGAGTACTGCACGTGCGAGGACAGGTGCCGCCCAGAGAGCTTGTACTGAATGGGCGTGAAGCGTGTGCCGAGCGCCTTTGACATGGTGGCGAGGTGGGGAGCCCAGAACACCTGTGTGTGTGTGTGTGTGTGTGAGTGCGTGCGTGAGTGGGTGGGTGGGGCTGCTGCTGGTCTCTGCTTCGGCAGGCAGGTGGTCGCGGGGCATGCATGCACACGCACGCACACGCACACACACACACACACACACACACACACACACGCATACACACGCACATACTCACACACAAACGCAACGCAAAGACACACCCGCACGCGCGCACCTCCCACGTTCCCTGCCCCAGCACGAACGACTGCGCTGCGAGCTCATTCCGCGGCACCGGGCACGACACGATCAGCTCCTGAACAGCCGGTCCCAGTTCTCCCTGATTGTAGTTGTCATGGCCCTGGGACAGCAGGGACAGGACCTGCGCGGGTGGGCGCGTGCGTGCGGGGTGCGGGGTCGTGGTGGGTTTTCGTGGGACAGGTATGGGGTAAAATGATGATGAGAGAGTTTCACAATCTGCTGCCGGCGGTCACACGTTCGGTTCCAAAGCTCCAGCGGGACTACTGAGAGCAGGCACGAGGCCCACCAAAAAAGGTCAAGCTACACGGTAGCGCCTACCACGTAGTGGCGGGCGCCAAGCAAGCAGCACCACAGTTCAGGCTCCACACACCCAACCCCTCCAGTGACCGGAGGACGGGCCCAAGGTATAAAACCAGAACGGGACCAGAAAGCCCTCCCCCAGACCACCAGAAGCGGGGCTGGTAGCACAGGCAGGGTAAAACCTGCGCGGGTGCGCAAGCACACACTGCCTAGGTCTTGTTCCGGGTGTCGTGGTGTGGCAAGTTGAGGTTGAGGTGAGTTGCGGTGCGTGTTCCGGGGTGTTGTTGTTGCGTTGAGTTGAGGTGAAGTGGCCCTGGGCGAACCCTGGGCGAACCTGCGCGCGCGCCTCCGCGTGTGATCGTGCTGGCGGTAAGGCCGCGGCAGCCGTGCCTATGGGCACCAACGCCACCACCGGGGCAAGCAACAGCAGCACCTGCGCATGGCGTGGATGTAAACTCTCATCATCATGCGTGTGTGAGCGTGCGTGTGGTCATGCGCCATGCGGGCCCCCTGTCATCAGTGTTAGCAGACTGCTCACCCTCTCACGAGCACTAAGGTGCAAGCTGTTGCGCAGGTAGGTTGGCAGCTCCCCAGATGAAGGCTCGGGCTCAGGGGTGCGCTGAGGCCTGCTGGCAGAACAACGGAAAGATTTCGCGCTCCTCCGTGGCACAACGGTTGTTGATGCGTTTCCACCACGTGTCAAAACAGAGGACTGCATTGGTGCTTGTAATGGGGCAAAGCCGCGTTGCGGTGTCGGGGCAGTGTGTGGGGCAGAGTGTGTCCTTCATATTCGCCACCCAGCTCCTCAATCCCCAATCCGCCCCTGTTGTGCCCCGATGGCGACTACCATCAACAAGGCGACGCCTTTGAGCCTTGGCATCGCCAGTCGAGGCCGTCAGCTGCTCTGCCGATCCATGTGCATCCCAACCAGCCACGCCGTCTCCTGCACGCAGCGAGCGCCTCTGGATTGCGGTCGCATGATGTCTGCAGCGTCATCTGGGAGGAGGAGCCTCTCATCGCACGTGGCACGCGCCTCGGATGCTGCCGTGCCTGCGCTAAGCGGGGGTCAGTGCAGTCTAGTCGCGCACGCGTGGCCCGCTGTGCCACGCCAACAATCGCATGCATCGCATGTTCACGAGATTGCTGGATGTCATGGGTAGGCAGCTTGTGCATGTGCACAGGCTGCCTGCATGCATGCGTCCCATGCACCTGCCATGCGCTTGCACCCGCACCCATCATCGCCACCACCCACACACCACCCACAATGCACACGCAGACGATGTTGTGCGTGTTGCGAGTGTGGGCGACCTCGTGGCAATTCACTTCAACTGCACAGACGCTGACGGCCAGGTGGGTGGGTGGAGCGGGACAATGCGTACATGGTGCAGTGCTGGTCAGCAAAACCACGCACGCACACACACACACACACACACATGCGCGCACCCCGCACACTCATGCACACACCCCATACGCGCATCTTCCCCCCACAGCCTGCTTTCCCACCTGATGCTTTCCACGCACGCACACAGATGCTCGAGTCATCGTATGCCGTTGACGAGCCGCTCTGCTTCGAGGTCGGCGCGGGCGACATGGTTGGAAACAAGCTGTTCCAGGCAAGGGAGAAAGGGGCGGGATAGGATTGCGCGCGTGACGGCCTCGCAGCTGACGCTGCACCCGGAGCTCCGTGAGCGAGCAGCTGTCGTCTACCAACCAACGCCCGCTCTATACATCTCACACTCGTCCCCTCTTCAGCTTACGACCATAGAGAAGCCTCCTGTGCATGCCCACGCCCATGCTCACGCTTGCCTGCTGCTGCCCACTCACTCAGGGCTTTGACGAGGCGATCCGTGGGATGGCGGTCGGCCAGAAGACGCTCCTCGAGGCTGCAGGCGGCGAGTGGCAGAAGGATCTGCTGTTCACGGTGCCAAACGACCACCCGGAGATCGAGCGCCTGCAGGGGAGATACAAGAAGTGAGGGAAGGGGCAAGTGGAACACGAGGGTCGCAGGGGCTCGTCGTCGCATGAGCTGTGCACCAGCACAGCGAAGCTGCGTTTCTGTGCCCCAACCCCAACCCCCTCTCCGCCTGCCCACCTGCTCCCCACCCACCCCTCACCCCACCCGCAGCCAGGGCGGCCTTGCTGAGGGCCTCGTCATTGAGCTTGCCAACAACGCGATGGCGATGGTCGTCGGCATGACCGACGCTGGCGTGCAGATTGACGCTAACAACATGATGGCTGGCAAGAAGCTCTTCTTCGAGCTTGAGGTGGTGCAGATAACGGACAAGGCGCCCGAGAGCGTCGCGTGATAGGTCGTGATGCCACTTACACTGACTTGCGGTGATAGGTTCTTAATGCCCCTTGCACCGCAAGTCGGGTGCCAGGCAGATGGGCGTGGCATGAATGTCGAGGCGTGGCGGTGGTGGTGGTCGACCGATCAGGCGAAGATTCGTGAATGAACGTGTGTTGTCAGGCTGGCCCTCTGTCTTCTGGCGTGGGTGCAGCACACTCGCAGCTCTGCTGTCAACATAAAGAAGCACTGCACGGGGGGACATGGGGCCGCAAATGCCTAGCTGGCGCGCCCTGCGTGCTCCTCGGCCAGCGCCTGCCTGGGTGACTACAGATGAGTGAGAGCGTCAAGAACGGCGACCGGCCGTGGTGTGCTAGCACAGCTAGCTATGAGCCACACACGACGTGGGCGTTACTCATCGCGATGCCTCCTTGACCAGCTTCGCCATGTCGGTGCCGTTGAACTCGTCGGCGCTCATTGCCTCGACCTGCGCATGCGCGTGAGTGTGTGCTCGTGTGTGCGTGTCGTATGGTGGTGGTGTTGCAACGGAGCAAAATCTGAAGGGGAAGCAGAGGGGGGGTGGGGGTGGGTACCTGCCCAACTGGCGAGCACCCCAGGTGTGATGGTGGCCTGCTGCCACTGCCACTTCATCTCGAGTCGTATACGCCATCATAGGCGCCCAGCGACTGCACACTTGAAATCACGGTCATCACGGTCATCCCCACACGCGCAGCGTCAGGGCCACGGCCCACACCCCGCGGTGTGCCCCCCTCACCCCCACCACCCACCCACACTGTTCGACCCTTCGCCCAAACACACACATCTGACGTACGAGCGCGCCAACGTCAACGTCCAGCATCCCGTCAGCCCCACACACCGTTCGCCCCCCCCCCCCCCCCCCCCCCGGCGCACACAAACTGTCCGCACCCCCCCACCCCCCCACACACATACACACCTGGCGTATCAGTGCGTCAAAGTCAACGCCCGATGGCGCCGGCATCCCGTCTGCCGCCGCCGCCTTGCTCGCTCCCGCAATGTCCTCCACCCACGCGTCTGGCAGCGTGACGCGCTTTGACGACACGTGGCGCGTCACGTTGCGCTGCGCGTAGCGCTCTGCGTTGAGCAGCGCGAGCTTGAGGCCGGCCTTGGAGAAGGGGAGGCGGACCTGCACGTGTGCGTGTGTGTGTGTGTGTGCGTTGAGCAGCGCAAGCTTGAGGCCGGCCTTAGAGAAGGGGAGGCGGACCTGAGGGTCTGCGTGTGCGAGTGTGTGCATGCGTGTGTATGTGTGTGCGTGCGCGCGTGCACGGCTGCCCCCCCCTCTCCCTCTCGAAGAACCCTCACCTCACCCACCCCGTTCTTCCTGCTGATGACGATCTCCCTTGATGCACCCCCACCTCGTCCTCCCCGTCATCTCATGCTGCCTTCCTCAGTCACCGCCCCTCCCACAACGCACTTCATCCTTCTCAATGCTGAAGATCTCCTGCGGCCATCACTCCATCCTCATCCCTTGATACACCCCACCCCTTGATACACCCCTACCTCGTCCTCCTTGTCATCCCATGCTGCCTCCCTCTGTCCCCGGCCCCTCCCACACCGCACTTCATCCTTCACTGCTGAGCATCTCCTGCGGCCCTCACTCCCTCATCATCCCCTGATACACCCCCACCCCTTGATACACCCCCACCTCGTCCTCCCCGTCATCCCATGCTGCCTTCCTCTGCCCTCGGCCCCTCCCACAACGCACTTCATCCTTCCCACTGATGAACATCTCCTGCGGCGCTCACCTCACCTCTCTCCCTAACCCTAAACCCTTCACCTCATACTATCTGTCCTCCCCACTCATGCCCATCTCCTGCGGCAGTCCCTCCCTCCCTCCTTTCGACACGTACTCACGCTCCCCATGCTGCCTTCCTCACATCCTCATCTCCTGTATGCCCTCGGTCCCTACAACAACGCACCATGCCCTCCCAACTGGTGGCCATCTCCTGTGGCCCTTCCTCCCTCCTCATCCCTTGATACACCCCCAGCTCATCATCCCCGTCATCCCATGCTGCCGTCCTCTGCCCCCAGTCCCTTCCACAACGCACCTCATCCTCCCCGTCCTCCCCGCTGATGACCATCTCCTTGGGGAACGCGTCCTTCAGCGCTGCCAGCTGATCACTGGTCTTGGACGAGCGAGAGAGCAGCTCGCGGCGCGTCTCGCGGAAGCTGTCACGAAGCTCCTGGCCGACGACCTTCTTGAAGCTGCGCGTGTGCGTTCGTGGATGGCGAAGGAATGTGTGTGTGTGTGTGTGTGTGTGTGTGTGTTAGGTCATGTGAGAGGGGGGGGGGGGTAGTCAGTGCGGTGCGTGCACGCCGCCATTCCTGCCATGGACATGCATCCGACCCAGCAACGCACACCCACCTGTCCTTGAGCGCATACTCATCCTGCAGCTTCAGGTACTCATACCCCCTCCCTCCCTCGTGCTCCCCCCACCCCCCCAGCCCTTCCGTGTGCATGCCTGCCCCCATTGTCCCTCCCCATCACATCCCACCTGTCCTTGAGCGCATACTCCTCCTGCAGCTTCAGGTACTCGTACCACTGCTCCAGGCGCCCCTCGCTCTCCGCGCGTGCGCTCTTGACCCAGTACTCTGCAGCCTTCTGCTGCTTGGCAGCGTTTGGCTGGATGATCTCGTCGATGATGCCATATTCAATCGCATCCTGCACAAACGAGTGTGTGCGTGCATGTGTGTGTGTGTGTGTGTGTGTGCGTGCGTGTGCAAATGTATGTGAGGGTGCGTGCATATGTGTGTGTGCGTGCGTGTGCGTGTGGGCTGGATGATCTCGTGGACGAGTCCGTCTTCAATAGTGTCCTGCAGGCGCACGGCGATGGTGTGCGTGTGTGCGCGTGCATATGATTCTGACAGCAAGCCCCGCTTGCGTGCACGCACAGCCACGCATGCACAACACTCACACCACACCCGCACAGCGCGCACCTGCGGCCGCATGTACAGCGGGCGCTGCATGTCTGCGTCGAGCTTCTCGACGTCCCACCCTGTGCCTAACGACAGCATGCGCAGCAGCTCGCGCTTGTAGTCCAGCACCTCCCTCCACTTGATGTGCACCTCAACCGCCTGGCGTTGGCCGGTCGGCGGCGCGCGTGGCTGCTGGATCATTGCGAGCGAGTGCGGCAGGCTCTTGCGCCACCCCTTCTTTCCAAACGACAGCACGACGCACGACCAGCCAACGGCCAGGCCCATGTTGACGGTGGAGATCTGGTGTGGCGTGCGTGAGAGGGGGTGCGTGTGCACGGGGGGGAGGGAGGGAGGGCCTGCATGGTGGCATGCGCATGCCCCGCCGTGTACTCAACAGATATGCAAATGTGTCACTGTCCTGCTCGCATACCATGCCATGCTCATGTGTGCTGTTCCCGATCCCCTCCCTCGCCCTCGCCCCCCTCGCAGTCCCGGCCCGCCGCGGCCACATGGTGGTGGATCATGACAGACGCATGCTGTGCTGCACAGGGCCCCCATCGCCGCTCACCGGGTTCTTAACAAACCCCATCGTCGACGTCAGTGCGATGCCCTCGCTGTCAAAGGAGAGCTGCGGTGGTCGGGTGCATGCATGGCGATTTCATCAAACAAGGTCGCATGCAAGCCAGGGCCTGCCGCGCTGCCGCCCCACCACCCACAATCTCGCCGTCCTGGCGCGTCGTGCCGCTCGAGTTGATGAGCATCTCTATGGGCAGCGCCGCGCCCTGCTTCTCCAGGTAAAGGAGCTCCGCCACCATGAGCTCAGTCACCGCGGGCACGAGCTGTGAGAGAGAGGGAGAGACGCGCATCGCAACACCGAGTGTCAATCACCACCATGCTGCTGCTTTGCTGCTGCAGGCTCGCTGGCTCGCTGTGCACACAGCGAACAGTCTGTCTCCTCACTCACCGGCATGCCCAGGTACACGATGCGGTTGTCGAACAGCATGGAGGGCAGGTCGGGCGGCGGTGGCCGGCGCCGATCGCCGGTTGCGGTGCGCGCATGCACCACAAGGCGTATGCGACCTCCGCGTGCATGGAGCCCATTTCCTCCGCTGCTCACGGTCGCGCCTCGCCCGCTGCTCGAAGACAGAGATGATCCTCGCATGCTCGCCCGCTGAATCGGCCCTGGTTGGATGTTGTGCTGGCAAGTCCTCGCACTACTTCTCAGCGTGTGGCTCTGATACTCCAGCTACTCCAGCTAAGCCCCACCACGACGCAAGACGGCGCGCTGTTAGCAGGAAAACCCCAGTTCTTGCTGGGGCTCCTGTGTAGGTGTGGACAGTGTTGACAGTGTGAGCCAGGGGGCAGGGTTTGGAGCCCAGAGGCCTCCAAACCCTGCATTCATGCCTTGGATCCGGCTGGGTATCAGAAGAGAGGTATAGCATGGGGAAGGTGTTGGTGTTTTCCTTCAAAAATGGAACTCCAGGTGAAAAACAGGTGAAGGAGGTTTGCGAGCATCCTTGAGTTGGGATGTGACCCGCACGTGTTACGGACTGCGTTTCCAATACCTCTTGAGTGCACCCCAAATGCACCCCGGGCTCACCAACACGGGCTGCCCGCGCGTGCACACCGCAGCACCACCTGATGCCAGAGGTGTGTTGCCTTATTGCATTCCAGTGTGCATGTTCAAGCCGAGCTGCACAGAGCAGAAGGAGGGCATGCTCCGAGTGTGCACACGCACACAGTCAGAGAGAAGACACACAGGCAGCACAGCCAGCTCAGCACAGGAGGCAGCTGCTAGACGCATGCCACCACAACACAATGTGACAACACAATGTCCAACGCAACTCACATAAGGACGCTCAGACCTTTGGCATCCCGCTTTTCCTGAAAATAGCCCATGTTTTGAAGAGCACTCATCAGTCCACATGAAACCGCCCCCAACCACGACGGGGAGGAGAGGCAGGGGGGGGGATGGAGAACAGTGTCCCCTGGGAAGGATTTAAGTAGTTTTTTATTTCCCGGCTCCAGCAACTTTGCCCGCTCATACCAGGTGCAACACATAGCGGGCATTCACGCAACGCGTGCCGTTGTGCTGCTCTCGGCGATACCTTTCCAACGCATCCTCTACGCCCTCTCCCACAAAGCGTGGTGTGGGTTTCTGGGAAATGGGACATCCGGCCCGGAGCGGTATACGGCTCGCAGGGGAATCACTGGTGGAGAGACGGGGGAGGGCGGAGATGGAGAGACAGCTGCAGCTTTGTTCTGTGTGTGCTGTATGTATTTGTGTGAAATATAGCGGGGAGATCTAGAGGCCACTTGAGAGGGACGACAGCCTGAGAGGGGGGAGATGGAGAGACAGAAACAGCAGCTGTATCCTGTGTGTGCTTGTGATTGCGAGCATGTGTGTATGTGTGTGTGTTGGTGTGGGAGATGGCGAGGAGATCTAAAGACCCACAAAAAGGCCCACGCGAGGGAGGACAGGCTGTGGGTGGTGGGGAGATGGAGAGACAGCTGCAGCAGCTACCAGCAAGCACCACGGCACTGGTCTTGCAAGCGATCGCCACGGCGGATGCATGGGCATGGTGGTCTGCATGGCCGAGCGTGGGCTGGTGGGCCGTGGCTGAAACACACGTACCTATCGACGCTGGCCTGTAGATAGGTGCACCACTAGGACTGCGATGCTGTGATCAGAGTGGCGTGCAGGGATGCTGCGCCACTCCACGCGGGGGAGGGGGGCAAGAGATCTCAAGAGAGGGACAGGCATCTTAACACATCACACATCACTCAAGTCATTGTTGAAAGGAAGTCGAGGGGACGCTCTTCTGTATTTAGATCTTCCTTACGTAGTCAGTGCAGCGCAGTGCATGCACGCGCGCAGCTATGGCGGCTGGCTAGATCATGCACGCCGTCGGTCATGAACTGTAGTCTCCCCCTCCCTGCTGCCTAAAGCTGTAATGAAACAAAATTCTCCGTGGTATAACTTGGGGCACACATGTCTGTCGCGTGCCCGCCAACGGTGGTGACGAGTGAGCCGCGTGGCGCTCCCTCCTTATGGCTTAGCACCAGCGGGGGCCGCCGCCGCCTTAGCGGGGGTCGCCGGCGCAGCAGCAGCAGCCGGCATTGCCGCCGCTGCCACTGCAGCAGCCGCCATTGCGGCCGCAGCAGCCACCTTTCCAGCAGCCGCCTTTTCTTGGACGGCATTTCCAACCGTCTTGCCGCCGCGTCCGGCGCTCTCCAGCTTCAGGAGGTACGCGTCTGTGATGTCGCCGGTGACGTAGTGCCCGTCAAAGCACGACGCGTCAAACCTCTTGATCGTCTTGTTCATCGACATGCCAATCTCAATGAGGTCGTCGACGTCCTGGTAGATGAGGCCGTCGGCACCCAGCACCTCGCGCACCTGCTCCACGCTCAGGCCGTTTGCGACAAACTCCTTGCGGTTGGGCAGGTCGACGCCGTACACGTTGGGGAAGCGGATCGGGGGCGACGCAGACGCGAGGTAGACCTTCTTGGCGCCTGCGCGGCGCACCATCTCGACGATCTGGCTCATTGTCGTCCCGCGCACAATCGAGTCGTCGACCAGCAGCACGTTCTTGCCCTCAAACACCGCAGGCATCGCGTTGAGCTTGCGTCGCACTGACATCTCGCGCAGGCGCTGGTCGGGCATGATGAACGTGCGGCCGACGTAGCGGTTCTTGACGAGGCCCTCTCGGTACGGCAGGTCCATGTCGTGCGCCATCTGGATGGCAGCGGGGCGTGAGCCGTCGGGCACAGGGCACACGAGGTCAATCTCCCAGTTGGAGTCCTTGATGCGCTTGGCCAGCCTGGTTCCCAGCTCCAGCTGGAAGTTGTAGACCGAGATGTCGTTGAGGACCGAGTCTGGGCGCGCGAGGTAGATGTACTCAAAGATGCAGGGAGACAGCTGGCCCTCCACGAGCTACGTGTGTGCGGGGGGGGGGTGAGTGTGCCGGGGGGGGGGGGGGGGTGCAAGGGGGGGTAATTGGCACAGGGGTGGGGTGGGGGGGAGAGGTCTATGCGCCCTGCTCGCGCTACCCCTGCTCCTACCTGATTTCCCTCCCCTCTCCTTTCCCCCCTCTTCTTCCCCTCCTCTCCCCCCCCCTCCCCTCCCTTCCTTCCCCTTCCCTCCCCTTCCCTGCCAACCAGACCGTCGCACCTGGCGCGAGTGCAGCTTGCCGTCCTCGGAGATGATGACCATCTCTCCCGGGTTGACGTCGCGCACGCGCGTGAAGCCAATCGGCCCAAACGCGCAGTCCTCTGACGCAATGCAGTACTCCTCGCCCTTGCCGCTGGCGCTGTCGCGCCTGCCCAGCACGAGGGGCCTGATTCCGTGTGGGTCACGGAACGCCACCATGCCCACGTCCTTGACGAGCGCGAGGCACGAGTAGCTGCCCTGCAGCTGCTGCATCGCTGCGGCGCCGGCCTCAAAAAGGAAGTCGATCTTGCGAGAGTTGGCATCGCAGCCGGTGGTCTGCAGGCAGCGCTGGTGCGCGCGGTGGATCTCGTCCGCCAGGACGTTGAGCAGCACCTCCGAGTCGGAGCTGGTGCGCAGGTAGCGGTTGAAGAACGAGCGCGACGAGTTGAGCGTCTCGCGCAGCTCCGCCGTGTTGGTCAGGTTTCCATTGTGGATGAGGAAGATGCCGAGCGGGGAGTTGACAAAGAACGGCTGAGCCTCCTGCGCGCTGCTGGAGCCGGCAGTCGGGTAGCGCACGTGCGCGATGCCGCAGTGGCCTGCGGAGGGGGGGGGGTGAGGGCGCGTGTGAGGGCGCGTGTGAATGCGCGTTTGCATGTGTGTGTGTGTGTGTGTGTGTTTGTGTGTTTGTGTGCGTGCTTGTGTGCGTGCATATGTGTGTGTGTGCGTGTGTGTGCGTGTGCGTGTGCACAGCAGCACTGCCACCCACCGATCATGCTGTTCATGACCTCCTCCTTGGCGAACACATCCTTGACGAGTCCGTTCTCCTTGAGCTCCTGTGGTGGGGACGCAACAGCAGGTGGATGGCACAAGGGTGAGGTTTCTCAAGCGTGCATGCATGCGTGGCGCCCATGCAAAACCCCAGTGCGGCGTCGTGCGCTCGTCCTGATATACGCTGAGTGTCACGCATCGCACACATGGATGGACACACTCTGCTTGCCCCTGCCTGCAACATACCCACCCCCCCTCCCACTCTCAATGACTCGCCTTGAACTGCTCCCAGTTGGTGGTGACCATCCCCGCGCTGTCTTGCCCCCTGTGCTGCAGCATGAGGAGGCCCTCATACAGCTCTACGTTGGCAGCACCCTCGTGCTTGAAGATGCCCACGATGCCGCACATGCGGGGCGCCGTGCTGCGGTGGTGACACGTGATCAATTCGCAATTCCCACCCGACTCGACACGGCGGCGGCGTTGATAAGACCCCCCCTCCTCTGCTCACCGCGTGTGCGCCCTGGAGGACGCCGTCAGCGCGCGCGAGTGGCTGCTGTTGGCGTGCTTGGCGACAGAGAGGCGCAGTCCTGCCGAGTTTACGAACGACGACGAAGAGCTAGGCAACACGATGGAAGCAGTGCTGGCCTTGGCTCGGCGCATCGCGATCGCGCTACCAGCGCGCACCACGACACTGGTCTTGCGACCAGGGCCAGCGATCGCGCCACGGCGGGTGCTGGGCATGGTGGTCTGCATGGTGGCAGAGGGGGTGGGCTGGTGGGCCGTGGCCTGAAACACACGTCTCTATCGACACCGGTCTGTAGATAAGTGCACCACTAGGACTGTGATGCTGCGATCAGAGTGGCGTGCAGGGAGGTAGTGCCAAAGAGCTCTCCCCTTGGAAATGCCCACTCTCCTCACACTTTGGCACAAGGCGCCGCACCCATAGAGCCCACCTTGTTCACGGTCATCGGCGAGCCACTGCTGAGAGTGAGGGAGACACGGGCACCATCCCTCAAGGCCTGGAGACACCCCTTGTTCTCTGCGCCGCGCTCATCGTTTAGTCACTGCTGGTCAGCTGCTGAGCACCACGCACGAGCACGCCCCGAACGATGCTGCTAGCGTGTGGTTTGGGTGCACTGCGGACCATGGGCATGGGGCAGCCGCAGGCGCTGCTCTCCATTGTGGCGCATGGCGCTGGTTGCATGGGAGGGTGTGCGGGTGTGCTGGCACCTGCTCTGGCTAGCCAGAGGCAGGCACTGTCGTGTACATCGTCAGCTAGAAGCACTGATCCAGGCAGAAATCGTCGAGGGCCGGAGGAGGAGGCTGGTGCTGCCAGCACGAGCGCCGCGCTGTCGCCCCATGCGTCCGCCGACGCCCATGCGCCAGGGGGGCTCGCCCACCGCCCGCCCGCAGCGTCAAGCTCCGGCTACTGGGAGACCATGGAGGACGGTGACGGCACAGGAGCGGGCGTGGACGGGCCGCAGGCACACAATCGCTGGCAGCACCTGCGCGCGCCGCTGGGGCGCGGGCCAGGGCAGCGGCTGTCGGTCGCGGAGCAAAAGGTGGGCGGTGCGAGCGTTGGCAGGGGGGTGCGTGTGCTTGCGTGCGTCAGGTGCCTGCACTGCTCACTCTGCCCCCCCCCCCCCCTGACAGGTCCTCTCGAACATCGTCGGCTGCATGACCAAGGACGGCAAGAAGTCTGCCGCTCAGCGCGTGTTCCTCGACGCGCTCTCCATCATGCAGTCCGAGGTGGACCGTGCAGCGGCAGAGGCGGGCGCGGCGCGGGCGGCGGCCGACGGAAAGGCAGTGCAGCTGGCTGCGGAGAAGCAGAAGCTGGCGGCCTCTGGCAAGAAGGCGGGGGGCAAAAAGTGATAGCGGATAGCGCCAGGTAGCTCGACAGATATTCGGGAACCCGGGGCCCAGGGGTTGTACAGACCGGCTGGATGTACAGACCGGCTCGCTGCACAAGTCTCCGTTTCTCCTCTCTCCCTGGTTTGGGGCTGGACCACCTCGCCTTGCGTCTCTCCTTCCACCCTGCTCCATCTTACTCGCCGCCAGAGAGGCTCAGGCGGCGGGGGATGGGCTGACACGCCTACGTCGTCAATCGGAGCGCACCGCAACTCCGCGCGTGATCGATCTGCAGCAGGTGGTGACGCATATTCACGGACGCGCAGCAGTGCGGCCAAACACCAGCGCACCCGGCATCTGCTGCATCTCGACCAGGGACGGCAGTTGTGGAAAGCCCCCCTCGGTGGGGCGGGAGGCTGTCAAGCCCATCCGCCACAGGCAGGCTGCGATGGACCTGCTGCAAGTGGCGCCTGGCCCACTTGCCCGACTACCACCGGCCGTGAGAGGTGCATTAACTGCTGAAGATGATGATGCAGCAGCGATAGTAGCAGCAGCAGCAGCAGTGCCGATGGCACGTGGCCGACAGCTGGGCCGCCCAGTCGGGTTTGACTGCGGCAGCAGCGCGCAGCAACGACAAGTGACTGGGCAGCGGCAGCAGCGTGAACAGCGCGGTCTGGGCAACGCAACGCCCGCATGCGGCTGGTACCCAGCTGCTGCTGCTAGTGCCGCTGCTGCCCCCGCTGCCCTGCCACGCCGCTGCTGCTGCCGTGCCCATCGCCTTTTTGCCCGGTGTCGTCACGATAGCAACCAGCGCGATAAGCAATGTCGAGCAGCGGCCGCGGTGGCCCGCACCTTCAAAGCTTGGCAGCGAGCGTGTCTGCGCTCAGCTGGCGGATAGCTACCACAGCAGCGGCAGTGGCAGTGGCACAAACAGCAGCGACGGCCTCAAACTGAAAAAACGCCAGAAGCGCAGGGGGAAATATCAGTGGCATTCTGAGTACACCAGTCATAGGTAGACGAAGCATGCATGCAGGTGGTTGGGTGCGAGGTTCTGGAGCGTCGGCTGAAAGTGTGGGCAATGTGGCAAGCTCTCCGTCTTCTTTTTACTCCTGCTTATGCTGTCTGTCTCTCTCTCTCTCTTTCTGTGATCTCTATCTTTGCATAGATGCAGACCACTGCCTGCCAGCCCATCTGGTTGCTGGGGCCCAGTGCTGATACGCGGGGGGTCGCAGCAGGAGTCACGGCGTGCATTCACGAGTTGGGATTTGGGCAACTCCCCCCAGATCTCCAATCACTCCCGAGTCCTGTGAGCAGCACTGCACTGCCTAATCCAGCGAGTGCGGCGGCACTTTGTGTTGCGACGCCAGCGGCACCTTGTGTTGCGACGCCCCCCCGCCGCTGCTCGCTTTTGCTTGTCCAGTCGCCGCCGACCCGTTTGTCTTGGGTGTGACCGGCCGAGCAAAGCCAGGCACATTGGGGCTCCTGCTGCCGGGCAGGCGCGCGGTGCTGCTAGGTGCCACACCGCTGGCGCTGCCGCTGGTGCGCTCGACAGAGTCCGCACGCGAGGAGTCGCCCCCACCCGCAGCCACGATGAGTGGCTCCATCTCTAGCTCTGCGTCTCCGTCGCGGTCGTCCCCCGCTTGCCCGCGCCCCCCAACCTCTACCGGCAGGATCGTTATCCCCTTCTTGACCTTCTCCAGCTTGTAGAACTTGAAGAGGACGACGCCAGCGATCACGACGCCGAGGCCGAGGGCGTTGATCCAGCCTGGGTGGTGCGCACGGGGGGAAGTGGGGGAGGGGGCGGGGGGGGGGGCAGGTGAGGAGGGTCATGCGTGTGCGAGAGAGACACACCACACACCTCGCCAAGGCAGCCGGCTCATGCCCAAGGCAGCCCCCTCCCCCCCCCCGTCCAACACACACACACATACACACACACACACACACACACACACCGCCACCTACCAAACTTGTCCCCCAGGAACACGACTGCTGCGAGCACCGTCACAATCTCCTTGAGCGTGCCCGCAATCATAAATGTGAGCGCGCTCGTCTCGCAGATAAGTTTGTACTCAGTCCACACAAGTAGGAACGCGATGATGGCGCCGATCTGCAAAGTGGGGTTGGGGGAGGTGTGAGTGTATGTGTGTGTGCGTTGTGTGAGTGTATTATGTAGTCGGTTTTACAGTCTGTCGGACCGGCTTTGATGGGGTCACTGCGCGGCCACTCTCGAGTTCAGTGCGATGAGCCCCATTGACATGAGGCCATGTTCCGCGTTCTTCGAAGAGGACACACACCAAAGGGGTATTATTAAGGGCTCAAGGGTTGTTATGAAGGGTGTGTTCTCACTCACGACCTAGAAGTTCCTTCCAGCCTAGAAGAAGGGTGGGGAGCGACTTTGACTGAAGCGTTCTCGACATCAGAGGCACTAGCCACGACGACTGAACGTCGGCTGTGACTCGAAAAACAAAAAAATATTATAGATTGACTGGGGGACAGCTCGGAGGCCTTCTAGCGCGACTAGAAAACAAAGAAAACTTCTAGCGAGTCCGAGTGGGAACACACCCTCAGGCTTCACGGGCATCAGGGCCAGCGCAGCCACTCCCTCCAGCACTCACCCCGATGAGCCCCAACGACATGAGGCAGTGTTGCCCGTCCCTGAAGTACGCCGACGCCGGCAGCACCACCCACAGGCGCTCCCACACCAGAGACACGCTCAGAACTGTGGCGGCCATCACGGGCGTGAGCGCACACAAGACCTGGCGTGTTGAGAAGTCAAGGTGCGTGTGTGTGCATGATGAGAGACAGTCAACAGCGAGCACAGCGAGAGTTTTAGTGAGGCGGGCAGCCAAACAGAGGCGCTCGCACACGAGCGACACGCTCAGCACAGTGGCAGCCATCACGGGTGGGTGTGCGCACAAGACCTGGCGTGTTGAGACGCCAAGGTGCGTGTGCGTGTGAGTGTGTGTGCATGATGAGAGACAGTCAACAGCGATCTCAGCAAGGTTTTTAGTGAGGTGGGCAGCCAAAGAGAAGCGCTCCCACACCAGAGACACGCTCAGAACGGTGGCGGCCATCACCGGCGTGAGCGCACACAAGACCTGGAGTGTTCGCGAGCACCACAGGTATCGCCCCCCCCCCCCACACACAAACACACATGAGCGCACACGTGAACTTACGTTTTGATTGCCGCAGCTGCTGCTGCTGCTGCTGATGGATTTTACGCGTGTATTTCAGTCGTGTGTGACGCACCTAACAGGCAGCGTATTCGACATTGCTCGGCGTATTAACAGGCAGCTCAAGGTATGAGGTTGCTCCTACACAAGAACCCCCCCCCCCGCAGCCACACGCCAACCACAACCACCCAAGCGACTCACCTCGAGGGGTCCACCCAACGCGGACTTGCCGGCAGAGCCTTGGAGAAAGACCTGGGTGGTGGGAGCGGGAGGGGAGGGAGGGGGGGGAGGGGATTGGAGGGGCGGGTGAGCGCAGCACCTCAAGGGGGAACTGATTGCGAACCTGCTAAAGAGAGCCTTTGGGGGGAAGACCTGGAGGAGGTGTGTGTGGGGTGTGTGTGGGGGAGGTTTGCGTGGGGGAAAGGGGGGGAGGGGGACGATGTAACAGTCTGTCGGACGCGTGGTCAGATGCATGTGTTGACATATGAGACCTCGGGGGTCAGGGAGGGGACAGCAGCGTGATGAATCTTAGCCAATGAAGTCACCGAGCGTTGCGGGAGCCCACACTCGTCCCGTGCCCCCGTCCCACACTCTGCACACACACACACACACACACACACACACACATCCTCAACAACGTCGTTCGCGTGAGCGTGAACCGCAGCCACGACAAGCACACAGCCGTTATTATCACAATATCAGCAGAAAGGCCCCCACACACACACTCACCCCCACACTCTGCCCCCCCCCACCACCACCACACACTCACATAAGCATGAACCTCAGCCCCGACAAGCACGTGTGTACCACCGTCATCACAAGACCAGCAGGAAGTTCCTGGATACACCAACACAGTGTGAGTCACACCTCCCCACAAACTCTGCCCACGCACCCATACCACCGCACCTGCGTGAGCGTGAACCGCAGTCCCGACAAGCACGCCGCCGTCATCACAAGCAGAAAGCCCGCCATGTGGAAGTCTGCCTCCCCGGACACGAGCAATGCGAGGCCGATGCAGATTGTGGTGACGACGCCGCCGAGGCGCCAGGTCGGCCTGCGTGTGTTTGTTGGGTGCTTGCGAGTGTTTTGCATTTTTTTTTGCGTGTTCGCTGTGTGTTGGTTGCGTGTTTGTTGCGCGATTGTTGCACTTTTGTTGCGTGTTTGTTGCGTGTTTGTTGCGTGTTTGTTGCACTTTTGAAGCTTGTTTGTTGCGCGATGATGGTGTGTTTGTTGCGTGTTTGTTGCATCTGGTGTGTGTTTGTTTTGCGATTGTTGTGTGTTTGGTCCGCGTTTGTTGCGCGTTTATTGCCGTTTGTTGTGCGTTTGTTGTGTGTTTATTGTTGTTGTTGTTGTTGTTGCGTGCCCCCCTCGCAAGCGCAAACGCAGGAAGTTTGGCACGTTCGGTTGGTCGATTGCACATCGTCTCCAACCCAACACAGCTCACATAACACACTTGCTTTCAACCAGCACACTTGAACCCTGAGGCCCCCAAAACACACTCACGTCTCCAGGCCCCACGCAAACGCAAAGAGCAGCAGGAAGATGGGCACGGTCGCCTTGCACATCGTGTAGAACGAGAGGGAGATGAACACGAGGGACATGTTGGAGAAACCAATGTCGAGGCCAGTGCAGGTGCCATTGGGCCAGACTGCGTACGTGCACGTAAGAGAGAGAGAGCATGAGAGAGTGAGAGAGTGAGAGAGACAGTGAGAGAGAGACAGTGTGAGAGAGACATGTTGGAGAAGCCGATGTCGAGGCCGGTGCATGTACTGTTGGGGTCGTAGAGCAGCACGGCGGCAAAGGTGCAGCCGGCGTCAAACGCCATGTCCTTGGCGCGCGAGCCCTGTACAGGCAGGGGGGAGAGTGTGAGAGTGAGAGTGAGAGGGAGAGTAGGAGTGAGAGGGAGAGGGAGAGGGAGAGGGAGGGCGAGAGGGATTGGAGTGTCAGTTCCGATGTCGATCACCGAAGCGGTTGAGTCGGAGACGGGCAGCCGGCGTCAAGCACCATGCCCTTGACGCACGAGCCCTGCATGCGTGCAGTTCAGGGTTCAGGGTTTAGGGTTAGGGTTTAGGGTTTAGGGTTAAGGGTAAGGGTTTAGGATTTAGGGTTTAGGTTGAGGGTTTGAAGGGCCAGACTGGGTACGTGTTTGTTTGTGTGTTTGTGTGCGCGCAACGAGCTTGCAACGCACCGATCTATGTGAGGCCACGTGTGCGTGACGCCCCGCTGCACATACACACACACACACGCGTCCCTCTCGTGTGCACAGTTACACCCACCGTTCATGACCCACTGGCGCCAGGTCAGATCCCGACTGTCGCGTGTCACCAGACCCACGCCAAACACGGCGCGTGCCAGCAAGTGCTGTGTGCAAGGTGTGTGTGGGGTTTGTGGGTTTGTGGGCGGGCGGACGGGAGACCAGGGTGGGGGGGGGCGAGCAAGCGGGTTGGATGCACACAGCATGCGGTACACAAGTCGCATGCGTGCATGCGTGGTGTGTGTGCGTGATTTTGGTTGTGTTACTGCATGTGAATGCGTACTGTGCGTCCCCTCGTAGCCACCCCGACACACACACACCTGCATCGCAAACTGCACGCCCGACATGAACAGCGGCGCCGGGAACGGCTCGCCCATGATGTGTTTATCGTGGTCGTGGCCCAAGAGCAGCTTGTTGTAGAACGACAGCAGAGTGCCCAACGTGAACCTGGGGAGGGAGGTGCCACGTGCACGGTGTCAGGTGCATGCATGCCGCATGATGCATGGATTTGCATGGAGAGATGCATGGCGCTTGCATGATGCATGCGCTTGCATCATCCAAGGCGCTCGCATGATGCATGTTCTCACCACAGCGCCACCAGGAATCCCACCGCGACGTAGGGGTGCTGAAGGGTCTTGCTTATTCGGTCCCCCAGCTCAGACACTTGCGCGCCCATGCCCATCGGCGGCATGGGACGTGCGTGCTGGGCCTGGGGGACCTGAGCACAGAACACGGCTGCGCCTGACCACAGCTGCGCTTTGGCTGCCTCTAGGGACCTTGGTACTATCTTTGGGGTAGTATCAAAGATCTGCACGACAGCTGGTAGTGGTACAGCTAGCAGGCTCTGAGATGGGCATCCGGGCACTAGCTAGCAGGCTCTGCGATGGAATTGGATGAGCGTGGGCGCTCCGATGGAGCGTTTACACTTCGCGAAGTGCGAAAATAAAAACGCGCCAACTCGTGCTCTCTACCATCGCCCCTCATTGCCCGCGATGTTTGCCAGCCTGACCAAGGCTTTGGGTAGCTTTGCGGTGTCCGCGTTCCCTTACACAGTCGGCGAGAAGTGGCCGTCGGCGTGGGGCGGGTGGGAGCACTACAAGGGCACCGCGCACGATGACAACGCCCGGGTGTCGATCTTCAAGATAACAGCGTCCAGCGCTGATGCGCCGCGCATGGTGGCCGCGCGCAACGGGGTCAAGCGACTGACACGCCTGCGCCACCCTAACCTCCTGGCGTTCAAGTCCAGCTATGAGACGACCGAGAAGGGCCAGGCGGTGCTGTACATCGTGACGCAGGCGGTGCAGCCGCTGGTGGTGGTGCTGCAGGAGCTGGACCTGCAGGGAGAGCACAAGTAGGTTTTGTAAGGGGGCAGTCAAACGCAGCCGCATGGGCATGCATGCAACGGTGTGCCGGTAGGTGTGTGTGTCACACCTACCCATGCAGCATACCGCGACACTGTTTCCACTCGCCCATGCAAACGCCATGCATGCATGCATGCACATCGCCTCCCCCCCCCCCCCCCCACCCCCACACACTCCACCCACGCACACACACGCCAGGGACGCGTTCGTCGCGATGTGCGTGCTTCACATGTCCAAGGCGATCGGCTTCCTCAACAACGACTGCAACCTCATCCACGGCGGCATCTGCGTTGACGCGGTCGTCGTGACCGACACGCTCGACCCTAAGCTCCACGGGTTTGACCTGCTCTCGGAGCACGCGCTGCCTCCGCCAGATTTCCCGCTGCAGCAGGCGCGTGTGTTTTGTGTGTGTGTGTGTGTGTGTCTTCCGCACCCCCTGGGTTGCATGCTGTCCCCCTCGCACCCCACCCCACCCCAAAACACAACCGCCTGCCTGCATGCTGCGCATGCTCAGGTGACCGGTTGCGTCAGTCGTTGCACTGCTCACACGCTGAGCTCGCACCCCGCACCATAAGCCCCAATCAAACGACCGCCTGTCTGCTCTGCTGTGCCTGTATGCATGCAACGGCGCGCCCTGGCTGCCCCCGCAGTACTCGCACGCCACAGCTCGTGCAACCCGCACCGCCACTCCTCCAACACACACGTGTGTCTGTGCTGTGTACGTGCAGGCTCCCGGCTGCATGCCCCCGCAGTACCAGCCCGCTGAGCTGGCACGCGCCGAGTGGGACACGATCCGCTCCTCGCCCCCATACGCGGTCGACGCGTGGGGCCTGGGATGCCTCATTCAGGAGATCTGCTCGCACAAGCACATGGCGAGCGTGGAGACCCTGAGGTGTGTGTGTGTGGGGGGGGGGGGCGTGGCGCATGCTTACGAGTGGCTGTGTTGGAGCCTGGTTAGGGGTCCCTACAGGCTGTGTTGGAGCCTGGGGCCCCTCGGATTAGCCTCCAGACGAGACCCGCACGGGGAGCCTGGGCCTCGTGTCGTTCTCGTGTGAGGAGCATCATGCCCCCTCCCCCCCCCGCCGTCATCATCATGCATGCCTGATCATCACACAGGCCATCCCGCCCGTGCTGCTGGCAGAGTTCTACATGCTGCTTCGCATGTAATATCCCAGCCCTGCCCTTCTGCTGCAACCCACAACCGAGCAAATCACTGTCCCCCCCCCCCTCCCCCTCATCCCCATCGTCATCGTCATGGCCTGCAGGCACACCGAGTCCATCCCGCCCCTGCTGCTGGCAGAGTACCAGAAGCTTCTCGCATCACAGCCGGGCCGCCGCCTCAACCCGAGCAAGCTCGCCGAGTGCAAGTTCCTGCACAACAAGCTCGTGCAGGCGAGTGCCTGTGTGGATGCCACGAAAGTCAAGCGCCTGACATGATACCTACCAGCCCCAATCCCCCGCAACACACAAGCCCAAGGCCGTGGTATGCATGGATGAACGAAGACGCCATTGAGTATAATACGTCAAGCGCCCGATCAATATCATGATACAGAACCTTGGTTGGAGCCCCAAACACGCACGCCTGATACCCAACCATCCCAAATCCCTCACACCCCCAGCAGGTTGTTTCCTGCATGGAAGACATTGCCGTCAAGGCTTTACCCTAAACCCCGAACTCTGAACGAACGACTCCATTCAATAAAACACGACAATCAAGCGTCTGATCCAACACCAACCAGCCCCAATCCAATCCCCCGCAATCCCCAACAGGTCGTTTCCTTCATGGAGGACATCGCCGTCAAGGACGCGGTCGAGAAGGACTCGTTCTTCAAGCGCCTGCCCGCCATCCTGCCGCACATCCCGCCCGCGGTCGCGGTGCGAAAGCTGCTGCCGCTGCTGTCTGCATCGCTCGAGTATGGGGGCGCGCCAGGTGGGGTCCCTGGCGCCGTGTTGGCCTTGGTTAGTTCGACCGCCCGGCCATCTGGGGGGGGGGCTTTGTGTGCGTCGAGCGACACCCCGACATGCGCACGCAGCGCCGTCGGTTCCCTCATGCTCACGGGGCGAGAGCTGCAGGGAGAGGAGTTCACACCCTCACACTTCTGGACATCACACCCACACCACCGCAGCGCACGCCGTCGGCTCCCTTATGCTCATCGGGCGAGAGCTGCAGGGCGAGGAGTTCAACGCGCGCGTCGTGCCCACGCTATCTATGCTCTTTGCGTCGCAAGACAGGGCGCTGCGACGCAGCCTGCTGGAGAGTATGGACCAGTACGCGCCACACCTGACGCAACAGGTGTGGCAGGGGAGGGGGGTAGAGGGGGGGGGGGAGCAGGCGCTTGCAAATGTGTGCAGGCCGAAGCAGCTGCGTCAGGTGTGGGTGGGGCCTCGCGCAAGCCACGCGCACGGAAGCACGCACACTCTGCATGCACACAAGCACCCGCTCCCTCGTGTCTCTCACACACGCTCCCCCTCGCAACACACGCCACGCCCCACGGACCTCTGCCACACTGCCCCCCAGCCCCCCACATGAAGGTCATCAAGGACCAGATCTTCCCGCAGCTTCAGACCGGCTTCTCCTCCCCCCTCCTTCCCCCCCTCCTTCCCCCCCCCCCCCCAGCCCCCACATGAAGGTCATCAAGGATCAGATATTCCCGCAGCTTCAGACCGGCTTCACCTCCCCCCTCTTTCCCCCACACACTGCCCCCCCCACACACACCATCCCCCCCCACACACACATGAAGGTCATTGAGGACCAGATCTTCCCGCAGCTTCAAACCGGCTTCTCCGACGCCAACGCGTACATCCGCGAGCTCACGCTCAAGAGCATGCTGTCACTCGCGCCAAAGATGTCGAACAAGACACTCACGCAGTCAGTGCTGAAGCACCTGTCGAAGCTGCAGGTGGGTGGGTGGGGGTGGGTGGGGGTGGGGCGGGGGCTCACGCTCAAGAGCAGGCAAACACCAAAGCAGGCAAGCACCAAAGCAAGAGCAGGCAAGCACCAAAGATGTCGAACAAGACGCTCATGCAGTCGGTGCTCATGCACTTGTCAAAGCTGCAGCTGTACGTGGCACAGCTGCGGTGCGGGTGCGGCTCACAGTTACTTCGGTGGCCTGGGCAGCTAGACTGGGCATGTAAACAGCGCGCAACTGTTCTACAGCGCTCCACTGTACCACAGTGTATAGTACACAGCGCCCAAGTGAAAGTTACGTGATGTTTGGAAGCACCTTAAACACCTCCAAACCCGCATCCCTGTACCCTGCAGGTCGGCGAGGCGCCGTCCATCCGCGCCGACACGACCTGTCTTTCAATTGCACGTGGGACTCGTTCCGTTCATGACGGCCAGTTGACACATCCGTGCTGCCCGCCTGTCCCCTCTTTTCGGCGAAGCCCCCCCTCAGGGGGCGTAGCCCCTATGGTTGCTTTTGCAAAACGCACAACAACTTTGCTCCCTGCCCATTACCTGTTACCACAAACATACTGCTCGCGTCCCGCAGGCCTAGACGCGGGGAGGTGACGGAAAATAACTATTTACCAATATGGTGTTGCGATCGCCCGCCAATGCGTTTGCACTGCCTCGCTCCTGCGTCGCCCCCCGCACGCCCCATGCGCACCAGACCTCGGCATAAATGGATTGGGACCGCGCTGGGGGGTCGGTGGGTGGCTGCGTGCAAGCCGAGAGGGGGGCAATCTCGGGGTCGCGTCGATCTCGCGCCAGGCGATATGTGTTCGGGTAACAATCGCATTACAGGGGCGGGGGAGGGCCCATGCGGCGCTGTGAGCGAGGGGCCTGTAGCGATAGGCTACAGGCGGGGCGCGGGACGCGGGCTGACGTGCTCACTCTCCTCCCCTCACCACCGCGTCGATCGCGCGCCAAACGTTATGTGTTCGGGTTACAATCGCATTACGGGGGCGGGGGAGAGCCCATGCGGCGCTGTGTGCGAGGGCCGATAGTTGCGGAACGGGTTACGGAACCGAGCCCCGCTTCCCCCTATGCCCCTCAACGAATGGGACTCGACTGCAGCTCTGCATGTGCATTCCTAGGTGCTGCTGTGAGAGTGGCGTGTCTCCATGCGTTGTGCCATGCGCGCGCATGCAGCGTGTGCGCGCATGGGGTGGGCACTGTGGGGTGTGTGTGTGTCTGCGGGTGCGCTCGTGTGTGTGTGTGTGTGTGTGCGTGTGTGTGCGTGCGTGTGTGCGCCTGCGTGTTGTGCCAATGCTGTGCGTGCACGTGTGTGTGTGTGTGTGCGTGTTGACGCGCCCGTTTGAGGGGGAAGCTTCGCCGATTTTCACGCCAATTTGCGGCGTGCTCGGACCTTGTCTCTCACGCGTGCAGCTCGACGAGGAGCCTTCCATTCACGCCAACACAACCTGTCTTCTCACCCCCCTGTGGGACTCCTTTCGTTGACACGACCCAGTTGACGCACGCATCCATGCTGTCCCCGCCTGTCCCATCTCCTCTCTCTCTCACTCGTGCAGGTCGACGAGGAGCCCTCCATCCGCGCCCACACGACCGTACTACTCCGCAACCTCGTGCCCCACCTTGACGCGGCCACGTGGCGGCGCGTGCTGGGCACTCACCCCCTGTGGGGCTCACTTCGCTCGTTGACTCACTGTCCTCTTGTTTCTCTCTCTCCTGTGCAGGTTGACGAGGAGCCGTCCATCCGCGCCAACACGACCGTTCTCCTCGGCAACATTGCGCCCCACCTAGGCGAGGCCACGTGCCGGCGCGTGCTGCTGAACGCGTTCTCGCGCGCACTCAAGGACGCGTTCGCGCCCGCGCGCGTGGCAGGCCTGCGAGCGATGATCGCCACCAAGCAGTATTACAGGTGGGGCTGTGGTTGGTGGGATCTGTCTCTGTATTTGCCTCTGCCTCTCTCGTATATGGCGCGTGGGTGGCAAGCCTGCGCGCAATGATCGCCACGAAGCAGTATTACAGGTGGGCTGCGGTTGGTGGGGGGCGCGCGTACATGGCGTGTGTGTGCCTGTGTGCGTGAACATTCCGAGCATGGCTGTTGCTCATCTGATTCGACTTGGAATGCCGCGCTCGAGGCAAGCTTATGAAGCCACGCAAACCATACCCTCCCCTCAACACTTGACTTCCCCTCCCCCCCCTCAAACCCAGCACCTGACCTCGTGTGACCACCCTCCTCCTCCCACACCGCAGCACCGAGGACGCCGCGCTGCACATCGCCCATAGCGTCCTCCCACACCCTCCCTCCCACTCCTCCCACACCACCCTCCTCACACACTTTCCTCCCACACCATCTTCTTGACACCCTCCTACACCCTCCTATCACAGTGCCGAGGATGCCGCGCTGCGCATCATCCCGTCGGCCGCTCCGATGGCGATGGACGGAGACGGAGACGTGCGCGCGTGTGCGCTGCAGGTACGTGTGGGTGTGCGTGCGTACGTGGGCGTGTGCGTGCGTACGTGTGGGTGGGCGCCAGTGGCGCAGAAAGCTGTATCGCAAGTACGTGCGTCACACGGGAGGGTCGTTGGGCGGGACCTCCGCGTCACGCCAGAGCGCGGAGCGCGACGCGTTTTTGTGTGAAAATTGCGAAAAGTGTCGGCGATTTTCACACTTTCGCGTCATGACATCAATCCCAATCGCTCCAAAGCGGCCCTGCGGGACGTGTTCCGCGTCACAAGACCGCAACCATGCCAAACATTTTCTGCATCACTGGTGGGCGTGTGTGGGTCGGTGCGTGGGTGGGTGCCACTGAGTGCGATGGACGTGTGCGACGACGGGCGCACGTGTGTGCTGCAGGTGCGTACACGCACACACCGTGTGTGCATGGGTGCCACCCGTGCCAGCTGACTGCCCAGCGTGGCCACTGCCACCACCACCGCGCCCGTCCAACCCCCCCTCCCCCCCCCCAAGAAAATAACCTATAGGCGACACACAAACCGTTTCAAAATTGTGTTTTTACGCTGGGCACCAAATCATGCACTTTTGGTACATGCTAGCCTGAAAGGGCGCTTTACCCCCGTCACCCAACCCTGTCCTCCCCACCCCGCTCCACTCACCACACCCAGGTCATCGACACCTTCATCGTCGTGTTGCGCATGAACGACAAGGCAATGAAGGTGTGTGTGTGTGTGTGTGGTGATGCCGTGCGCTCGCTTGCGCCACTCCCATCATGACACTCCGTGTGCGCCAGTCCTCGTGCGTGATCCCGTGCGCGTGTGCCAGTCCTCGCGCGTGCGCTTGCGCTGTGCTGCCTGCACATGCTGTATGCCTGTTCTGCCTGCCTGCGCTGTGCTGTGCTGCTTGCCTGCCTGCTGTCTTTGCCTGCCTGCCCCCAATGACGGCAACTCTGGCCGTCAAGCCCGTGCCAAGCCCATATGCCGTGCTGCGCGCACCCCCCCCTTAACTCAAATCAACCTGCGGCCATGCAGGACGCGGCCGCTGCGCGCGCCGCTGCCGACCCCTCGTCTGGCGCGCCGCCATTGTCGTCCGGGACCCTTCAACTGTCCCCCGGCAACTCCATGCTCGGGTGGGCAGTGTCGGGCCTCATGTCGTCGATAGGTCCCTCAGCGCCCGCGCCTGCGCCGTACCGTGGAGTGCCCTCGCCCGGACAGCAGCCAGCTGCCGTGCCCGCCGCACACACGCACGCACACACCGCTTCCGCGCCCGCTGCTCCCGCGCCCGCCGCGCGCGCGCCAGCGCCCGAGCCCCGCTCCGCAGCGCCGTCTAGACCTGCTACGGCTGCGCCCACCACCGGCAGCGGCGGCGGTGCCAAGGGCGAGGGGTGGGGCGCCGGGGACGGATGGGGCGACGATGACGCGCCGTCGGGCGGTGCAAAGGCGGCCCCGAGGGGCAAGGCAGCGGGGGCCAGCGCCAGCGCCACGGCCACTGCCACTGCCGCCAAGGCCCAGGCGGGGCCCAGCGGCGGTGGTGGCGCCGGCGATGGGTGGGACAATGACGACGACGCACTCGAAGACATGGCACCTCCCAAGCCTGTTGCTGCGCCGCGGCCGCGGCCGGCGCCACGCTCCGCGGCAGCAGGGGGCGCCAAGACGGGCGGTGCGATGAAGCTTGGGGCGCAGAAGCTGGGGGCAGAGAAGCGGGCGGATTAGGACTAGAAGATGGCGGCTGTGTGACTGACCTCCTGCACGGTGTGGATGACCTGTGAGAGACTTGTGAGGTGAGGTCAGTCAGGGTAGCGTAGGCTGGCTAGCTGGGCTGCGTTTGCACACACGTCACTGCTGGCTGGCTAGCTTGTGGCGTTGGCCGTGTAACGGGCACCCGCTTGCCCATGTGGACTGTGGACACGTCTACCAGGCCTTGTTTACACAACTCGTACTCTCTCACACAGCATACACATCCGTTCATCACGGCCTCCCTACTCCGGAGAAAAACAAGTACCAGAGGGGGATCCCCCCCCATCACCCACCCCAAGGTCACCCCACTCCACCTGGAGCGTCATAGCTAAAATCGCGCGAGCAGAGGCCCAGCTCCTCCACGTCACAGCCCTCCTCGCCCAGAGTCAACTCCCCGGCACACCAAACGCTCGCACGCGCACACCCCAACGCCCCAGCCTACGCCCTGCGCGCACGCACTCCCACCGCAACCGCCACACACGCGGTGCCAATGAACGCAAGCGGCAGCGCCGCAGCCGCCAGATGTGCGCCGGGCGCTCGCTCCGGCAGCCCGCCCTTGCCGCACACCGCTCGCCACAGCTGGTCGGCCCACGCGCCCAGGCCAGTGCACATGGACGCCACGCCCGCTCTCGGGCAGGAGGGCGACGCTTCTAGGGCAGCGGCAGCTGCGTCGTCAGACCCCGACCCCGGGGGAGTTGTAGTCGCGGGTAGGGGCGGCGTCATCAGAATGTCGGCCTTGGCGCGCAGCGTAGCCCACGTGTGCGCGGGCAGCTCGCACCCCGACACGCACACGGCGGCCGCGCCGACATCACAACCGAGGCGCGCGGCGGACGACAGGGGGGCGCCGGTTAGGAGGGCGGCGAGCACGCCTGCACGCATAATGCATGTGTGTGTTTGTGTGTATTTGAGGCACGCGGCGGACGACAGGGGTGGGGCCGTTGAGGAGGGCGGCGAGCACGCCTGCATGCATATTGTGTGTGTGTGTGTGGGGGGGGGTTCTGTGTGCGTTTGTGTGCCTGTGTGGCGGAGGTCAGACGACAGGCAGGTGCCGGCGAGGAGGGCAGCAAGCACACCTACAAACAGGTGTGTGTGTGCGTAAGTGTGTTTGTGTGTGTGTGTATGGTAGTCTACTGAGATCAAGTGTGTGTGTGTACGGTAGTCTACTGAGATCAATCCCAGTTGATCACCTGACGAGAACGAGTCCCCCGCTCCGATCGTGTCAACGACCTTGACGTCGTCCGCTGGCGCGCGCGCGGTGTTGCCCAACTTGTCGCGGATGCGGCAGCCCTGGGGGCCCTCGCTCACCACGCTCACGTTGATGTGGAGGAGCAGGAAGTCCTGGGCGGCGGCTACCTGCGCGTGCGTGTGCGTGGGGACGGGAGAGGCAGATCAGTGATGCGGGCCGGCTGCGCGAGCCTGCAGTGTGCCTAGAGTGTATGTAGGGGACCCTAGCAACAGGAGTGCATATGCTGTTGGACGCCTTAAGTCAGACTCCAGTCATGTGGCTGAACCACCACTGGCCGAGTCCCGTGTGGTTGCACGCACCAGCGTGTCGAAGTCTGCGCCCTCTGGCGCCAGGCCCAGGTCTTTTGCCATCTCTGCCGCCTCCTCATGGTTTGCAAACACGACGTCAACGAGGCCGCTCTCGAGGAGAGACACCAGCACAGCCTTGCAGTTGCGCACGAGCTCAAACGACGCGAGGTCGAGGGACACGGTTGCGCCGGATGACTTGGCGGCCTGTCGGTGTGCGTTGAATGAGGGGACGGAGCAGCAGCGAGTAGTCAGTGAGGGAAGCGAGCAGCGGGGGGGCAGGAGTTGCGCATGAGCTCAAACGGCGCGAGGTCGAGCGACACAAGTCGTGCCGGATGACTTGGTGGCCTGCATTGGTTCAGTGGGAGAGAAAAGCAGCGATGAGTCAGTGAGGGGAGGCAGCAGCAGTTGCACGCGAGGTCGAGTGACACGGTTGCGCCGGATGACTTGGCGGCCTGTCGGTGTTTGTTGAGGGGACGGAGCAGCAGTGAGAAGTCAGTGAGGGAAGGGAGCATTGGGGAGCAGCAAGTTGCGCATGAGCTCAAAAAGCACAAGGTCGAGTGACACAAGTCGCGCCGGATGACATGGTGGCCTGCATTGGTTAAATGAGAGGAGGGAGCAGCAGCGAGTATTCAGTGAGGGAAGGGAGCCAGCAGGGGAGCAGCACTTGCACCTGAGCTCCAACGTCGCGAGGGCAAGCGGTATGGTTGCGTCAGACGACTTGATGGCCTGTCGGTGTTAGTCCAATGGAAAGGACAGCAGCAGTGGTGATTCATTGCATGAGGGGGGGGAGCAGCAGTGAGGGTCGAGGGAGTTTGACAGACGCAGCCTCGAGAGCACTTGCAACCGCCTGTGTGAGACCCAAATGCGATGCGTGGCATCATCATGCTGCCGCGCCAGTGGTTCCGCTGAGGATCTTGGGGAAATGATGGCTCAATTCGGGCTCACTCCCCAGTCTCAACCCGACCGAGGCGTTTAAAAGAAAATGTGAACATGTCGATGTTCACATTTTCTGTTTCGAAATTCACGCAATTCCAACCCGCAGCGCTAGCCAATCTCAGCCCAGAAATGCACCTTTGCGGGTTGCGGTTCGGCTGACGGAAACACTGTGCCGCGCCCCTGTCCCGCCTGCCCCTCCCGCGCGAGCCACCCACCGTCATCATCGCTCGCGTGAGATCGGGGCGGTAAAGGCAGTAGCCCTCGCAGTGCAGCAGCCTCAGGCCGTCAGACCAGCCGATGGGAGCCTGCAGGGGGGTTAGCAGGGTTACGGGTTTAGGGGTTTCAACTGCCTGCCCACCCGATGCGGGCTTGTAGGGGGCGCTGCAGCGATGCAGGTGTGTGGGTGGGGGCGCAGGGGGGGGGGGGCAAGCACACGTGGGCGTCCCCTCGTTGTGTATGTGCCGTCTCGCATGCACCCTCCCCTAGCACACGCAAAACGTGTGGAGCGCAGCAGCAGCAGCAGCGGGGGCAGCAGCAGCGCCAGCGCCAGTGCCAGCAGCGCCAGGCACGTGTGGAGTGGTGTGACTCGTAGCAGTGGGCGTGGGTGCATGGTCGCACACACGCGCACCTCTGCCGCGTCCTTGAACTCGAGTGATGCACCCAGGCACGTGCGCATGGTGCGCTGGCCGTCCGGCGTCACGAGGCACAGCGCGACCGCAGAGGGTGCGCCGCTGCTGCTCTGCAGCAGCATCGCGTGCACACCCTGGGTTGACAGGTGGCGGGCAAACGCCTCGCCAGTCGCGTCTTGTCCGACCATGCCGAGGAAGCTGCGGGGAGGCGGAGGGGTGGGTGGGGGTGGGCGTGGGCGTGGGCGTACACGTGCGCAACGAGTGAGGGCAATCACTGGACACGCACGCACGCGTCCGTGCACACGTGTGATGCGCGCGTGGGTGGGTGAGGTCTCTCTCTCTCCCCTCCCCCCCCTCCCCCTCCCATCGGCAGCTGCTCGGCCTCGCTCATCACCTCGCGTGCACGCGCGGGCCCAGCAGGTTGGCCAGCCCTTTCATCACGTTGGCAGCGCTGCCGCCGTGCACCCTGCATGCATGCACATCATTAGCAGCGGCAGCAGCCGTCGGCACGTGCGTGTGTGTGTGTGTGTAGTGTGTGTGTGTGTGTGTGTGCCGCGCACGCGTGTCGTCGTGTGTTTGTTTGTGTGTCCCGTGGGCAGACCGTGCCGCCACCCGTGTGCCCAGCACAGCATGTTACACCGCACGGCACTGACCACTGATGGCGTGCTTGCCCCCTGCATGGCTTGCATGCTGCCCCATGCGCACCCTGGCCCACCCCTAGCCAGCTGCTGGCACCTCCCCCCCCCCCAGCGCGATGCAACCAAGAATCAAGAACCCGATGTGCAACACCCCGTATATAGTGCTGGGTAGTGCGCCCCGATCGATCGAAGGGGCCTTGGCGGCGATGTGGGTGGGCGTGTTTTGCTCACCGGGTCAGCGTCGACACCCCATTCAGCGCCTTCAGCAGCGCCGCCATCTCCTCAGCCTTCACCGACACGCAGCCGCCCGGCTCGTCGGTGATGGTAGCAAGGTAATCGAAAGACACGTGTGCCAATATGTCACACACGGGGTCGCCCAGACCCACGACGCGAATACCACGCTCGCTAGACATGGCTGCTAGGTACTAGGGCCCCAGCCCCAATCGTTACGACCGCGATTGATTGGGACGAGGGAGTGCGAATTGAGGAGGGTTTTGTTAACGGGTTTGGGAGGGTTTGGGGTGGGTTTGGGCTGTCTGTCTCCTGGCTGATGCCTCCAACCAATCCAGCGCACAGCTCAACACATGTATTGTGTGCCCACGTGTGTGTTGTATGCCCCCAACCGTTGTTCTTCAAGCCTTAACAACGGGTTGCAGACACTCGCGTCAGGAGGTCACTGCCGCTGCAGCTGCTGTGCTAGCCATCTGCCAGCTGAGCGCCAACACGCTCGCTGCCAAGCCTTGCAGGTGCGGGCCGCTGGGGCCGCTGCTCGGCGTTGCTTATCGCGCTGGTTGCTATCGTGACGACACCAGGCAAAAAGACGATGGGCACGGCAGTAGCAGCGGCGTGGCAGGGCAGCGGGGGCAGCAGCAGCAGTAGCAGCAGCAGCTGGGTACCAGCCGCCTGCGAGCGTTGCGTTGCCCAGACTGCGCTGCTCACGCTGCTGCCGCTGCCCAGCCACTCGTCGTTGCTGCGTGCTGCTGCCGCAGTCAACCCCGACTGGGCGGCCCAGCTGTCGGCCGCGCGCCATCGGCACTCGCGGGCTGGCTGTGCTTTAGTGCGCAGCGTCGCGACGATGCGGGTGCCACTGCTGCCGGTGCTGCTGCCGCTGCTGCTATAGCTGCCTGTGGCGGATGGGCTGGACAGGCGCCCGCCCCCAGCGGGCGATCAATCACCACTGCTGTCCCTGGCCAAGATGCTGCAGATGCCGGGCGCGCAGTTGTGCAGCTGTATTGCTGATGGGCCGCACACGGCAGCGGGGGCGCGTGAGGCACTCTGGATGCTGTGAGGTGGATTCAGCCCAAACCGTGTCCCTATTGCTGATGGCGGGTTGCTGCCAAGAGCAACATCAGTGTCGGCCCAGCGCTGATCAGAACGGGTCCCTGTCACACCGGTCAGGGACCACAAGAAGTTGATGCACCCTCGCGCACCGAGTTCTGTCATGGGGCAGGCACGGCAGCGGCATTCCTCTTGTAAACCCGAGACTTGAGACAGACTGCCAGTGGAACAACAACGCATGTCGCTTGCAATGTTGTGGCCCACTGTTGTTTTTATTGCACAGCCGAAATCGTTTGCACGGCTGTTTAGGCAGGCAACTCATGGTGGCTTATATTGACTATGATGGATTGTACATTCGCGTGTGATGCACCTACAAGGCAGCTGATTCGACTTTGCTCGGTGTACAGCATCCAAGCACTACTTTCAGGTAGGTGGCTTCTGCTGGTGAAGGGCTAGTGGGGTACACAACCAAATTTGCACGCCTGTTGCATGCTAGGGTACAGGCAGCCCTGAACGAAATCAACACGTGAAAAGGCGCTTTTAGGGCTTCCGCCCCCCAGTGAGCTTCACCCCAGGGCCAAAAAGCGGCCAAACTGCAACCCCCCCAATTTATGTATTTTTTCTTGGCCGTGAGGGGGTCAAACTCAGTGCTCCCGCACACAAGCTGGTCAATCTCGTTGCGGCACACTTTCCGAAGCAGTCGGAATTTTCAATTGATACTGTTAATTTAAGTCCTGAACTGGATCGTAGACCCAATGTCGACAGCCCTGGGCATCGGTGGCCGGGCGACCGAGAAAGCACCGCACCTTATCATGTAACAAACTATGCGCAAAGGAAGAAGACGCACAAAGAAAAGACTCGAGTCGAGAGGGGATACGATATGGGACAACGGCCATCCAAGTGCCATGTCACGAACATGTACTTGGACGTAGTGAGGAGTTTAAAGTTGGTGGGCGCTCACACGCACGTGAGCAGCTGCTCAGTGCAGCGCGTAGCCTGCTTGCTGCGCCGGGGCACGCCCACGCGCTGGATCCACGGATGAGCCAGTGCCGCGTCGACATCCAGGCGCGTGGCCTCGACGCGGTCAAGGCACCGAGCAATGAAGTCGCGCCCGTCGCACGACAGACCCTGCCACACGCCGCTGTCGAACACAGCGTCAAACGTTTTCACCGCGTGTGAGATGTCGTTGACCTTGGCGGAGCGCAGGTCGGACACTGCGGATGCGACTGGGTAGTCACCGGAGAAGAGCCAGTAGAGCATCACGCCGGCCGCCCACACATCTGCCTTGAACGAAAAGCTCCCAGCAAAGACCTGCACACGTACACAGGGGTGCAGACATTGGGGCTCAGCGTATGCGTGGCCTTGCAGGCTCTCTTAGTAGAGCTCCCCTAGACGTGTAGTCTAGGCCTTGAATCACGCCCCGGGGTCTTCCGGGCGCATACGTGTAAAACCTGCAAAACCTGGGGCTCAGCGTCAGGGTTCAGGCAGGTTCCCCGGGGAGTCGCTAACGGAGCCCCTGCTCGCGACCGGCCAGCACCCAAGTGCTGCGAGTCTCATACCCATGCCACTCCTTCACAGTCTCACACCCATGCGCATGCATGCTCTGCACGTGCCTACCTCGGGCGCCATGAACATGGGCGAGCCTGCGCGCCTCGTCAGCCGCACGCTGCCCTTACCGGCCACAGGGACGACCGCCTGGGTGCACCCCACGTCGATCGCCTTGAGCCCACCAGCCGGCATCGATGCGGCAATGAAGCAAGTTGGGTCTGCTAGGACAAAGTTGCCTGGCTTGACGTCGCCGTGCACGTAGCCCGCGTCGTGGAAGCCCTGCGTAACACGGGTGGTGAGGTGATTGATGCGCGTGTGTGTGTGCGGCCGAGTAAGTAGTGAAGCTGCGGGGCCGACGGTGACATTGATGTGTAGGAGGGGCCCCTAGCTAGCTAGGCCAGAGTGGATAAATAGCTGATTGAGGGGCAAAGTGTGCAGGGTTGCGCTAGTATCGAGGAGGCTGGAGCATGATGTGCGGAGGGTTGCTGGGTGGGTAGTGTGTGTGTGTGTGGTGGAGTAGGCACCCGTACGTACCTTGACCGTAGACAGCACCTCGTACGCAACCCTCGCGAGCGACACCTCGTCCAGCGTGCCGCACTCCTCTGTATACGCGTTGAGGTCGCCGCCCCTGCACAGCTCAATCACCAGATGCACGTTGTCGCCGTCCGGTTCCTCAAAGCACTCGAGCAGACGAACGACTGCAGTGAGCGGCTGCAGCGCTTTCAGGATGGCGGTCTCGCGCTCAATCTTGGACAGCGCCTTCGCGCGCGTCCAGCCGTGGCGCACCTTGGACAGCGTCTTGATCGCGGTCTCGGTGCCGCTGCGCAGCACATGAATGGGCGGATCCGGGGTGAGGGGGGGGACACACCAAAACGAGGCAGGGAACCACAAGCCAAGGCAAGGAAAACCCGGGGTGGGTGAGGGGGGACGTACACACGTGTGAAGCCACGAGGGCCAGGCCAGCAGCAAATGCTGGGGGCCTCACAGGCAATCACGGTAATGAACAGCACCAGGGGAGGTGAGTGTGCGTGTGCACAGAGTGTGTGTGTGTGTGTGTATGTGTGTGTGTGTGTGTGCGCGCATGTGGGCGTGTGTGCCTGTGCCCGCCCCCCCTGGTGTATCTCACCCATGGGTCCTGGCCAGCTGCATGGCATCAACGCAATCAGAGCAACGAATAGCACGTGGGGTAGGAGTGTGCGTGTGTGTGCGTGTGTGTGTGTGTGTGTGCGTGTGCCCCGCCCCCCCCCCCCGCGTGAATCACTCCCAGGTGCATGGGTGCCCCCCCCCCCCACACACACACCCCTCAGGACCCACCTGGACCTGTGAGTGCCTTGGTGCACCTGCGAGTGGGATGGCAGGCGGCGTGGCGTGCGTCAGCGCGTGGCGCCCACCAAGGAGGGATGGGAATAATGGTGCCCTTGATTCCCTCACCACTCCATAGCTGCCCCTCCCGATGATCGCACCCTGCTTGTACTGCTCTGAGAAATCGGTGCGCCAGCCTAGATCCAGGCCCGTGGGGCGGGAAAGCGCCGTGGGGCGAGGGAGCTGCCGTGTGAGCGCTCGTGGGTTGAAGCGGCAGTGCGTTCCGCTGGGGATTGGGGTCGTCAAAGTGGCCATTGTGAGGTCTACATGCGAGTTCTTGAGAAGGAATGGACTGCGTGGCACTGGGGGGCAAAGTAGGGAGAGGTGTGGGAGAGGGGGGCCCGTTAGTAACTGACTCAGGGGGGGCCGCTTTGTTCTTGAATCTTCTTGGGAATTGGCCTGCCTACGGCCCCTGGATTAAATCCAACCCAGAGATGAAGCCACGGTAGTTGGGAGTGTTGGGGGGCAAGGGGCACGCACTGGGCGGCGAGCTGGACAGTCGGGGCACGATGCATCCGGGGCATCGTGGATTGCACGAAATTGCCTCCGTCTGTCCTGTCTGGCCTCAAAGGAAAGACACCCTTTCTTGTTTGAGTAGATCGTTTGTTTCCCAGTCTTGGAGGACTCCCTGGGCGTGGGGGGCAAACGTACGGGTGCGCACACCAACGACTGACGCGCTGTTGAGGGGAGGCGGCTGAAAGGGGTTTCAACGCGTTGACTGGCAGGTCGTCCTGCTGCTGTGATTCTGTGTTGCCAAGCTGATGTGCTGCCTGCTAAGATCTGCCTCATAATGGAATGGGTTTTGCACACGATTCACCACACTATTCAAGGCACGAATCACAACACGATTTAAGACACTGTTTCACGATTCACACATTCTTTCACACAACTGGATTTTAGTTCATGTATATATATTGTATCCATCTATCCTTTATCATCATCAACCAACTCTGATGGACTGCTGCAGCTGCTGCAGCTACGTCATTGCCAGCAGATTGGCACTGGCCCCTGAGAGCTCGTGACTTGCAACCCAATTCAAGCGCTGCCGGTGACAGTCTAGTGGGAGGTGGATAGGTCTTGGTTGCATCGTATGATGCATATTCTGCTCGGCGCCAGGGCTCGTATTAGCCCGTACAGCACCAAGCGCGATCTGCGCTCATTCCAAGTGTGTTACCCAAACAAATGGGTCACTTGCGCGTGCTGGCCGCCGCATCGCGCACACGCCGCACGTCATGCGCGACCGCAAGCTGCGTGTGGATGAGGGCGCCATAGGGCGTAGCGCGGTGCATGAACATCAGGCCGTCCACTCGCTGGTCGAAGCGGCGGCCGCCACCACCAGGCTGGCCCCACGGCGCGGCGCCCATGCTGTTCTGTGCCATCGGCAACGCAGTGGAGCCCCGGGTGGGTGGGGCGCTGAGGGTGGTACGCGTCTCAAGCCAGGTGCTGCCGCTCTCCCGCTGTCCCAGTGCCTGCAGCTGCAGCTGCGGGACGCCCCTCGCACCACCGGCGCCCGCAGGCGTGGACGCCATGCCTTCTGGTCCGCCTGCGCCCTCCTCCTCCCCCTCCGCCTCGCCACGGGCACTGCAGTCGCCGCTGCCTGCAGCCGCCTGGTCCGCAGCGAGGCTCAGCTGAGGCGGCAGGCACCGTCCGTCGCCCGCAAAGCGGCTGCGAGCGCACGCCTGGTGCACCGCCCAATCGGCATCGGCAGCTGCTACAAACTCGGCACTGTCCGGCTGCGGCGCTGCCTGCGTGTCCGAAAACAGGCCAGCATCACCACCACTACCTCCAGATCGACCACGCGCGAGGTACGTGCCCGACGTGCGGTGTGCTCCGATGGGCGGCGTGGGCGGGTTGTTGGCAGACCCAGGCGAAGCGAGCCTCTCAAACGGCGCGGTGAGGTCAGCGAACGGCGCTGCGCGCCCCGACACATCTGGTTGGAACGCGAAACCGTTGGGGGAGTCGGGCCGGCCACCATTGCTGGTCTGCGGGCTGCGCGCCCGGCTGCGGTCCGCTGCCGTTGCTGACGACACAAACACAGCGCTGTGGTGGTAGGGGCTGCTGCGGCCACTGGTTCCACAAACAAAGCGCGTCGGGCTGTTTGGTGACGTGAGGTACGTCGGGCTTACTGGTGCGCTCGCTGCGAGCGAGACCTGGCACACTGCACCCGCGAGAGCTGCGTTGAAGCTGCGGTAGCGCGGCTGCTCGAGGGCGTACACCCCTGGCCCAACTGATGGGGACGTGCCGCACAGATCCGCGTGCGTGCGCGCGGTCTTGCAGCGCGCGTCCTGGCCTGGCCCACCCGCTGGCAGGGCGATGAGCCTGCAGACAGGGCAGGGGTGTGCAGCACATGTGTGAGCGCATATGTGGTAGCATGTGTGCATGGCTGTGTGCATGGCTGTGTGCATGGCTGTGTGCATGGCTGTGTGAGCGCATGCGTCCCGTGCATCCCCGTGTCGACCAACACCCCCCACGCGCGACAAACCAGAAGCGCACCCGCCCATCTACCCCTTCCCAGCCCACCCCAGCCCTCCCCCCACACCCCACCCACCTTGGCATGCCCGACTTGAACGCGACTTTGTATGCCGGTGACGTCGGAGCAGACGTGTACGCAGAGCACGTCGCGTAGCGCCCGTCTGCCAGGACGTCAGTGTTGTAGACCACGTCGATGGGCCGCGGCCGCCGCTCGCGCGCGCTCGCACCCCACTCCTCGCTCTTGATCACGCGGTCAGTGTCGGATGTGGCAAAGCCCTTGGACGTCCACGACTGTGTGTGTGTGTGTGTGTGTTTGGGGGGAGGGGGCGTGCATGTCAGGGTTGCCCTGAAAATCCAATATTTTGGCAGGCAGGTAGGCAGGCAGGCACTCGGAGAGCCTTGCTGGTGCTAGTACTTGCCACGGAGCTGGCGTGTGCCAACCGCGCGCTGGTGTTGCCCTTCACACTGCACACTGCACACTGCCATGGTCACATAGCTGCCGGCCACTTCCCACACGTGCGCAAGGAGGCGTCTAAAACACCATCACAAGCGTCCGACACACTGCAACATCGACCACCACTGCTGCGCACCTTGAAGTCTGGTGGTGGGCTGTCAAGGTGCGCCGTCAGCTTGCCCTTCACCCCGCCTTGCACCGCAGGCGACACAAACACCGCGTTTGGTCTCCGTGGGTCCTTGTGGAACGGCGTCATGTGGTGCGACTGGCCGTCGTCCAGGTCTGCCATGCCGCAGCTGCGGTCGTGCATGGGGTCGACGTCGTACGCGCCTGGTCCGACGTGCAGCGCGGCCGGCGGCTTCAAGATGTGGATCCGCGGGTCGGTGGGCGCCATGGAAGACATCGGCAGGTGCCCCGTGCGCTGCGCCGCCGTGTTGCGGTTGCTCGAGCTCGCGACGTAGTCCGAGATCGTGCTGTCGGACTGGGCGTAGAAGGACTCCTGGAACACCGTGCGCGTGCTGGTGTCCTTGCGCCCGGGCACACCCAGGGCGTCATTGTCGACAGCAACAGCCAGGGCGCCATCTGAGCCATCGCCCACTGCGGATGCCTCAGCTGCGTGTTTGTGTGTGTGTGTGTGGGGGGGGGGGAGTGGGGGGGTTGCGTGCATGGTGGACCATGGGGGCACCCCCGGATGTGGACTCGCAGGGGGGAGGATCATGAGTCCGGGTCACCCAGCACCCAGCAGCGCTGCCCTAGCCGCTGAAAGTCCAAACAGGGCAGCCCCTTTCTCCCCTCCCTCCCCCAACTGATGAGGGGTGCAGATCTGCGCATGTGTTGGTCCAACTGGGAACGCGCAACACCGCCTGTCGCCATGCACACCTGCCAGTAGCGGGCCCATGTTCCCATTGATTGCCTTGGGTACGAACCGCGGGGACTTGTTGAAAGTGAAGGCCGCGTTAAACCGCACCGCCTGTGATGGTGTGCATGGGTGCATGGGTGTTGTGCAACAGCCAAGCCAGCGCTGTTCCAAGAATGGCTATATGAAACAATGACGGCGCTGCATGCATGGAGATGAGAAGAGAGATGCGTGCGGCACACGTCGCGTCAGGGCATGCCTCTGACGCCCTCTCTAGCACTAGCACCACAGCGGCGCGCACCTCATCCTGGGCCAGACCCGATGCGGGCAATAACTTCGAGGGGTCTGAGACGATGGTGGCGGCGTAGAGGCGGCTCATTGAACACGGCCGGCTGCCGGCTGTGGGGAGTCAAGTTTGCTACCTGGGCCCTGGAATGCCTACTGCTGACCCGCAGCCACCAATTGGTGCGGCAGATGATGCGCTAGGTTGTGGAAAACGCAACACAACACCGCAGGTTGCTGGTAGTGTACTGTATTTACCCTAACCCTGAACCCTGAGTCAGTGTGACCGAAAAGTGAGTCAGTGTGACCGAAAAGTGAGTCAGTGTGTCAAAATTACCTCCACCACCACCAAAATACCTTACCAAGAATTGTGGTGGGTGAGTGGTTTAGTTATAGCGGTGGGGGTGGGGTTGGGTGGTGGGGTGGGAGGTGGGGGGGCAGACGCACACGGGTCCGCCTGCTCGTATGAAGGAAGGTGTACGGGTGCACGCTGTCTCAGAGTCTGGGGTCGAGCCGCTGCTTCAGGAGCGCAAGCACACACCCCTCCCCACCCCTAACAATACTCCCAAGCTTCTCTTTGGCTCCCTCTACGCGTGCGGTGGCGGGTGCGGTGTGGTCGCTGAGTAGAGTGCTGCGGTGGGTGTGCTACTAGCCCCGCTTCCGTTAGTCTGGGGGAGGGCTTTTTGGTCCCTTCATGGTTTCATACCTTGGGTCCGCCCTCTGGCCATTTGAGGGGCTGGGTGTGCAGCCTGCACAGTGATGCTGCTTGCTTGGCGCCCGCCACCAAGTGTGGATGGCGTTACCGTGGGCTACTTGTAGCTTGACCTTTTGTGGGCCTTGAGCCTTGTTTCTCTAAGTCCCACTGGAGCTTTGGAACCGTACGTGTGACCGCCAGAAGTGGATTGTAAAACTCTCATCATCATCACCTCTATGGCCCTCTTTGGTCCCCTGGGCTCCCCTGGCCCGCGTCCACACACGCGCGCCCACACACACCAACCCCTAACACCAACAGGCTCGCGCCGCACAAATTGCGACACGCGGCATGGCGGCATGACACAGCCATGCAAACAGCCGCACTAGCAGCAGGCGCTTTCAGGCATGGCAACACCATGGGTGATCAAAACACTTGCGCCTGGGGCAACGACCGCCCCAGGCGCAGTGGCTGGCCGATTCCGCGGCCTGTCGAGCGAGGAGGTCGTGGTGCCGAGGGGGTGCTGGCTTGAGCTGCTTGCTGGCGAGCGCAGCTTGGCAGGAAATGGGCTTTCTATCGTTGGATCCCAGCCCGCTTTCTGCCGCGTGGCCGCCCTCGCAACGTACTCAGCATCGCACCTGCGACATGGAGAGATCGGGCGGGTGAGGAGGGGGCCTTTGCAGCAAGGGTTGCCACCACCTGGCTCGTTTGTATGCGTTTGCGAGACCGCCCGTGGCGCCCTGGACTTGGTTGCGCCTGTTGCTTGTTCCAGCTGGGTCTGCAGTAACCAAGACACGAGCCCGTGTGTGCTGCGGCCCCATGCATGCGACACCACGTCCCATGCATGCATGCATGCATGGGGGCCCGCGACACAGGCGCTAATCCCCCCCCCCCCCGCTGCAGGTCCTCGGCCCCGGCTGTGACCTGCTCCTGCTGTTGTCTGACAGCGGAAAGCTGTCGCTGCTGGTGTTTGTGACCGACCTCGGGCGGTTTGTGCCGCTGGCGCACCTGGAGCTGCCGCAGCTGGCAGGTGTGTGTGTGTGTGTGTGCGTGCGTGCGTGCGTGCGTGCATGCGTGTGTGTGTGTTTGTGTGTGTGTTTGCATTCGTGTGTGCATGTGTGTGTGTGTGTGCACGCACGCACTGTGTGCGCACTGCAGCCTCCCGGAGCACTCCTTGGTGCGCCCACTCCCGCACCGTGCGCCCTCGAGCACCACGGCCGCCACCACCAACGCAGACGGCCGCTCGTGGGGCCCTCTCGATGATGGCGGCCCACTGCTGTGTGTCTCTCCGTGCGGCGGTGCCGTCGCGGCTGCAGCGCCGTCTGGCGGCCCCGTCGCGGTGTTTTCCGCATCGAGCGTGCACGCGTCGGCCGCAGCGGCGGCGCGTGCGGCTGAGCTGCCAAGCCCCTGGTGGCAGCAGCCAGAGTACCCCGAGGCGCTGGCGGGCCTGGTGCTAGGACCAGTGCCGGCGCTGTACCACGGGCAGGACGTGCACATGGACCAGCCGCAGCGCACAGCCGCACAGCCACCACCTCAGCCGGCGCAGCAACCTCAAGCCCCTCCTCCTCCTCAGCAGCAGCAGCAGCAGCAAGCGCAGATGCAGGCAGCCCAGCAGGCGCAGGAGCCTGATGCGCACGAGGTGCCTGTCGATGGTTCGGACGAGGACATGGATGATGAGGGGGAGATGGATGTGCAGGGGCAGGAGCAGGGCGCAGAGGACGACATGGACGACGAAGGCGACGAGGCGGCTGGGGATCAGCGTGCAGAGCAGCAGCAGCTGGGGGAGCAGCAGGGCGTGCAGCAGGTTGAGGCTGCGGTTCGCGGACCCGCTGCTGTGGCGGGTGCAGTCGCGCAGGCAGCACCGGCAGCAGCTGAGGTGCAGCAGGCGGAGGCGGTGGAGGTGGAGGCGGAGGGAGCAGCCGCAGCAGCAGTGGGCGAGGCAGGTGCACAGGCCGCGGCTGCGCCCGCCCAGGAGGCTGCACCCGCTGCCGGCGCGCCTGCTCCCGCTGCTGGTGCTGCTCCCGCTGCTGCTGCTCCCGCTGCTGCTGCCGCCGCTGCTGCCGCTGCTGCTGCTACTGCTGCTACTGCTGCGCAGGCGGGGCCCTGGCTGCCTGTGGTGGACCTGGGCGTGCCCGACGCGCCCGCCGCCATTGGGTCTGGCCTCGGCGCTCTGCTGGACATGCGATTCCTCTGGGGCGCCAGCGGCAGCAGCGGCGGCAGCGGTGATGCCGAGGGTGGGTCTGCTGAAGCCGCGAGCCCACCACCCCGCCTGGCGCTGCTGCTGCGGAGGGAGGGCCAGGCGGAGCTCGAGGTGCTCGTGCTGCGGTGGCAGGAGCGCAGTGGCAGCGGCGACGGCAGCGGCAGCAGCGGCGGCAGCCTGCTCGCAGCACAGTGCCTGGCCCTGCCGCACAGCTTGGCAGTCGTGATGGGCGCGCCGTCGCGGCTGCAGCCCCTGCCGTCACACCCCGACTGCCTGCTGCTACTGGGGCCGCGCGGTGCCCTGCTGCTCGACTGGTCACTCGTGTGCTCAGCGGCGACGGGCGCTGCTGGCACGCTGCTGGACATGGGGGCAGCAGAGGTGGGCGCTCCAGGCGCGCCTGTGAGCCTGTCGCCTGCGCCCCTGCCGTCGTGGCTTCGGCTGCCGCGTACTGCCAGCGGCGGGCGGCTTGCGCCACCAGAGCACACAGCAGCTGCGGACGGCACCGCCCCCCGTCTGGTGACGCTGTCGCAGCTGCGGACCGAGTTGCTGACTCAGCGCGTGGCCGCGACGATGACGCAGGCGGGCGGGCCGCCGCCCGCGCCCGGATCCGGCGCGTGGGCGGTCGCACGCGGCGTGGCAAACAGCCTGTTAGAGGCAGGCGGCGGTGGCGGCGGCGGCGGCGGCTGTGGACACCACGGCGGCGGGAGTCAGCCGATGCCAACGCCCAGCGTGCACACGGGCGCGGGCGGGCGGAGGCTGTCGGCGCACCAGCACACGTCCGCTGCCACTGCCGCCACTGCTGCAGATCTGCCCAGGCCGGGGCCGTGGGGTGGGATGCCATCAGAGCTGGAGCCGTACGTGGTGCGGCTGCCGCAGCCAGGCTATGGAGGCGGCGGCAGTGGCGCCGGCGGCTCGGATGCGCACTGCTCCGGGGCCTCGTCCCTCGCGTCGTCCGCCGCCGCGTCCGCCGCGTCTTCGTTTAGCGGTGGGCCAGGGTACGGCCACCCGCACCACTGTCAGCACCAGGCGGGTGCAGGCTGGCTGCAGCGCCGCTTCTCACGAGACGGTCCGCCCCCTGGGTCAACGCAGCCTGCCCATGATGACGGTGCAGGGGGCAGCGGGTCGTACGAGGTGCCGCCCGCACTCGTTGACACCATCATTGCCGCCACGTGGCTCCGCCCGACGGACGACGCCACCCTGCCTACGGCCACTGGGGGACGGCCGCCCCAGCAGGGGAGCAGCGCCGCACCGTCCACACCCGGTGGTGGTGTGGACGTGCTGATCCTCGGCACCGCGCACGGCCGGCTGTACCGCTTGAGTGTGTCTCCGTACCGCCAGCAGCAGCAGCAGTACGATGCAAGCAGTGCAGGCGCAGGCGCAGGCGGTGGCAGCGGCGAATCCCCTGCAGCGGACGAGGACGGCTGGCGCGAACGCTTCCGTGACCTATGGGACACTGTCGGGCACGGGGGCAGCGGCGGTGGTACAGCTGCGACCGCAGGCGACGCCCTGCCGCCCGTGGGCATGGCGGCATCGCTCGCGCCTCGCTCCAGCGCAGCAGCTATCGACGGCGCGTCTGCCGACGACGTGCTTGGTCTTTTGAGCAGCCGGTGGGCGACAGAGAGCGTGCTGGGCAACACCAACAACAACGGCAGCAGCAACGAGGCGGGACACGCCATGCCGTCGCCTCTGCCGCCACCACAGGCGCCGCCACCGCAGCAGGGCGGTGGTGGAGGTGGCGTCGGTGTCGGTGTCGGTGTGGCGGGCCGCGCCTTGAGTGCGCCCTCGCCTGCCACCGCCTGCTGTGCGGGCTTCACCGCGCGGCTGCGAGTCTGCGTGCGCGCGGTGCGCCTGCCCGGCAGGGGCGAGCCTTCGCTGTTGCCGCCGACCGTCCTCGTCGGGCTGCCGCACTCGCACCTGCTGTGGGCAGAGCTGACGGGTGACCTCATTCTGGCGCGGCTCGCGTGCGACCCACCTGCGCACGCGGGCGGCAGTGCACAGGCGCAGCAGCGCGGCGGCGCATGCGCACCCACCGCCGATGGAGGTTGGGCGGGTGTGGCAGCGTCACAGTCAGGCGCTGCACACAGCAGGCGCGCGCAGCAGCACGCGGCACACCCGCTGCCACCGACGCACCCGCACCCGCATCCGCCGCCCCTGCCATCGACACAGCAGCAGCAGCAGCAGCAGCAGCGCGAGCCCGTGTGGCGCCTGCTCTCCTGTGCCCGCGCACGCCAGCCTGGCATAGTGCTCGACCTTGCTGCCGCCGACCTCACCGACCACGGAACGCAGCAGCTGTACGCAGCAACTGCGTCGCTGCCGCACAGGTGCGAGGGTGCAGTTAGAACTAGCTTTGTCACCTGCGCTGCACTTCCATCTCTTTCTCGGCGCTCTCTTTCTCTCATCCTGTCTCACTCTCTTGCTTTCTATCTCTCTTCAGACCCAACACAATGCATGCTGAATCCACGCCGCGTGATACTCGAAAGAAAAGAGTGGGGTTGGTATTGGAGACTCTTCAACGCTGGCATGCAGCCTGCATGTATTCGATGGCACGTCGCAGCTGTACGCGGCGACCGCATCGCTGCCGCACAGGTGGGGTAGTTGGTCCGACACTTTCTAAATCGTCTGCGACAGTGTTGTTGGTAGTTGTTTTTGGAGACTTTTCACAGCGTCTGCACACTGGCATGTGGTCGATGGCACGCTGCCGCACGGGTATGGTAGTAGTTACCTCATTCTGCCCGCCATTTGACTGCTGCCTGGCCGTGCACCTCACGCCCCCCTTCATTGTGACGTTTACTTAGCTGTGCACGATGGGGAACCCAGGCCACGGTTCCCTAGGTCGAGTCCCTATAGGTTATTTGGTTGATTAATTACGTCAATTCCACGGCTCCCTAGGTCGAGTTCCTATAGGTTTCCTACCTAGGTTTCCTACCTAGGTCGACTAGTAAGATCGATTTACTTATCAACAAGCTGACTGATTCGACTTACTAGGTCGACTCACAAAATCAACAAGCGCCCCCTTTTCTCCCTCCCTCCCCCCTCCCCCATCCCTGCGTGCACAGGCGTGGCCTCGCGCATGGCGGCGGCGGCACCCAGCGCGCGCTGCGAGCCCTCGCTGATGTGAGCGGCCGGCTCGGCGCTGCGTCCACTCTGCGCAGTCGGCTGCCCCCGCTCGAGTCACACCTGGAGGTGAGTGTGTGAGAGTGTGAGAGTTTGTGTGAGAGTGTGTGTGAGAGAGTGTGAGACAAGAGAGAGAGAGAGAGAGAGAGAGAGAGAGAGAGATCTGCGCAGTCGACTGCCCCCGCTCGAGTCACACCTGGGGATGAGTGTGTGAGAGTGTGAGAGTGGGTGTGAGAGAGAGTGGGTACGAGATAGAGTGTGTGCGAGAGAGTGGGTGTGTAAGAGATCTGCGCAGTCGGCTGCCCCCGCTCGAGTCACACCTGGAGGTGAGTGTGTGAGTGCGAGAGTGTGTGAGAGAGAGTTGGTGCTGCGCGGGCTTCTGCCCCCGCTCAAATATCACCTGGAGGTGCGTGAGGAGGCCTCTTGGCGATGAACTTGCGTGCCACACATGCACACGCAGAAAGAGAGACAATCGTCACAGATCCCGCACACACGCACACACACAGGCACACATGAACGCACTCACGTGCACACGCACTCGCCCACGCTCTCACGCGATCATGCACACACAGACACACGCACGCGCTCACCCAAGCTCACACGCACACTGACACTCGCACCGCTCAGGTGGTGTCTGTTGGCGAGGCGCCCATCACGCTTGTGATGTGGGCCCCATGCATAAATGAACACACCCGCTCACGCGATCTCGCGCACACACACATGCACTCACCCAGCCTGACACGCGCGCTGACACTCGCACCCCTCAGGTGGTTTCTGTTGGCAAGGCGCCCGCCACCCTTGCGCCGTGGCCCCCACGCAGCGGGCAGCCCGCACCCACGCTCTCGCGCGCGATCTCGCGCACACACGCACGCGCTCACCCAGCCTCACACGCGCACCGACACTCGCACTCCCTCAGGTGGTGTCCGTTGGCGAGGCGCCCGCCACCCTTGCGCTGTGGCCCCCATTCATAAACATGAACACACCCGCTCACGCGATCTCGCGCACACACACGCACGCGCTTACCCAGCCTCACATGCGCACTGACACTCGCACCCCTCAGGTGGTGTCTGTTGGCGAGGCGCCCGCCACCCTTGCGCTGTGGCCCACATGCAGCGGTCAGCCCGCGCCCACGCGCGCGTTTGCCCTCCCCACTTGCACCGCCCACCGCCATCACTCGCTGCTGCTGCTCTCCTATCTGGCCGGCACGCGCGCACTCATGGTGGTGCCGCCACCGCCGCCCAGCCTGCAACGGCACGCACCAAACGGGGACTGCGGCGGCGGTAGCAGCGGCGGTGGCTGTGGCGGCGGCGACGGTGTTGGTGGTGGCGGTGGTGGTGTTGGCGGTGGCGGTGGCCCGCCTCGGCCGTCCGTGAACGGGGCGCCCAGCGGTAGTGCAGCGCTCGGCAGCCTGAGGGACGTGAGCGAGGAGCTGGGGGCGGAGCTGGGGGAGCCGACGGTGGCCGCGGGGCTCATCACGGAGGGGTACATCGCGCAGGTGGGTGTTGAGGTCGGGTTGACTCTGTGTATGTGTGTGTGTGTGTGTGTGTGTGTGTGCGTGTTTTGTGTGTGTGTGTAGAGGTTATTTACCCTCTTGTTGGCGCATGGTTGGTCACCCGCCTCCAAACAGAATCCCATCAATGATGACCAGAAACAGCCTATCTAGTTCTGTCGTTCAGAGTTCTCTGTAGCGATATCATTCTTTCTCTGTGTGTGTGTACGTTTGTTTTCTGTGTTTTGCGTGTGCGTGTTTCTGGACGCAGGGCTGGGAGGGGCGATGGTTGCTGCAGGGCTGCGAACCACCACCCATGTTGCACACCCGTGCCGCACACCCGTGCTGCACACTGATGTTGAGCACCCCCACCACGCCCATCCTGCAGGTCACGCCGTCGCGCGTGCTGCTCTGCACACTCAACCGCCTGCACAGCGTGAGCGCGCAGCCGCCGCCGCCGCCGCAGCAGCAGCAGCAGCAGGGCCACCACCACAACCACAGCGCGCACGCGATGCCCACGGACGCAGCTGCGCGCGGTGCTGGTTTGGCCTCGCCATCAGGCGTGCATGCAGCCGCTGCTGGTTCCGGGCATCAGCCAGAGTGGGGAGCGACAGCCGGTGGCGCGCAGCAGCAGCAGCAGCAGCAGCTGCTGCAGCACTGTGTGTTCCCCGCGACCAGTTTTGAGCTGACTGGCCTCATGGCCGGCATCGACCTGCAGACGCCAACCACTCCGGTGTCGCACATGCGGCCGCACGCGGCGGCAGTGGCAGCGGCAGCAGGGGAAGCAGGGGAAGCAGGAGCAGGGGCAGGAGCAGGCGCTGCAGCAGGAGCTGCAGCGATTGCAGCAGCAGCAGCAGCGCCCCATCCTCGCCTGCCTGTTGGTGTCCCCCTCGGCGCTGCTGATGAGATTGATGCGATGGACGCATCAGAGGCGGGCGTGCCGTCTCCGATGGCGCCACTGGGTGCACAGAGCAGTGTGGGTGGGGGCGCGCCCTACCCATGGGGGTCAGGCGACACGCCGCACGGCGACGGGCGCATGTCTGGGCGGCGCAAGGAGGTGTGTTGATTGGGGATTGTCCCTTTGGGTGTGTGCGTGGATGCCTGTCTGCCTGTCTGCCTTGCGTGCCTGCCTTGCCTGCCTGGTCCTGCCTGCCTGCCTGCCTGCCTGCCTGCCTGCCTGCCTGCTTGTCTGCCTGCCTGCCTGCCTACCTGCCTACCTACCTGCCTGCCTGCCTGCCTGCCTGCCTGCCTGCCTGCCTGCCTGCTTGCCTTGCCTTTCTGCTTTGCCTGCCTGCCTGCCTCACTGGGCTCTCATGTCCTCGTGTGCCACCGCTGCGTGCGGGCCCCTGCCTGTAGGTCGCCGAGTGCTGCGGCTCATGTTACCCTCCCAACCGCAGCTTAGACCACCCCAAACAGACATGCACCATCCACCATCATTAGCATGCGACACCACTGCATGCGTGCGTGCGCCTGTGTGCCCGGCGCAACTGATCGCTGAGTGCTGCAACGTGTGGCACCCTCCCAACCAGAATGCAACCACCACCACCGCTGCGTGCGCCTTTGTGCCTCCCAACCGCAGATCTGACCACCCCAAACAGATTGCAACAACAACAACCACTGCACCGCGCGCGCCTGTGTGCTTGCAGGTCGCCTCCGAGTGCTGCGACTCTTGGTACCCTCCCAACAGCGCCTCTGGCCACCCTGGCCGCATCGTCGTGTCAGCCGTCGCCCCACACCTCGCGCTCGCCACACTCTCGCATGCGTACGCGCTGCACGTGCTCACGTGCGCCGCGCACGGCGAGTCCGCACCAGGCGGCGGCAACGGGCACGCCGGTGGTGCGTCCGGATTTGGGCACCCCCTCAGCGGTGGTGGTGGCAGCAGCACCAGCGTCAGCAGCGGCGGCGGCGGCGCGGAGCCCGCGTCCTCTCGCAAGCGCGTTCGCGACTCCCAGTCGGGCTCACTGCGCCTGGCTGGCGTCGTGGAGATGGAGCACGAAGTGTCGTGCCTGGCGGTGCGGCCGCTGCCGCTGTCGCCGTCGGGAAGCAACACCGCATCGTCTACTGCGCCTGGGTCATCGTCCTCCGCACCCCACACCGTCTACACCACACACCCCACACCCGGGACACATCACAGCTACCTCGTGTTGGTCGGGCACTATGGCCCGGGCGTGACGCTCGCACTGCTCACCGTCCACACCTCACACACCTCACACTCCACACTCCGCGGTGGGAGCGGAGGGACGGCGTCAGAGGGCGGCGGCGGCGGCGGCGGTGTCGGCGGTGGCAGCGTGTCTTGGATTCCTCTCGCCGTGTGTGGCCAGCCTGCGCCAGAGATGCCGCTGCTGCACTTCAACGCTGGGACTGAGCCCGGTTGCGACATGCTGCTCGTGCCAGAGTCGATGCTGGTCATGGAGGCGGATACAGGGACAGAGCAGGCGGGGGGACAGGGCGCGGCGGCGGCGCAGCAGCAGCAGGCACAGGCGCAGGCACAGCAGGTGCAGCAGGCCTCCTCTCATCTTCAGGCGTCAGCGCTCCTGCCGCTCCACCTGGCGTCCGATCTGCCAGACACTGTGCAGTGGCTGGTTGGGTACCGCCAAGGGCGCCTCGCGCTCTACCAGTGGACAAAGCCACAGCAGGCACAGCATGCGCAGCAGGCGCAGCAGGCACAGCAGGCGCAGCAGGCACAGCAGGCCGTTGTCACAGCTTCAGGCACAGCCTCGGGCACTTCCCATGTGCCGCCGCTGCCTCTGCCGCTTGCGCGTGCAGTGGGGAGTGTCAGCGCCGCTGGCAGTGGCAGTCTCGGTGGCGGTGGCAGTGGCGGTGGCAGTGGCAGTGGCAGTGCTGCTGGCGCTGGGGCCGCGCCACTCCCCTCCGCCGCACCTACCGCGCAGCTGCTGTGGCGCCTGCAGCTTGGCAACCTGCCGCTGAGCCTGTGCCCGCGCGGGTGGGCGGTGCCAGGCACGGCGCTCGCTGTTGGCACGTGAGTGTGTGCAGCAAAGGGCCGTGTGTGTGGGGGGGGGGGGAGAGGTTGCGGGAGAACGCATGCGCATACGTGCACGCACATCACACGAGTGGCTCACGCCCCCGTTGCCCTCCCCTGTTCCCACCGCAGTGCCCTCGCCTCACACTCAATCTCTCTCTCCCTCACGCACGCACGCGCACTCACCCACACTCTCACTCACACAAACACACGCACACGCACACGCACACACACAGCGCTCTCTACGACGTGCGCGTCTCCCTCCTCAACCAGCGCCTGACAGCGCGTCCGGTCGGCCTCCGGAACGTCGCAGCGGTCGCGTGCCTTGTGCTCGCTACACCCGCCCCACACCCGTCGCCCACACCCGGCGGAGGTGTGGACAGGGCCTTGTCCACACCCGGAGGCGGCGTCCACACCGTCCACACCGAGGACGCGATGGTTGCACTTCACCTGGACTCGTCCTGGCGGCTGGCATCGCTGCCGCACCCACACAGGGCGTGCGCATGGGGGGACGGGAACGCCGGGGCGGCCGCGCAAGGCGGCACGGGTAAGTGTTGGTGTCAGTGTCGGTGTGCCTGTCACCCTCCCTCCACAGCTCACCCATCCCCCCAATCTGTCAGCACTCCCTCCCACCCTCCCTTGCACACCCACCACCACCACCTGGGCTCTGGGCGGATGGCCGCAGGTGTGGATTCCTCACACACCGTCGGCCTCAGCGGACATCTCTGCACGCGCGTGCCGCTGGGACCGCTGCTGGCCCTACGCCTGCTGCCGCACGCGCCCTCAAGAGGCCTCGTCCTGCTCGCGCGCGGCCCCACGCCACTGCCACCGGGCGCCGCGGACGGCGTGCAGCGGCGCGGGAGTGGCGTGGGCCGCGCGCCCGGGTGCGGTGGCGACGCAGGCGGCGCGCGCGCCGCGCGCAGCAGCGACGGAAGCGGGGACGCCGCGCACGGGGACGGCGTTGGCGGCGGTGGCGGCGCGCACTGGGGGGAGCTGTACGGGGGCGCAGCTGGCGTGCGGCGCGGCGGCCCGGCCGCCCCGCGCGCGGCGCTTGGTGCGCGGGGTCTTCCTCCGCTCGTCCCTTCGTCTGCTCCCCCGCCTCCGCCACCGCCCCCACCGGGCGAGCTGTGCTCCGTGCGGCTGTTGGACCCATCCTCTGGCGCGGTGCGTGTGCCTGGCTGTGGCTGGTTCTGGGTGCAAGTTGATGGGGTCTGGGGGCGGGACAAAGCTGTGCGTTGCCTGAATAGGTTCACATGTGCAACCCCTTGCTCACGCCCCTGCTGCACTGCAACGATGAAGCCCTGCGCCTAGGGTAGGTCTGTGGCTGTGGCACAAACACAGTAGGAGGTGTGGGATCGGGATCTCCTAGGTCTGCGCTGCCTGTATGGGTATATGGCGCATATGCAAACCCTCTCTTGTGCCCCTGCCCGCTCTGCATTGCCACACTGCAGGGATCTGCGCCTTCATGATAGGTCCGTGGCCGTGGCACATGTGCGACCCTCCTCTCTCACACCCCTGCACTGCATAGCAGCTGCTCGCGCTGCTCTGTTGCGGCGGAGCCGAGGACGTGGTGTGCGTGGGTCCCTTCCTTGCAAGGACAGGCCATGGCCATGACAGTTCTGGCACACATGCTGACACCCCTTCGCTGCACTGCACCATTGCAGGTGCTTGCGCTCCACTGGTGCGGCACTGGCGCCGAGGACGTCGTGTGCATGGAGGGCTGGGCGACATCGCTGCCGGGTGCAGGGCGGCGTGAGCGCCAGGCTGCGTACCACATGGCGTCGCTGCACGAGGCAACGCCCGCATCGGGCGGCGTGTGGCAGCAGGCGGGCGGCGCTGGCGCTGGCGCTGCGGGTGGTGCTGGCGCTGGTGCTGGCGACGGCGCAGGGCCCGGACCCAGTGGCACCGCATCCGCTGCGGCTGCTGCTGCTGCGGCGGCGGCGGCGGTCGCAGCTGTCGCTGCAGCGGCAGCGTCGCCAGACCCCATGCTGACGTCGCCCGGGGGCAGCCAGCTGCGCTCGCACGCTATCAGCCCGGGGTCGAGCTCGCTGTCGCCCGACCACCCACCAGCAGCAGCGGCAGCAGCGGCAGCAGCGGCAGCAGCAGCAGCAGCTGGTAGGTTGCTCTCCCTTGGTGGCAGTGGATGGAACCTCTCATCATCGACAATAATGTCATGTGTTTTACCCGTTCGTTTCCTTTGGCCTGCCTGAGCACTGGGAGTCAAGCGGGCGACCGCTTGCAAGGGCTTCACCAACTAACCATCACACATCACCCATTACCAAACCCCCAAGGTGCCGCGGGAGGCAGCGCAGGGGGGTCCGCGGCAGCAGGCGGTTGCGCAGGCGCGGGGCCGTCGACCGCTGGCACCGCTGCCGCCGCCAGAGCTGGCATTGCCAGCGCTGGCGCTGCCGACGGCGACAAGGGTGGCACGAGTGAGGAGGACGGTGAGGTGTGCGGTGGGGAGGAGGAAGGGGAGGAGGAGGACGAGGATGTCGACCGCAATGCCGGCTTCTACACGCCAGTCGGAGGGCTCTCGCGCGTGGCGAGCGCCGTGTTTCCCACTGCGGCTGCTGCCGCAGCAGCGGCAGCTGCAGCGGCTGCTGCGTCCGGTGGAGGGTCGCCTGCTGTTGGAGCGAGCGATGCCACTGTGTCTGTCGATAGCGACGGCGGTGACGGTGGCGGTGATGGCGACAGCGTGGGCGAGCAGGGCGGCAGCGGGGGCGGCGGCAGCAGCGACCATGATGGCAGCAGCGACGGTGGCAGTGACGGCTGGCGCGAAGAGATCGAGGGCCATGCGCTCGTCATCGGTGACGGCAATGACGGCAACGACGGCAGTGACGGCGATGGCAGCAGCGGTGGCAGCGACCGCGCGTTTGGTTCGGATGCTGATGACGACTGGGCGATGGCGGCGGAGGCGATGGAGGAGGCGGAGGAGGAGGTGGCGGCAGGTGAGGGAGGGAGAAGGAGAGAAGGAGAGGAGGGGGGAGAAAGAGAGAGAGAGTGATGGCAGGTGACGTGGAGAGGGAGAGGACTAGGGAGAGGGAGAGGGAGAGGGACAGGGAGAGGGAGAGGCCGCCGCGTCCACCGAGACAGACGCTGTCGAGGCAGCTGAGGCTTGCCCCATTACCAATCACCCACCAATGCCCCCCACCCACCCCCCAATACACACGCACAGAGGCCACCGCCATTGCCGCTGCCGAGGCCGTGGCGTCTGCTGAGGCAGACGCAGCCGAAGCAGCGGAAGCGGCGCGCCTCGCTGCTGTTGCTGCCGCGGCTGCAAACCAGCAGAGGGCTTCGGGGTCGCCAGTCATTGCGCGTCCGTCGTCGTACGCGCAGAGTGGGCAGGTGCGTTTGATTGATTTGTTTTCTGCTGCTGTTGCTACTGCTGCTACTGCTGCTGTTGCTGCTGCTTTAGCGAGGTAGAAGAGAGCTTCCGGGTCGCCCGCCGTTGCGCGTCCATCGCCGGACGCACAAAGCAGACAGGTGTGTGTATTGCCGTTTCTACTGTTGTTATTGTTGTTGCTGCCGATTGCTGCTGATTGCTGCTGCTGCTGATTGCTGCTGCTGCTGCTCCTGCTGCTGCTCCTGCTACTATGTGTGTGTTTGCAATCCACATTCACATTCACCCACCCACACACTCACCCCGTTCCCGTCCCTCAGCTGCTGCTCCTCGGGTCGTGGCTGTCCCCCCTCAATGCGCGGCGGCGCAACCGGCCAAGTCACTGTGATCCAGCTGCTGCGTTTGAACGCCCTTCTCATCCCCCCCCCCCCACACACACCACACACACACACACACACACAGCTGCTTCTGCTGGGGTCCCGGCTTTCTCCCCCCACGCGCGGCGGCACAGCCAGCCAGGTCCCTGTGCTTCAGCTGCTGCGTTCGGACGCACCCATCACCCCACCCAACCCCCCCACACACACGCACACGCACACAAAATACACACACAGCTGCTTCTGCTGGGGTCTCGGCTGTCTCCACCCACGCGCGGCGGCGAAGCCGGCCAAGTCACTGTGCTTCAGCTGCTGCGTTCAGACGCCCTCATCATCCCCCCCTCCCCCCCCCCACCCACACACCACCACCACACAAACACACACACAGCTGCTTCTGCTCGGGTCCCGGCTATCTCCCCCCACGCGAGGCGGCGCAGCTGGCCAGGTCACTGTTCTTCAGCTGCTGCGTTCGGACGCACCCCTCGGGTATGGTGACGGCTACGGCGACGACGCGGACGGCGGCAGGGGTGGGGGCGGGGGCGACGGAGGCGACCACGCGAGCACATGTGGGTGGGGTGATTGATTCAGTGTGCTGCTTAAGCCCTACCCAAATGTCAACGTCAACGTGAGGCGCGCAAGTGAAGGCAGCCATGACGTCTTTAGGCGGTCGGGGGTGCGCCTCAGGCGGTGGTGGGCGCCTTCAGCGGTCGGGGTGACGCCTGAGGCGATTGGGGTGGCACCTGAGGCGGTCGAGGTGGCGTTTGATCCGCTTAAGTGAAGGCGCCGCCTGAGGCATTGGGAATGTGGTAGGGAAGTGTTGCTCAAGTGTGTGCTCCGGCTCTTCACCTGTGCAACTTGAATATTCCGGATTCCGTTTAGGGTTTGGGGCTTGGGGTTCGGGGTTGCCCAGGTCTGATAGCATGCCGTTGGGAGGGAGGGGCGGGGGTGACGGAGGCGACCACGCGAGCACATGTGGGTGGTTCAGTGTGTGGCGCCGCTTGAGCACCCTGTCTGTGAGATTTCATTTGTTTGTTTGTTTTCCAGAATGCCGTTAGAAGCGAGGGGCGGGGGCGACGGAGGTGACCACGAAGCACTTGTGGGTGTGGTACTGCCTGGCTGCTAGCCTGCCTGCCCCCGCCCCCCCTCCCTTTTCCCTCAACCATGCCGCGAACCCTAGCTAAATTTACCCCCCCCCCCCGCGCGTGTGCAGCGCGCCCGCGCATGCGCGTGTCCACCAGCGGTGGGCCCGCGCCGACCCTCAACCCTGCCCGAGCCCCTACTACCCCACCACCCCACACGCACGCACACACGAATACACGCACGCACACGCCCCCCCCCCCAAACACACACACACACACACGTGCAGCGCCTCCCCCCTTATGTGCGCAGCGGTGGCCCCGCGTGCACACACACACACACACACACACACACATGCACACACACACACACACACACACACAGAGAGAGAGAGATATCGTTACAGAGAACTCTGCACGGCAGACCTGGATAGGCTGTTTCTAGTCATCAATTGAGGAGATTCCGTTTGAAGGCGGGAGACCAACCGTGCGCCAGCAAGAGGGTGAACAACCTCATTCGTAAAGCAGTGGGGGAAAGGGGCAGTGGCGGGTCATTGACGGCTGTGTTCGTCAATCCGCCTCGACTGAGTTTAAACTAGGTGTCGGCAGAAGGACTTCCACAGTTGTGGAAATCATGCTAAGATGATCCACTCGGTGGTGACTCGCTCGGCGAACTCGGGGCGCTCGGGGATGTCGCGTGTGAAGTTGAAGAGATGGATGTTTGCGGAGGGCGTAGAACGTGACGGAGTGGGCGCAAAAGTCACCGGCGTGAGCCGGAAGAAGGTGATGGCGCCGCCGGCATAGAGCGAAGTCGTGTCCGAACAGCGGTAGTCGTGCAAGTGGGGGGCAGTGGGAGGGAGGCAGCGGGAGGGTAGTCGGAGGGAGAGGGTGAGGGCGGGGGAGGGTTAGGAGGGGCGGGGGGCACAGGATGGGGTGGGGTGCAGTGGGGATGGAGGGGTGGAAGACAGGAGAAGGGAGGGAGGAGAGGGGAGAGAGGAGGGAGCCACACTGTGGCCCGGCCACATGGCGCATACATAGGCGCTGGTAGCATGGGGGGGGGTGCATGGGGTGCATGTGCGCGCATGGGGCGCATGGGGAGGGGCAACTCCATGTGACGAGCATGTGGGTGTATGGAGGTCGACGGGGCGGCAGTGGGATAAGCGGTGGGTCTCTTGAGGTGGGGCGTGGGGTCGAATGAACGACTGGGCGGTGGGCGGTGGGCGGGACGATGGCGGCTGGAGGAACTCGGTAGCTCAAGTTGAGCGCTGGCTCGGGCCGCATGGCGAGGTGATGGCACTGAGATACCTGGGCTCCGTTGTCTGAAGCTGCAGAGCTGCGGGGGGAGGGAAATCTGTGCGGTAGGGCGTCACGTGTTTTTTGCCATGTGGAGGGCGTGCGAGAGAGTGCGGATGGACTGAGTTCCTGGATGCATGCGTCGACTGGCTGCTGAATTGGCAGCCCGACGACAGGGGCGTACGGAGGAGGAGAGGCGGCGAGAATCGGCGGTGGCATGGGTGAAGGGGGGTCGACGTAGGCGGCGGCGATGACTGCGCGGGCGCAGCGCCCACAGGAGTGGGGCGCCCCACAGGAGTGGGGCGCCCACACACACACACACACACACACACTGCACCCTAATTAACCGACCCGTCGAAACATCAGGACACCAATCCCGCGCCGTTTGCTGTGTGTCTGCTCGCAGCGCGCCCCCGCATGCGCGCGTCCAACAGCGGTGGCCCCGGCCCCGTCGACGGCGCGTGGCGGCTCGAGGTCGCAGCTTCCCTGCAGTTTCCTGACGGGGTCACCGCGGTCGCGGGGTTCCGCACGCGCACGCTGCTGGTGGCATCAGGCAGAAAGTGCGTGTGTGGGGGGGAGAGTGTGTGTGCGTGCGTGTGTGTGTGTGTGTGTGTGTGTGTGCGTGCGTGTGTGTGTTGGACTCTCCTTGCTGGCTGCTTTGGTTCACCCACCAAGTTCCTGCTCTTGCTCTTGCCCACGCATGCATGCTGTGCACCCTCTCTCCTTCACTCGCAGGCTCGTCGCCTACTACCAACTGGCACGCCAAGCGCGCCGTCCGGCCGGCAACGGGCTCGGCACCTACTCCCTGTGCTCTGCTTGCCACCCCCCACCCCCCCCACACATACACACACGTACACACGTGCACATGCGTGCAGGCTCATTGCCTACGAGCTCGCACGCCAGGCACGCCTGCCGGCCGGCAACGGCACCTCAGCACCCCCCCAACCCCGCAGCAACGTTAACACCACTATACACGCACGCACGCTCACACACACACACACACACACACAAACACACACATATGCATGCATGCTCATCGCCTACCAGCTTGCACGCCAGGCATGCCCCCTGGCCAGCAACGGCATCGGCATCTGTGCCCCCCCCTAACACCACCAACACCACCAACACCAACACCATCGGCACGGCGTTGCTCGCCCATTCCCTTCCCACAGGCTCATTGCCTACCAGCTTGCACGCCAGGCGCGCCCGCCGGCCGGCAATGGTATCGGCACCGGCGGACGCGGCACCGGAGCACTGCCCGGAACACCAGGTAGGCACACACCTACCAGTGATGTCCTTAGCATCCCTGCAGCCCACGCAGCCCCCGCTGCGGGAACAGAACGGGAAATTTGGGGAGAAACTGCTGGGGCGAATCGCGGGAATTTCGCCCCGGAAAGTCGGCAATTTCACACTTTTCCGCAAAAAAAAAAGTCGCCTCCTGCGGTGGCAAGTCGGCACGTCCCCTCCAATGTTGCGGGGGCAAACAGGACATTCTCGGTTTCCTTAAGGACACCACTGACACCTACTTGGTCGACTTTACAGTCTGTCGGACGCCTTTGATGACGCATGAGACCCTAGGAAAGAGGCCGGCAGCTGTCAAAATTAGAACCCCAGCATGCCATCTGTCATCATGATTGCTGCACAAGGACGACTTGAACAAGCATTCCCTCCCCCGTTGCCTCACCCCCTTTGCTCCCCCTCTGCTCTCCCTGTCTCCCCCTTTGGTGGGCCTTGTGTGCCAGTGGCTCCACTCAGTCACCCCGCCCGTACAACTGGAATAAGGCCTCGCTTAGACGTAGCAACTCAGGAGATGAGGAGACGCGGCACTGGCGCACTGCCTGCCTGCCTGCCTGCCTGGAACACCAGGTAGGCACACACCAGGGTTTTCCTTCGGGGCTGCCAGGCTTTCGGTTTTCCTGGAGAGGGTCTCACGGACTCTCTGGAAACCCGGACAGCTCCCCGGATTTTCTCCAGGCTGGCATTTTTCCGGGGGCTGTGCCCCCGTGGGAACTGTGCCCCCGGACCCCCGCTTTTTCTCCGGCTTTTCCGAACCCCCCTTTCGCTCCCCATCGGCAAACCGCCGTTCGGGCAGTCTCCTCATCGGAATCCGATCGGCAAGGAGAACCCTGGCACACACCTACAAGTGTGTGCTGCCGCTTTGCTGTCCCCCTCAGGCCTCTTCCCCCTTTACTGTCACCCCTTGCTGTCACCCTTTGCTCTCCTGCTTTCGGCCGCGTGCTCATCGTGTTTTCGCTAGGGCATCTTATTATACGATGCCTGTAATCAGGCCTCAAGCAAGTGCTTATCTGGAGAGATAGGGAGATGTGGCACAGGCGCACTGCCTGGAGCTCTCCCCCAACCTCGTGCCGCTTAACCACCCCGCATATGCACAGGGTTGGACCACCCCCACTACCACCCCCACTACCACCCCCACTACCACCCCCACTTCCACCCCCGCTGCGGCGGTGGCGGCTGGTCTGAACGAACCGCTTTCAAAAGCTGTGACGGCCCACCATCACCCATCCCCCCCCCTCCTCCCCCTTTGTGCGCGTGTGGCATGCACAGGCCACCACTCGATGAGCGCGGCAGCTGCGGCGGTGGCGGTGGCGGCCGCGGCAGCGGCGGTCGCGGGCGCGCGCGACGCTGCGGGGGCGGCGGACGCACGCAGGGCGCTGGGGGAAGCGCAGGTGGGTCTGTTATGCCTGCCTGGCTGCCGGCCTGTGGGTCTCTACATCACCCCGGTTGCTGCGTGCGTGCTTGCATCCCCGTGCCTGGTCACCACCCCAGCGCCACACACAATCGTACTACTCCCGCACCCACCCTCTCCCTCTTCACCCCAGCACCAGTGCCACCCCCCGCTTACTCTTCTGCCCACACACCCCACCCCCCTTGCCCCCCCCTCCCCGGCATGCATCGCACGTAGCGCGCGCTGGCGGCCGCACAGGCTGCGTCCCATGGCGCATCTAGTCCAAGCGTGCTGCTGGCCCAGGTGTGTGGTCGATTTTACAGTCTTGTCGGACGCCTTTAATGGCGTATTAGACTTGTGCTTGCGCACTCAATCCCTGAGGCAGACAGATACTATCACCCGCACTAGTCCACTCAGTGGATACACATTGACTGTGTCCATCCCACTAGCTCTAGTGCATCTTGTTGCGCCGTGCGTCTCAGTTCAGGCAGCCAGCCTAGCCACCCTCCCCTGTGTGTGTTATTTTGATGGGCTACGCAGTCACACTGGCCCGAGTGCGGCAATGCGGTTGGGTAGGAAGTGTGTGCTGGCGGCCGCACAGGCAGCGTCCCATGGCGCGTCCAGCCCAAGCGGGCTGCTGGCACAGGTGTTCAGTCCGCCAGGCGCCGTTCTTGGCATACTAGACCTGTGCTTGCGCACCCTGCAGAAGAGGCCGACAGCTGTCAATAGTAGACCTCTAGCTGCCTGAAGTGTGTGCTGGCGGCCGCACAGGCTGCGCCCCATGGCGCATCCAGCCCAAGCGTGCTGCTGGCGCAGGTGTGCCTTGGTGAAGGGCCCGGGGACTTGGGGTCTTTGCGGTAGCCTGGTAGCCGACGTTCACTGTTCGAGTGGAATAGGTTCACTCAGGCGGGAAATGCACATATCACAGCGCCCCTCCCCTCGTCGCCCCGCGCTTGGTTGGCGCAGTTGAAGTACGCAGCTCCCCCCCCCCCCCTCTCTGTCCCCCTGCACACATGCATGCCTCGCGCGCCTCTGCACTAGGTCGACACATGCACAGGGGGGACCCCCCCCCCTTTCCCCCTCCCCACTCTGCACACACACACAGGGGGGGGGGGGGGATGTCCCCCCCCTCCCCCCTCCCCAATATGCACCCACACACAGGCAGCCGCGCGCGCCGCCGCGCTGGTCACGCGCGTGTGGCTCGGGTCAGGCCTAGGTTCCCCCCCCCCTCCCTTCGCACACACGCAGGTGGCGCGCTCGTGTGGCTTGGGCTGTGGTCTAGGTTGAAAAAAAAATGCACTCCCCCCCCAGCACGCACATGGCGCCGTGCTGGGCACGCGCGCGTGGCTTGGCGAGGTTGAAACACTCCTCCCCCCCCCTCCCCCCCCACACACACACACTTCCCCCACCCTGTCCACACCCGCAGGCGGCCGCGCGCGCCGCCGCGCTCGGTACGCGCGCGTGGCACGTCACGTGCCAGGCATAGACGTGGCTGCACCCCCTGCCTCCCCCCTCCCCCCACACCACACACCTTATCCACCCTGCAGGCGGTTTAGGGTTTAGGTATTAGGGCCCACACACACACACACGGGGGACTGTGCTGGGGGGCTGTGTGTGCAAGCCTTGCTGGCTTCTATATTTTTTGGGGCCTTGCGTTTTTACTCAGGGTTCAGAGGCGCTCCTGTTGTGCTATGCATGCAACAACGACACACACACACACACACACACACACTTTTCTCCCACACCCGCAGGCGGCCGCGCGCGCCGCTGCGCTCGGCACGCGCGCGAGGCGCCTCGCGCGCCAGGCGTGGACGTGGCTGCCCCCCCTCCCCCCTCCCCCACACTTCCCCCACCCTGCAGGCGGTAGGTTTTAGGCCCCCTACACACACTTTTCCCACCCTGCACACACCCGCAGGCGGCCGCGCGCGCCGCCGCGCTGGGCACGCGCGCGTGGCGCCTCGCGCGCCAGTCATGGACGTGGCTGCGCGAACCCGCGGTCGCGCTCGCTATCGTTCCTGGGCGACTGTACGTGGCGTCAGCGCACGCGTGCGGGAGCGTAACGCTGCTCGAGGTGGTCAGCGGAGTGGGCGAGGCGCGGGGCGCGCGCGCACTGAAGGTGCGTGTGTGCGGGGGGGTGGGGGGGGGTGCATGTGTGTGTGCGGTGTGTGTGTGTGTTTGTGTGCGTGTGTGTGTGTGTGTGTGTGTGTGTGTGTGTGCGTGTATGTGTATGCTTACGGGGAGTGTGTGTGTATGTGTGTGTGTGTGTGTGCGTGTGTTTGTTGGGAACTTGTGTACAAGGAGTGTGTGTGTGTGAGTGGCAGCCGCGCGCGCGTGCGGGAGCGTGGCGCTGCTCAAGAAGGTGGCAGGGGTGGGCGAGGCGCGGGACGCGCGCGCGCTCAATGTGCGTGTGCGTGCATGTGTGTGTGCGTGTGTGCGTGCATGCGTGTGCGTGCGTTGTGTGTGTGCGTGTGTGTGCGTGTGTGTGTGTTGGGGTGTGTGCGTGTGTGTGTGTGCGGGAGCGTGACGCTGCTTGGGGTGGTCAGCGGGGTGGGCGAGGCGCGGGGCGCGCGCGCACTGAAGGTGCGTGTGCGTGCATGTGTGTGTGTGTGTGTGTGCGTGTGTGCGTGCGGGGAGTGTGTGGGGGGGTGCGTGTGTGTGTGTGTGTGAGCAGGGAGTGGGATTGGGGTTGTGAGAGGGTGGGGCGGGAGCGCACGCGCCCAAGGCACGGTCTGCGTGTGTGTTAGGGTTGGGACATGCGTGAAACCTCGTCGTTTGTTTATCCCCTCTGCAATGCCTCCGTCCGTCCGTGTGCTCCGCCCATGTGGTGTCGCATTCCTGTGCAAGTGGTCGCCGTGTGTCACACACACACATGCGCATGTACAGAGAGAGAGAGAGAGAGAGAGAGAGATCGTTGCAGAGAACTCTGCACGGCAGACCTAGATAGGCTGTTTCTGGTCATCATTTAGGGGATTCTGTTTGGAGGCGGGTGACCAACCGTGCGCCAACACACACGCGTGCAAACGCATGCACACACACACACACACACACACAGATCATCGCCGCCAATGCGGTCCCACGCACCGTCACCACCTTCTGCCTGGCAGACCTGGGTCCAGTTTGGCAGCAGAGGCAGCAGCAGCGGCACACACACACACACACACACACACACACACACACACGCACGCACGTCGCCATGCAGATCATCGCTGCCAACGCGGTCCCACGCAATGTGACCGCCCTCTACCTGGCTGACCTAGAGCCAGTCTGGGCAGCAGCTGAGGCAGCGGCAGTGGCAGCAGTGGCAGCAGCTGAAGCGGCAGCAGCGGCCGTGCTTGCACACGAGAGCGGCGCCGGAAACAACAACGGCGGCGGCGGCGGTCGCAGGGGTGTCGGTGTTGGTGGTGTCGGAGGAGGCAGTGCTGGGCTATCGCGCCTGGGGGTGGCATTGCTGGCGTCGGGTGTACAAGCTGCTGGCGCTGCTGCTGGTGCGTGCGCGTGTGATGATGGGCACACGCAGATCATATACACACACACACACACACACACGCATGTACACACATCTGCATGCTCATGGGAGTGGTGTTGGAGGAGGCAGTGCCGGGCGATCGCGCCTGCACGCCTGCACGCGCGCGCGCGTACCTGTGCGTGCGCGTGCCTGTGCGCGTGCGTGCCTGTGCGCGCGCGTGCCTGTGCGCGCGCGTGCCTGTGCGCGCGCGGCCTCTCTGTCATCGGGTGTCCCAGCTGCTGGCGCTGCTGCTGGTGGGTAAGAGGAGTACGCATGCGCGCACAACACACATATACACACGCGCACGCACACATGCACACACACAACACACACACATTCACATTCACAACACACACACACACACGCTGCAGGCACGGGTGGTGGCCTTTTTGGTGCAGCAGACGGTGATGCTGGCAGCAGCAGCCGCGCACCCCAGCCCCAGCCTGAGCCTGCTGTTCTGACGCTCAATGGGCGCGGGCACTTTGCGTCGCTGCAGGTAACAGAGAGAGGGACAGAGGGAGAGAGGGAGGGAAGGAGAGAGGGAGAGAGGGAGAGAGGGAGAGAGGGAGAGAGGGAGAGAGGGAGAGAGGGAGACCTCCCGAAGGTTTTGATGGCGCTGGTGGTGGCGATAGCGATGATGGTAGATTTGCATCCGGTGTCGCTGCATTTAAGTTAAGTAGACTGGCAATGGTGCTGCTGGTTGTGAAGGGTTTGATGGAGGAGGGTTAATGGCAGGGGGTTAATGATGGTGGGGGGTTGACGGCGGCGGCGGCGGCGCGCCCCAGCCCCAGCCTGAGCCTGCTGTGCTGACGCTCAATGAACGCGGGCACTATCGTCGCCCCTGCACACTCACACATGCACACACACACACACACGCAGCTCGGCCCAGGTGGCGGCCCCTGCCATGTCCATCTCCCCGCCACGTTTGACTTGCGTACTTGGAAACGATGCAGCAGGGGCACTGGGGCTACTGGCTCTCACACACCCCTTCACAAACACACACACATGCACACGCACGCGCACACGCACACGAACACACACACGCACACACACGCACACACGCAGCTGGGACCTGGTGGCGGCCCCTGCCCAGTCCGTAACCTGGATGAGGCCGCCGCGTTCGACACGTGTGGTCAACTGTCGCAGCTGCATGCGCTCGACGGCGAGTGTGTGGCGGCGGCAGCAGAGGCGGCGAGCGCGGCGGCAGCACAGGTTTGTGTGTGGGGGGGGGCTTCGACACCAGACAAGAGATGCAGAAACATGCACACACGCACGCACGTACACACACATGCGTGAGAGAGACAGAGAGAGACAGAGAGAAACAGAGAGAGACAGAGACAGAGAGACAGAGAGAGACAGAGAAAGACAGAGATAGAGAGAGAGAGAGACAGAGAGAAAGAGACAGAGAGAGGCAGAGAGAGAGACAGCGACAGATGCCACCCTCGCCCACGCACTTCCGCAGGCTGCCTGGCTCCACGCCACCATCGCCGCAGCCGCAGCCGACCTCACCGCCGCGCTCGACCCCGGCGGCGCCGCCGCCGCCGCCACCGCCGCCGCCGCCGCGTGCGCGGCGGCCAGCGGGGCTGCCACGGTGCGCGCGGCCGCTGACGCGGCGGCAAGCCCGCGCGGCGCAGGAGGGCCCGACCCGGCAGCAGGCCCCGCAGGGGACGCAGCTGACGGCGCGCCGCCGCGCGACGAGGGCGCGGGGCTCCCGCCGCCTCCGCTGCACCCCGGCGCCGGCGTGCGGCGCGGGGGTGCCGCCAGCTCCACCGCTGGCGGCAGCGGCAGCGGCGGCGGTAGCGGCAGCGGCGGCGGCACCACCCTCCCTGGCGGCACCGGCAGCGGCAGCGGCAGCTGCGGAGGGAGCGTGCGAGCGGGGCTGACGCAGCCTCCGCCCGACCCTCCGCCGTCGTGCGCCGCCGCCGCGCTGCTCGCGAGTGGTCCGCACGGCCAGCTGTCTTCGCTGTCGCGACTGCCCGAGTCTGTCGCGCCGCTGCTGCTGAGGCTGGAGGCGGCGGCTGTGCGCGCGGCGCCGTGCGTGGGGCCGCTCGGGGGAGGGGAGCACGCGTGCGTGAGGGGGAGGTACAGCGATGGCACGGTGGGTGTTCGGGAGTGTGGGTGGGTGGTGTTGGAG
>VFSX01000518.1:0-10658 GCA_016618255.1 Chlamydomonas sp. UWO 241 | reverse complement strand
GTGCGAGGGGGAGGTACACCGATGACACGGTGGGTGCTCGGAAGTGGGGAGGGGGGAGTGGGGGGGGTGAGGGGCATGGCACCGTGGGGCCGCACGGAGGAGGAGAGCATGCGGGGGTGCGAGGGAGGTACAGCGATACGTCGGTGGGTGTGGGTGTGTGGGGTAGTGTGTGGGGGAGGGGAGTGTTGGGGGGGGGTGGGGGAGTTGAGGGGGGGGGGGGGGGAGCTGGGGGGGGCGGGGGGGGGGGGGGGAGGGGGACGGGCGGCGCCGTGCGTGGGGCCGCTCGGGGGAGGGGAGCACGCGCACGTGAGGGGGAGGTACAGCGATGACACGGTGGGTGGGCAGGAGTGTGTGGGGGAGTGTGTGTGGGGGGGGGGGGGCATGGCACCGTGGGGCCGCTCGGAGGAGGGGAGCACGCACGGGGTAGGGCGAGGTACAACGATGACACGGTGGGTAGGCGGGAGTATGCGGGGAGTGTGTGTGGGGGGGCATGGCACCGTGGGGCCGCTCGGGGGAGGGGAGAACGCGCGGGTGAAGGGGAGGTACAGTGACGACACGGTAGGTGGGCGGGAGTGTGGAGGGGGGGGTGCGTGGGGCCGCTCAGCATGGGGGGGGGGCACACCGTGATGCAACAGTGTGTGTGTGTGTGGGGGGGTAAGTGGTGGTGCGTCTAGGGGACGGCTGCTCGGGGGGTGGGGGGGGAGGGGGGGGGGGGCGGGGTGGGGGGGGGGGGCACCCTGGAAGGGAGGGCACCGCGGTGAGGTGGTACACGATGACAGGGTTGGTGGGAGTGTGTGTGGGGGGGGGGGATGAAGTGTGGGTGCTGGGGCCGCTCAGCGGGGGGTGGGGGGGGGGGGGGGGGGGGGGCCATGCAGGGGGGGTGAGGGGGAGAGGCAGCGATGACACGGTGAGTGTGCGGAGTGTGGGTGGATGTGTGGGGAGTGTGGTGCGTGGGGGGCGCAAAGCGGGGGGGGGGGGCATGCAAAGGATGCGCGGGAGGTAACAGCGTGTGACGGGGGGTAGTGGGTGGTGGGGGGAGGCCGGTGCATGCGTGGGGCCGCTGCGCCGGGGGGAGGGGGGGAGCCGCGGGGTGAGGGGGAGGTACAGTGATGACCCGGTGTGTGGGGTGTGTGGGGGGGGGAGGGGGGCGTAAGTGTGTGGCGCCATGCGTGGGGCCGCTCGGAGGAGGGGGGAGCATGTGGGCTGCGAGGACAGCGGTGATACGGTGGGTGTGCGGTGTTTATTATACCGCTTTACCCCCTTTTACCTTTTACCTTATACCCAACACACACACACTCTACCTTATACCTAACACACACACACACACACACACACAGGAATGCCTCCTGCCTCCCCTCCCACCCTGCATGCGTCACCTACCCCCCCTTCCCCTCCCACCCTGCACCTACCCCCCCCACACACACACTCCACCACACACACACATTCCATTCCATTCCATTCCAGATCGTTACAAAGATAACGGCGATATCGTTCCAGAGGTCGGCGAAAGGGCGTCTGTCAATAGCGGGAGACCACTCGTTGCTATGAGGGGATATAATGCCACTCTGCTGCGGGGGGGCTGCCTCTGAGGCACTGCATCTAAGTACGCTGTGTTGTACGCTGACTAAACTGACTGTGATCACTCTCACTCTCTCTGAGGCTGTGCGGTGGTCGCAACCTCTATCCCGCCTTAATCAGATCGCCGCATATAGACTCCCACAGCTGTGGAATTCTCGCTAGGGTGAGCCATCCGGGTGGGACTCGGTTGTCGAGGATGCGCGTGAGCTCTGGGTACGCGGCGTACTTGGCTCGCTCTCGTTTGAACTGGTCAAAGCGATTCTTGACGGCGTCTCGAAACCGTTGGGATGTGAAAATGTCACCTGCATTTTGCCGGTACGACGTGATGGCCCCTCCTGCGTGGAGGCCATCCGCGTCCGGTCGACGGCACATGAAAAGTGCGACGGTGGCTGGGAAGATGGGGTGTGGAGGGTGAAGGGGCTGGGGAGGGGGAGGGGAGGGGAAGATGGCGGGGGGTACGCAGCGGCTGCCACGGACGCCCTCGCCATCCCCCCTCCCGCACCCCTTCCCCTCACCCTCGACCAACAACTGGCCCACTTCATCGTATCCATTCACGCCGCGGCCAGCGAGGTCCTAGGCCCCCGCCCACCCGAGGTCCCCATCGACTTCACCCTCTCTGATCGTTCGCTCGAGTTCGCCAGAAACCTGCAAGCTGCCCGCGCTGAGGGCGCCCCCCGGGAGCAGTCCAAGCACCTGGAGTCCGACCTCAAATCCTCCATCCGTGACGACTCCGACTCCCACTGGAGCGCCGCCGCCAAGCACGTGCAGAACGATTTCGACAACAACAAACCCCACACCGCCCACCGCACACTGTCCCGCCTCGTCGACCGCCCCCACGCCGCCTCCGCCCCCGCCGTCCGCTCTGGCGACCACTTGTGCTTCGGCGTTCAAGCCGTGGCCGACGCGTTTGGAGAACACTTCAAACAACTCCACGACCTCACCTCAACCGTATGCCTTGCCACGCTGGACTCACACCTGGCCCATGCCCCCTCCCCTCCTCCCCCGCCGTTGATGCCTCCACCCTCACGGGGCGAGGTGGAGACCGCGATCAAAACCCTCAAAAACTCCGCCCCCGGTTACGACAACATCACCGCCCCGCTCATCAAGCACGGCGGCGACATTGTCACCAGGAGCCCTCCACCGTCTCATCATCTCGTGTTGGAACACCAGAACCATCCCTACCGCGTGGAAGCAGGCGGACATCTGCCCCCTCTACAAGGGCGCATCATCCGGCCCGACCACAGCCGTCAAATCCTACCGCGGCATCTCCCTCCTTCCCGTCCCGGGCAAAGTCTACACCCACGTCCTCCTCACCCGCCTCGAACGACACCTGGATGACTACCTCTCCACCTACCAATTCGGCTTCCGGCCCGGCCGAGGCACCACCGCCCCCATCTTTACCCTACGCCGCCTCCAAGAGGAGTCTCACCGCGCCCAAGCCCCTCTTCACGTGGCTACGTCGACCTCTCCAAGGCTTTTGACCGAGTCAACCACACCGCCCTCTGGCACACCCTCCTCCGTCGAGGCGTACACCCCGACCTCCTCTCCCGCCTCGAGAGCCTCTACTCTGGTGCCACCGCCAGAGTCCGTGTAGGCGGCGCCTACTCTGCCTCCTTTCCCCTCGAAGCTGGAGTCAAGCAAGGCTGCCCCCTCTCCCCCTCCTCTTCAACATCTTCATCGACACCGTCATCCGATCCCTGATAGCCCAGCTCCCCAACGCAGGCATCCAAATCGGCTACGTGGTGAACGGCACTCTCCACACACACCTCCCACGCCACGGTTTCGACTCTACCCTACTCCCCCTCCTCCTCTACGCGGACGACATAGCTCTGATGGCACTCGACATCGATGCCCTCAAAGACATGCTCGCCCGCCTCGACCAGATCTGCTCCGACCTCGCACTCGAGATCAACTACGCCAAGACCGTGCACCAAACCCTGGGTCACCCGTCTGCCCACACCGACACCCCAGCACCGATCTCCATCCCTTCCACTTCCTCCTCTAACCCCCACCTCGTCCACCCCACAGACAAGTTCAAATACCTCGGCAGTATTTATTCCACACCCGCAGCCCCCTCCCCCTCCGATTCACACCCTGTCTCCCACTCAGACGCCGGGATACTCGATGCCGAGATCTCACGCCGCATTGGCTCTGCCTGGTTTGCCTACAAACGCCTTACCCTACGGTTCTGGGACGCCCCCCCTGAAGTCATCTCTGACTCTACTAAGATCCGTCTGTACAATGCCTATGTTGTTTCCGCACTCCTTTATGGATGCCAAGCATGGACACTGAACAAAGCCCACATCCACCGCCTCGAGGTTACTCACAACCGATTCCTACGCCGCCTTAAGCGGATCCCCCACAACCTTTCCCCTTCCTCCCCTCACACCTCCACCATCGAGATGCACGCCAAGGACCCACCCACAGCGCCCATCATCGACACCATCAACAAACACCGAGCTGCGTTCATCGGTCCCCTCATCCGCCACCTCCCCCCCTCTCCATCTCCTCAGCCCCTCCACCCTCCCCACCCCAGCCTCAGTCGCGTGTCGGGGTCGCGGAGAAGGTCTGTGAAGTAGCGGGGGGTCGGAGCGGGGCGTGGGTGGTGGGCGCGCGTGTGGGTCCATGTTTTGGAGAAACGGAGCCGGATGAGGGTGGTGACAAGGGCGTGGTCAGGTTTGACGACGGTGAGGAGTGGTCTGGTCAGGGGGCATCGCGCGCGGACGTCTCGTTCTGAGCTCAAGTGGGGACGTCGGACGAGGATGTGGTCGGGGATGTTGCAGTCTTTGCCGGTACGGCTGTACCAGGTGTAGACGCGCGACGGGGTGTGTGGGAAGAAGGAGTAAGTGACAACGAGGTTGTGCGCGGCGCACAGGTCAAGGAGCCGGTGTCCGTTGTCGTTGATGCCGGGTTTGTGGTGGAACTCAGCGAGGGGGGAGTTGGGTGGGAAGGTCAAGGTTGTGCTGTGTGGGGGGGGCAGTTGTGGCGACCAACCGCTGGGTAAACGGTGTGGGACGCTGCGGAGAGCTTGGCGTTGAAGTCGCCAAGGACCAGGAGGAAGTGGTGTGAGGGGGTGTCGGAAAGGGCCTCGTTGAGCCGCTCGTAGAACAGATCCTTGGCGGGCTCGTCGGCGGCGGCTTCCGTAGGGGCGTAAGCGATGACGACGGTCATGGGGAGGGTGCCGTTGGGTTGAAACCGCAAGACCATGATGCGCTCGTTGATGGCGGCAAAGCCGGCATCGGCGGCACGCAAGAGCTTGGCGGTGTCGGGGGACAGGAGGGCGCCAACTCCGTGTTCGTGCGGTCGTTTACTGTCGGGGGCGCGGCCGGACCAGATGAACTGGTAGCCGTTGGGGAGGGTGTGTCGGCCGGAGCCTGGGTGGCGCACCTCCTGGAGGCCGCATATGTGTATGCCGAGGCTCTCGAGGTCGGCGGCGAGGATGCCAGGGTGCGCCATGGGGTCGGAGCGTGTGCCATCTGCTGCCCCCCAGAGGGTGCAGCAGTTGTAGGAAGCTGCGACGAAGTCGTGTCGTGGGTGAAGAAGGCGGGGGCGCGCGATCCCAAGAGATTGTGGGACGGGATCGCGCGCGTGAGCCGGGGGGACGGTGGGTGCAGGGTCGGTGGCTAGTCGCCCTGCCCGGCGTGGGGTGCGCTCAGAGGCGTGGCCCTACCGGGCCAGCTGCGCTGCGCGACCGGGTAGTGACACCGGGCTTGGGCGGGGACGGCTCGGGGACGGCGTGCACGTAGTGCATCGTGGTGCCGAACGGGGGTGGGGACCCGTAGCGCCCGCACACACACACACACGCACACACACACCGCAGCTCCACTGCACGCAGCACTACCCCCTGTCTGCAACACACACACACACACGCACACACACACCGCAGCTCCACTGCACGCAGCACTACCCCCCCTGTCTGCAATACACACACACACACACACACACACACATAAATACACACACACCACAGCTCCACTGCACGCAGCACTACCCCCCGTCTGTGACACACACACACACACACACACACACACACACCGCAGCTCCACTGCACGCAGCACTACCCCCCGCCTGCAACACACACACACACACACACACACACGCACACACACACCGCAGCTCCACTGCACGCAGCACTACCCCCCGTCTGCAACACACACACACACACACAGCACACACAGCACTACCACTGCACACACACACACACACACACACACGCACCGCAGCTCCACTGCACGCAGCACTCCCCCCCCTGTCTGCAACACACACACACACACACACACATAAATACACACCCACCACAGCTCCACTGCACGCAGCACTAACCCCCGTCTGTGACACACACACACACACACACACCGCAGCTCCACTGCACGCAGCACTACCCCCCGTCTGCAACACACACACATGCACACACACACACGCACACCGCAGCTCCACTGCACGCAGCACTATTCCCCGTCTGCAACACACACACACACACACACACACACGCACACGCACACCGCAGCTCCACTGCTCGCAGCACTATCCCCCCCTGTCTGCAACACACACACACACACACAAATACACACACACCGCAGCTCCACTGCACGCAGCACTACCCCCCGTCTGTGACACACACACAAACACACACACACACCGCAGCTCCACTGCACGCAGCACTACCCCCCGTCTGCAACACACACACACACACACACACACACACGCACACCACAGCTCCACTGCACGCAGCACTACCCCCCGTCTGCAACACACACACACACACACACACCGCAGCTCCACTGCACGCAGCACTACCCCCCGTCTGCGCGTCGCACCGTCGATGCCGACCTGCTGCAGCTCTTCCTACATGTGCGTTTATACATGTGCATGCATGCGGCAGGGAAGGCGACGACCTGTGTGTGTGTGTGTGTGTGTGTGTGTGCGTGCGTGCGTGCGTGCGTACGTGTGTGTGTGTGTGCGTGTGTGTGCGTGTGTGTGGACGTGTGTGTTTGTGTGCGTGTGTGTAGGGGCGTGCCTTCACTACAGGCTTGTGGCGTGAACGGTTGTTTCAAAACCGTGTCTGACCATCCTACAGCTCTTCCTGGAGGTGTGCCACTGCTTCCGCCAAGGCAGCCAAGGCATACCCAACCACCACCACCATTTCCTCCCTTACCCACACTGGCACCCTGCAGCTGCCACCAACCACCACCACAAATTCCCCCTACACACACACACACGCATCCTGCAGCTGCCGCGCGCGCTGCACCAGCGCGTGCGTCCCACCCGCATCGCGCATGTCCCGCTTGAACATGAAACCAGACAGCTACCAACACACACGCACGCACGCACATACAAAGACACACCAGGCTCCTGACCCCTCCCCCCGCCCACACACACACACACGCACCCTGCAGCTGCCGCGCGCCCTGCAAGAGCGCGTGTGTCTCACTTGCATCGCACACCTCCCGCTTGAACATGAAACCAGACAGCAACCAACACCCACGCACACACACACACACAAAGGCTCTTGACCCCACCCCCCACCCCCCCACACACCACACCCTGCAGCTGCCGCGCGCGCTGCAACAGTGCGTTGTCGACAACTTCTGGGTGGCAGAGGTGCTCGCGCTCGCGGGACCTTCCATGCAGCTGCCTCCCAGCTACCCCGCAGCTGCCGGCGCCACGCCCACGCCCGGAGCGGAGTCGACCGCCACCGATGACGACGACGGTGACGACGGCAACGATGACGCATGCATGGCCGACGCTGCTGCTGCTGCTGCTGCTCCTGCTACGTCGGGCGGAAACGGCAGAAACCCGCCTGTGCCGCCATCTGCAGCTTCCGCTGCTGCTGCTGCGTCCGCTGCATCCGCGCGTGTGCTGCCCGCACCGCCAGAGGTGCTGTTTGCGGTTGTGGACCTCGTGCAGCACACGCTCGCGCTGTGACGTGCGATCGAGAGACGCGCGCTGGGCGGCATACGCTTGCGCAGGTCTGCCTGCCTGCAGTTGTGCGTGGACCGCTGCCAGTGGGCCAGTCTTCTTGGGACTCCCTGGATTGTAACCATTACGTTGCGAGCTTCAAGTGTCTGGTCTGCCCCACCCAGCCGGCCCCACTCGGCTGGCCTTGCAATTCACGCTCGCATGTGAACACGCCCCCCCACGAGTGTCTGATGGGTTTGCGCAGCTGCCTGCAGGGCCAGGGGCAAGTGGGTGGGCGATTGGATTGGATGACAGGGGGGGCAGCCAAGCAGTCAGCACTGGGCTGCTCTTCTGTCTTCCTACAGTGATGCAAGGGGGACTGAGGCTTTGCAGCGGGATGCGGCTTTTACTGTGGAGGCTGGCAAGGCAGCGCGTGTTGGCATGCAGAAGACACTCAAGCGCGCTTTGCCTGCAAAGAGGCTCTGCTCACTGGGCTCGCATCAGTCACCAGTGCGTGGAATTGATGCAGCACAATTGTACTGTTATCCAGAGGTACGGGGGCCTTGCTTTGTCAAGGGTGGCAGCACATCCAGCATCATGAGCGCGGCAGCGAGGGCGCCAGGCACGATGAGAGGCAGTTGACCGAGGCGCGGCGCGTGAGGCTTGGGACGAGCGCCTCGCAGCTCGCCTCCGGAAGGTCGGACGCGGTCGGGAGCATCGCAGGTGCGTGCTTGAACAGCACCTGCGGCGGTCAAGACATGCAACAGGGGCAGGGGGGGCGTGATGAGGCCACAAGGAAGGCTGGGGGGTGCGTAGTGTCAGCACCCCCTCCCCCCGCCCACTCTGGTGACACACAGGCGCATGGTAGTCAACTTACACACAATATCGCTTGTGCTGCAGCAACAAGTAACAAGTAACACGGGGTTTCCAGCTAAGCAGACTACTCTTCTACTAGAGACACCCGCCGATACTCCAGCACACTTAGGTACTAGCTGCAGCAACAGGCCGAAATATGTGCCCAGGCCCACGTCGTCCCCCTCGCCGCCCCGATGGCGGGGCACGGCCACAAAACTCACCGATGGCGGAGATTTTGACACGATCGGGGCTGGGCCACTTCAAATGTGGTGTCGAAATGTGTCGAAATGTGTGGCATGTTGAACACAAAATCGCTGGATCCTCTCTTGTTGAGAGAGCGATCGCGCTCTCTCTCTCTCTCTCTCATCTCTCAGATCTCAGCATGGAGGAGGTACAGGGTGATGCGCTACCCTCAGACGAGTGGAAGGCGGCACTGGAGCGCGTGGTGTCGTGCGTCGTGGTTCTGAAGTAAGGGTTGGTCCCGGCGGGAGGGACCCCAGCGCAAGGAGGGCCGGTGCAAGCTACAGCTTTCTCACGCCATGCATGTCATGCATCATGCATGCATGGTATGCATGCATGCGAGCCTGGCTACCGCTCAATCATGGCACACACGACACTCGGGTGATGCAATGAGCCATGCCGTGCCATGCTGCATGCACGCTGCACACCGTAGGGTCACTCAGACGCGGCCCTTTGACACGGAGTCTGCTGGCTCATCGTACGCAACCGGTACGGTACCGTCGTATGGATCCAGAGACCATCCTGCTCAGATATCAATCCATCCCAGCCACCGCACGAATCCACGCATGCGTAAGCGCGTGCGCGTGCGTGCGTGGCGTGCATGCCCGTGCTGTGCCTGCCCTTTTTGCACGGCCGCCCGTAGCTCCACCAGTGTGCAGGCGTTGTCCCCTCACCAACTTCCCCGCACTTCGCCGCATTCCCTCCTCTTCACTCCTGCACAATTTGCACCGCTCCCTGCCCCTCCCCTCCCCGCACCCCACCCCGCCCCGCCACGCAGGCTTTGTCGTCGACAAGAAGCGTGGGCTCATCCTCACGAATCGCCACGTCGTCACGCCGTGAGTAGCAGTGCGTGCGGCTGCCGGTGTCTGTGCGTGGGCTTGTGTTGCCAGGCAGGGGATGCGGCGGGCGCCCGTGGGGGCAGAGGGGCTCGGGCAGCGCAGCGCAAGAGCCCGCTCGACATATGCCGGCAGCTGCACACGTGCCAATGCCCCCACACACATGGCGCACACACACACACACACACACACACACACACACACACGCACGCCCCCTCCTGTTACCGCTGCAGCGGCCCGATCGTCGCCGATGCCATCTTCCTCAACCGCGAGGAGCTGCCTGTGCGTCCGGTGTACCGCGACCCCGTGCACGACTTTGGGTTCCTGCGGTTCGATCCGACCAAGCTGCAGGTGCGACGCTTGCGCTGATGACACACCCTAGCCGCAGGGCCGAGTGTCTGATGATGATGATGGACTTTACAGTCGTGTGTGACGCACCTAACAGGCAGTGTCTACCCTTAACCCTTGACATCAAGCCCATAACCTCAAACCCTAAACCCTAAGAACTAAGAACTACGCGGTCAAGGCCCCGAACCCCAGGTGTCCCCAGTGCCTGCCCACGGGGCCCTAGTCTTAGTTCGTGGCTAGACACGCATCCGGGCAGATTGCCCGGATCCGTGACAATTTTTCACGATTAGATATGTCGATGTAGAAATCGATTCACACCCCACGACTTTGGAATCGAGGACCTTGTACCCCCATCTAGGTCCCTGTGATATAATACCCCCATCTAGGTCCCTTTAATCAGGGTCGCTAATGCTTGAGCCTGTAGCACGTCGCTGCGAGGGGCCCCACCTAGGGGCCCCACCTAGCTGCAGGGCGGTGGCCACTGAGAGCGTGCGCGTGGGGCATGCAAATGCACCCCTAGTAGCACCCTGTGCACGAGTCTGGGTCCCTGCAATTCGATCCAACCAAGCTGCGGGTGTGTGCTTGTCGCGACGCTAGTGCTGGCACCACTTGACTGTCATCTGTGCCGCTAAGGAGCGTGCATTGGGACATGGGACATGTTTCCCTTGCGCCCCTGAGAGGCAATTGACGGGGTGGCGCGCGCTTGAGACCCCGGCGCCCAGCTCTCCCCCCGCCCCCCTCCCCCCCCCTCTCACCATCACGCCCTCCTCCCCCCCCCACAGTTCATGAGCATGGGCGAGATCTCTCTTGCACTCCGTCGCCCAGCCCTCCACCCCCCCTCTCACCATCATGCCCTCCTCCCCTCCTCTCCCCCTCTCACCACCACGCCCCCCCCACACACAC
>VFSX01000215.1:230000-292921 GCA_016618255.1 Chlamydomonas sp. UWO 241 | reverse complement strand
ACATCTCCCCCACCCCCTATCCCCCCCTCCACAGTCCATGCCCTTTGATAGAATTCTACCGGTACGCCGTCCACGCCCGGCGCTTTGCCCGCCGCCATGCCCAGGAGGGCTGTGCTCACCTCGTCCTCGGTGACCCAAGCGTTGATTACTCGTGCCCGCTGCTTATTTCCCTCGGAGGATTTCCCTCGGAGGCATCCGAAAACGGGTTCCTCCCCTCCTCCAGCTCCCCATGGGCGTGCTCGCCCCCAACCAGGCCCTCAAAGTAGGTCGTCCACCCCTCTACATCCCTCAGCCCCCCTCCCTGGCTCCCTGGTTTAACCTTGCGCCAGCAAGTAGAAGGAACCGGGATATTTAAGCAAGTAAGAAGACGAGAGGGTTGTCGGGCCGCCAGCACTGGAGCTGTGGGCTACCGTGTGACGACAGCAGGCACTCTTGACGGCAGCGCCGATACACTGGGGAGGCCGGGATCTCTAGCACCCATCGCCGGGAGGGCGGGGACAGCAGGGAGGGGCGCGAGTGGGCGGGCGCGAGTGGGCGGTGGGAGGCTCAAACTGTCACGGGACGTGCGGGCTCAGTGGCGGCTCGTCATCAAGCGTGCGTGACACAGCCCCGTGTCACAAACTCATAGGGCGCTATGCAGGCGGCAGGCAGGGGCGGCAGCTGGCAGCCTCGAGATGCCTGTCGCAGCTGTGACGTGAAGCGAGCAACGGGCATCGGAGGTGGCAGCCGGCTAGATACATCAGGGGGGGAGGCTCGCGCCTGCAACGAGGCCAGCTGCAGGAACGTTGTTGTCAGCGACGGCGCAATCAGAGTGTCGGTGTCGGCCGACATGCTCATGCCAGACTGACAGTCCAATCAACCGCGTGCAACAATTCGAAAGAAAACGACCACTTCCGCTACCACTACTGCTACTGCTAGAACCGCACCAACATCGGCACCGACACCGGCAGCACCGGCTTGACCACTGGCAATGGCAACACGTTCCTTGGAAGTGCTGGCAACAAGTTTGCGCAGTGCTTCTCCCGCATTGTGCTGCAAGTGCGCTGGAGAGACAGGCTCCAGCAGTGCCAGAAGAGGAGGAATGGCGCCGGCTGCAGCAATCGAGACCGCCATCCCAGCATCCACCGCAATACTAGCCAGAATGCCCGCAGCATCTTGCTGCACCCTTGCTGGAGTGCCAGGCGCTAGCAGCCGCACCAGTTGAGGGATGGTACCGGCAGCAGCAATCAAGAACGCGGAATCAGCATCCAATGCGTTCGCCGCATCGTCCTGCACATTTTTGGGGAAGCGAGGTCCCAGAAGCGTCACCAGTGGAGGGATGGAACCAGAGCAAGCGACGTCTACGGCAATGACAGCATTTTGAGCGAGCAACCCTAGAGTTCCTGATGCGTTGTGCTGCACTCCAACTGGACAGTCTGGCCTGACCAGGAGGGCCACCAGAGAAGGGATTGCACCAGCTGCAGCGATGGTGACAGTAATCTTGCAGTTGCTAGCTAGACGTAGCAGCGCGAGAAGTGCATCCTGCTGCAAATGTGCTCCAGGGTCAGGCCCCAGCAGCTGCACCAGTAGAGGGATGTCACCAGCAGCAGCGACGTCCACCGCAATCACAGCATTCTGAGCAAGTGCCGTCAGCGTCCCTGCAGCGCGATGCTGCACTCCTGAGTCAGCGCCAGGCCCCAGCTCCAGCAGCTGTACCAGTGGAGGGATGGCGCCGGCTGCAGCGATCGGAAAAACACTCGCCGCATTCCGAGAGATGCAGTCCAGTGCTATATCTCCATGCTCCTGCACCCGGTCCAGGCCCCAGCAGCTAGCCAGATCTGAAGAGCCAGGCCCTAGAAGCCGCACCAGTGCGGGGATGGCAGTGGCTTCAGCGATCGCTACCGAGTTGTCAGTTGTCATTTTCAACAAGCCAAGCCAGTGCCCCGGATGCAGCTTCCTGCACCTCGGTCGGATTGTCGGGCGCCATGGGCTGCACCAGCGGTGGGATGGCACCAGCATCGCAACATGCTCAGCGAGGGCCCACAGCGCTTCCGTTGCAGCGCCCTGAACGTCAGGATGCCCCAGCAGCTGCACCAGCAAAGGAACGGCACCGGCAGCAACGATGGTGACCGCACTCTCACTGCTGTAAGCCAGGCTGGTCAGTATTCCTGCCCCTCGAAAGTGCACCTCGCTGGAAGGTCTGTCGCCAGCAGCTGTACCAGAGGTGGGATGGCACCAGCAGCAGAGACAGCGGCGAGATTTTCGGGACTCCTATCGAGGCACAGGTCGCGCATCGTCTGCAGCGCCTGCATTTGCTGGCCAAGGCGAGCGGTCGCGCCAATCTTGCCCACCAGCTTGATCAACTTCCGTCGGTTGCGCGGAGGCATCGTGTGGCGGTGTCGCTGCACACGTGAAGATGGAGAGGGGGCATGGGCATTCACGAGTTGTTTGCAGGGGCGCGCATGGTGGGGTGCCATTGCACGCATGGCCATGCATGGCATTCGTGCACCCATGCATGCGTGCACGGGAGCGCATGGGGATCGTGCACGACGCATGGCTGGCACGGGGTCTGGCCTCTTGTTTGCGTAGCATGGCAAGGCATGGGGCATGAGTGGTGGCATGGAGGCAGGCAAGTCTCTGTTTCAGGTCGTTCGAGGCGATGCCGCTGGGGCGAAGACCATGCAGTGTAGCGAATGTTCAGCAAGGGATGAGACGGACAGACACACTCTCTGCACGACACCGCGCTCCGTGCCCCGTGCGCAGCACAACTACCCCCCCTTCGCTACAAGCGACCTCTGCCAGGTCATGCACGCCTGTCGTGCATGCCATGATGGGCGCCATGCGAGTCTGACGAACCTCGCCACACACGCGCGTGCGCAGGTGCATGGGCGTGTCCCAGGCGCGCGACGGCGCATGCCGCCAAGGGCCGCAGGAGGGACGCTGCTGAGACGCAGAGCGCGTTCATGTGCACATCTGACTCAGCCCAGGTTGGCTGGTTTCAATGCTGGCTGCCGCCACCATCGCGGCGCTGGGCTTAAGCTGTTCGGCACCGGCGCCGGGTCCTGGGCTGCGCGCTTGATCAGATCTTACTGTGCCTCGGTGCCGGGATGCAGCAATTCCGCCAATGTAAAGTCCATTGGGGCCACTGGCTCCCTCGACGCAGGGCTGCAGTTTTGGTAACTTCCCAAACGAGGATGGAACTGGCCTTCTACTTGTAAGGTGAGTGCACGAGTGACTGGATTCTAAGTAGGGGTTTCCATTCCGTGGCCAGCTACTGCTGCCTAACGCACAACTCCCAGTTCTGGTAGCTTCCCAAACTAGCAACTACGGCAGCAAGAGGCAACTACAGGTAGCTCCCCCCTCCCCGCACCTGCCAAGGCCTCGCACTCGGGGGTTCTTGGCGACGCTGCAGCTGCCGATCGTATATACTAGTGCAGTTAGGACTCCTACTGTGCTCAACCTACCACCCGTGTAATAAACCCATAACATCGTCAACGATCACATTGTAAATCGAGGCGCCGTGAAAGAGGTGGTAATCTCATAGGGTCGTCACACAAAAAATATGTCATGCCACCCCTGGCAAAGCAAGCAAAATCATGAATGTGTGATGTGCATATAGCATTGATGTGCTGGTGCGTGCAACCGATTGAATCTACAGCCTCAAGCTGGTAGCCTGGCGCGCTGCGTGGCCTTGCGGGCTCTCCTAGTAGAGCCCCCCTAGACGTGTAGTCTAGGCCTTCACTCACGCCCCGGGGTCCTCCGGGAGCGTATGCACGTACATGCGCGTAAAACCTGTAAAACCTACAGCCCCGAGGCTGATAGTTAACCGGCCATTCGTTAGCAATCTAAGCATTTCGATGCATTGGATACTCCTTTGGCGACTCTGTTCACAGGCAGAGGCAGGCGAAACCTTTTGGCGAAAAAACTAAGGGACCCCCTACCTAGTGTAGGGAAGCCGAGCGCCTTGGTCCCGGCTCCAGGCATGGGGTATTTAATGAGTTGGTGTGGTGTGTGTGGTGTGTGTGGGGTGGTGTGTGTGTGTGCTGGGGCGGGGTCAGACCCCCCCCCAAGCCCAGCTATCTTGAATCACTTGAGCATCCATCATCATGATGATCGTGCGGTGCTGTTGTGGTTGTGGTGGTTGTGGTGGGTGGGTGGGTGGATATCAGGGCGGCAAACTTTTTAGTGGGCCAATTTTGACGGGATTGGCACCGCCTTGATGTATGGAGCACGAATTCACTCTGAGAAGGTGGCATTAAAGGGTGTGTGCCCCGGGCACCCTGTGTGCCCCCTCCTGTGCACCAAGTGCCCACACTGTTGGGTGGCGACCAACCCTAAACCTGCATTTACAGACAGGCAGGCTGGCGCGCTGCGTGGCCCTGCGGGCTCTCTTAGTAGATCCCCCCTAGACGTTTAGTCTAGGCCTTAACTCACGCCCCGGGGTCCTCCGGGCGCGTACGTGTAAAACCTACCTTTGAAGTGTGAACCGAGGGCCCACACTCTTGGGTGGCGGCCAACCCGGCCGAGATGGTTGTTTGGGGTTCTCGTCGGATCTTTTGGTTTCTCTTCTTATCTTTGGGGGGGGTTGTTCTGCAAGAGATGGATGGATAGAGTGCTTCTTCAACTAGGTCGTATGCCGCACGCGGCGGTAAATGGGCGGGGTATGAATAAGACGTGTGCAAGGCGGCTTCCCGCCTCTTCCTCTCTTTAAGGGCTTCTCTCCAAGGGCTTTCCAGAGAGCAGTTTCGTCACAATCAGTTTAGTGTTGAGGCGGTTTTCGTCCAGAATTTGAAGAACTGGAAATATATACAATTGCTTTCGCTCAATGGATGAATGGAGTGTTTTTTCCTTGATAAGAAGGTCGTAAGTTCATTAGTTAGTAAGAGACAGAGAGAAAGAAAGAGAGAGAGCTTCGGTCCTTTTGGCCCCTTTTATGCCCCCCCCTGTGGCTGAACAGGGAGTGGGGTGGGGGTGGGACAGAAGCACTCAGCGCCGCCGCCTAGTGCCGCTCGACCTTGTCCTGGGCACTGAGGTTGAGACCGCCCCACCGCTGCCGCTGCCCACCACAGGCGTCGCGGCACCATCAACGAAGACCTCGTTCTCAGAGTCGGACGCGGACGTGCACTGCATCAGGTGATCGCTCCAGTGGGGTTCGCTCCCAGCCGCGAGAGCCTCCTGATCCAACCACGAAGGCCTCTTGACGACGGTTTCGAAAGGGAGCGGAACCAACGAACCATTGCGCTCGCCTCCTAGGATGCCGCGCTCGCCCTGGCATGCCACAGCAGGGCCTGTCAGTGTAGCGCTTGCCCCGCGCGATGTCGGCCCCGGCGCCGACGTCAGCGTTGCCAGCTCGTTGTCGTCGAGGCCGGTGAGCTCGTCGTCGTCGAGGCCGGTGAGCGGGCCACAAATCCCCGACCGGAGCGGGCCCGGCCCGAGGAGGAGCGATTCGAGCAGGCCACTGGCAAGCGACCTGAGCGGGCGCGAACCGAACAAACGGCTCGACCCTAGCGGGCTCGTCCCGAGAGCGCTCGACACGCCGCACGCGCTGCCACGTCGCGTCGGCACGCTGCACGAGATGCTGCGTCTGCGACACGGGGCGGAGGGGGGGGGGGGGGGGGGGGGGGGAGGGGAGGAGCTGGCTCAGCATCGTGCCGCGATTGCGCCAGACAAGTCGCGCCAGACAAGTCGAGCGCGCGCGCCAAAGCGCGCGAGCAACAAATCGCGCACGCATCCTTGTGGTCGTACTACCTCGGACCACGCCCGACCAACAGCAAACATATACCCAACCCACCTCTGGCACCAGCGACACCACCGTTGGCAGCAGCTTCAGGGCAGAGCCGGTGTTCGTGGCAGGCCCACGCACCGCCACCAAGGGGACCTGTACAGGCGGGAGTACATAAACACCCAGGGCATATGCAGCCGGCTCAGCATAGCTAGGTGGTACATTCGCTGCTGGTTGAGGTGGTAGGGGTGCGGATGCAGGCGCTGGTGTGGCGGCAACGCGCACCATGCGGCTACGAGCGTGCTTGGGCGAGTGCACGCGTGCATGATCACGACACTCACCGTGGTGATGAGGGACATGTGCAACGGCTCCGCGGCGCCCTTCACAACGACAGGCCCGCGCTCCGTCACGATGACATAGGGAGGCAGGTGCGGCATCGCAAGGTCCAGGCACGTTGAGGTGACCTGGATGGCACCCTCGGGGCATGACGACTCGGCGCGCGACGCCATGTTGACGGTGGAGCCTGCACGGGGATGGATGGGGGGCGCCTTCAGCCAACCTCGGTCGCAACAGCAGTGCAAACGGTGACTGTAAAGCGGCCACTAGAAAGCGGTGACTTCAAAGCGGCGACTCATGCACAGCGGCAAGTGGAGCAGCAAGCAACGCAAGCGCAGAGACTGCCGCGCCTAGGCAAGCCATCCCTCGCGTACCGAACAGGCAGAAGCGGCGCCGGATCTTGCCCACAATGCCACTCATGGCCGGCCCCGAGTGGATGCCGCATCGCATCTGCAACATCGTCCCGTCGCCGGTGGGTGTCGGCACCTGCGAGGCGTAAAAGGGCAGGACGGGTGGTGCTCCATTAGAGCATGGGTAGCGAGAGGGTGTGCGGTGTGTGTGTGGGGGGGGCACATCAGAGAGGGAGGCGGTGCGCCATCAGAGCAGGCGGAGAGGGGCACTTGGTGGGCCACCAAAGCAATGTGTGCAGGGGGAGGGAGGGAGGGGAGTCCGGGCGCGTTCTAGTTTTTCTGCGGCGGCGGCAACACAGCGTCGCGAACAGGGCGGTCACAAAGACTGCCTCACCACGCAACCCCTTGACTACGGACCCCCCTCCCCACCCTCCTACATGTCCCTCTCCCTCCTACCTGTCCCCGGCAAGACCTACACCCGCATCCTTCTCAACCGCCTACGGCGACAGCTGGAACTCTTCCTCTCCACCTACCAATATGGATTCCGGCCTGACCGAGGCACCCCCCCCCTACACACCTTTGCCGCCTCCTCCTGAGCCCTCAGCGCAAAGCGGATCATCGTCGCGGCGTGCTCCGGGTCGCGCTGCAGCAGGTTGGCTGCGCACATGTAGCTGTCCCCGATCGTCTCCACCTTGTACAACGAGGGCATCTCGTCCACAATGATGGTGTCGAGCCGGGAGTACAGGTCGTTCAGCGTGTGCATCACCTGCGAGCAGCAGCGGGGCGTGTTTCGATCAGCCATGCGGCGATCAACGACAACGTGCCCCCCCCCCTCTGCCCTGCCTGTCCCGTTGGGGTGCACTGGTAGGCTGGCGCGCTGCGTGGCCTTGCGAGCTCTACTAGTAGAGCTCCCCTAGATGTGTAGTCTAGGCCTTAACTCACGCCCCGGGGTCCTCCGGGCGCGTACATGTAAAAACTAAAAAAAAACGTTGGGGCGCACCTTTTCGGGCGAGATGTCATGCGCCCAGCTGCTGAAGCCAACGATGTCGCTGAAGAAGATGGTGATGCATTCGTGCCACCCGAAGACGCTGAGCTGTGCCCCCTCCCTGACTGCCGCGCGCGGCGCGGCCTTGATGCTGTTGCCACTCGGGTGCGAGTAGCTCGTCGCCGTGTACTGCTTGAGATTCAGCATTGCCCACAAGCCCCCGCTGTTGCTTCGCCCGCTGCTGTGCCCGCTGCTTCGGCCGCTGCTCCGTCCGCTGCTCGGTCCGGCGCTGCCTTTGGCGGGGTAACCGGTCATCGAGCTGACCGTGCGTCGCCCGAGCTGCGCGTCTGCTGGTGCCGAGGGCAGGGTCGCGGCGATGAAGGTGGCGGAGCGTCTTGGGGGTCTCAAGTCTGATGCGGAGGCTGGGAGCTGACCGCCGCGGTCGCGGCTACGTAGCTCCGCAGACAACGCACTGGGCAGCAGAGAGGAGCGGCGGTTGTTGCTCACACCGCCGCTCTCCACAGGGAGGCCTTTGGACTGCACGCAATGCATGCTAGATGCGCCGTACGCGCCGCTCTCACTCCATGGATCGGCGGTCCCCACAGCGAACGCCCCCGACGAAGTGTCCTCCCAAGCCGCATCCCCAGTCCAGCTCTGCTCCCGCACCCGCGGGCTGACCAGGGGGCACTGGTCATACGGCGCTTGCAGCAGCACGTTGACCACGTGCTCAGGCACCAAATCTGACATGATGGCGATGGACCTCTTGAGAGCAAGCTGCATGTCACCGAGGTCGAGCGTCGCGCTGTCTCGTCCGACGAATAACGCAAACACCAGCGCCATGACCCACTCCTCCGCCGGCACCATGCTCACGCTCATGCGCCTTGGGTTGAACCGCGCGCAGAGCGTCCTGACGAGGTAGTAGAAGAGGCCGGGCACGCTCACGCAGCGCACCAACGCGCTGTGTGAGACGTTGTCGGAGAGCCAGAGGACTGCTGCTTGGTAGCCTGACAAAAGCTTCGCCAGGCCGGGAATGCGAGCTAGGGCATTGGTTTTGAATAGGCTGCGCAGGGGCAGCGCGTGCGCCTGCTGCTGGAACGCGTCCCGGTCGAGCGCGACAGACCTGCGGGAGTGTGTGGTGTTTGTGCATGTTTGCGTGCGTGTGTGAGCGAGCGTGAGCGAGGGAGCGGCCGTGCGTGCTTGTGTATGCGCGTGTGCGTGTGTGCACGTGCGTCAGTCGTGTCATGAGCGCCCCCGCAGCCCCCGCAGACCCCGCTGCGGTGGTGAACCGGGAAATTTGGGGGAAAACTGCGGGGGCGTGAGTGTGTGTGTGTGTGCATGTGTGCGTGTGTGCGGCGCGAGGCCGACGCACCAATTGATGATCATCAGGTGGCCGGCCGTGCAGATTGACAGGCCGATCATCAAGCACTTTGGGAGGGCCGTCGTCGCGTGCGCGAGTAAGCCGAGTGTGGAACACGAGCTGGTCAGCGAGCAGCGCTGGTAGTACTCCATCCACCTGCGCACCGGGCAGTGATTTCCTTGTCGGCTCTCCACAGCCATTTGGCTGTATTCCGGCTTAATTTGGACCTACAATATAGCTCAACCCATTCAGTGGATTGAAGGTCTGCCGAGCCCGCCAGACATAGATCGTCAGTGATTTTGCTTTGGGCTCCTGGGAGCCATTGGGAGCCATTTGGCTTTTACCGATCCCCATCAGATAGAGCTCAACCAACCAAGTTGTTTGATGGTTTGACGATCCCATCAGATAGGTCTCGTCAAGAGCTTGAAAGTGGCCTACATTTGATGGTCAACGATCAATGCTGAGGCAGCGGTCAAGGCGGTCAACGGGACGTTGGTCCGCGCGCCGGCTCCAAAATAAAAACACTGTAGATCGTCTACAACTTGCAATTGACCTGTATATGAGGACACACGATCAACGGGAGGTCAACGGTCAACGTGGTCAAAGCAAAATCCGGCTTTGGAATAACAAGACAATTACCGGGCCCCGTTTGTTCGCCTCTCAAGTCACGCTGATGCCACATCAGCGCGTCGAGCAGCAGTGCATGCGTGCAGCGATCTCCGGCTCAGCATGCAGCAACGGGTGTAGTATGCGCGCAAGTGAGTGCACAACCCTAAACCCTAAATCCTAAACCGCGCGTGCGCGTGCAAGTGAGTGCACGACCCTGAATCCTAAATCCTAAACCTTGAACCCTGAACCCTAAACCGTGCGTGCACGCAAGTGAGTGAACAACCCTAAACCATTAACCCTAAACCGCGCGCGCGCGTGCAAGTGCACAACCCTAAACCCTAAACCCTAAACCCTTAACCCTACACCGCGGACGCGCTCAAGTGAGTGTACAACCCTAAATCCTAAACCCTTAACCCTCAACCCTCAACTCTCAACCCTCAACCCTCAACCCTTAAAACCCAAACACTTCTTCGCACTCACGTCGTCCATGGTGCGAAGATCAGGATCTGGACCATCGAGTGTTGCGGCTTGTTTCCTTGGGCGACAATGGAGAGCATGAGGATGGCTCCGAGGTAGCCCGGCCAGCTGCGCTGTAGGTCGTTGAAGCCTTGGTCTGCCAAGGCAAACACGGACAGCGTGTTGACGATCGGAGGCATCGTGATCATGATAACCAGCGCGTAATCTGCGGCCTCGTCGGGCGTCCACCGGTACGCAGTGTTCCACCTGGGACATCGTGCGTGTGTGTGGGGGGGGGGGCGTGTGTGTGTGTGTGTGTGTGTGTGTGTATGTGCATGCATGTGTTTGTGTGTGTGTGTGTGTGTGTGTGTGTGTGTGTGTGTGTGTTTGTGCAATCAGATGTACATATCTGGTCGACGCAGCAGCCCTACCACATTCACAACGCCTGAGGCAGCGCCTCAGGCGTCGCATTCACTTGCACGGATCAGGCGGCGCCTCAGGCGCTCCGACCGCCTGAGGCACCGCCTGAGGCGCACCCACGATCGCCTCAGGTGTCGCCCTGGGCGTTATCTAAACCGCCTCAGGCGCCCACCACCGCCTGAGGCGCACCCCGGACCGTCTCAGACGTTTTGACCGCATCCACGTGCGCGGGCCAGGCATTGAGATTTTGGTAGGGCAGGCAATTGCATGTGCGACCCACCTGGAAACCAGGACGTACACCCCATGGAACAGGTAGAACAGGGTGACGAGCAGCAGGGCCCCTTGGGGGGCGGTGGGGGCGCCGCTGCCACCATTCACCGCGAGAACTACCTCCGACACGAGGCCGCACGCAATCAGCACGTTTAGGAGGTTTGCAAGGATGTGCCGGAGGCGGAGCCGCACGGCGGCGAACGCGGCATCCACTCGGTCGGAGAGGGGCCGAGCGTCCACCTGCTGCATCGCCCCGATGGGACACACGGGCGCGCGCAGCCAACACCAAAAGTGCGTCGTGCGACCAACAGCGACAGAGTGCTGCAGGTCGATAGGTCTAGGGAGCAGAGGCTGCGGCGTGCGTGTGTGTGTGTGTGTGTGCGTGTGTGCCTGCGTGTGTGTGTGCGTGCGTGCGTGCGTGTGTGTGTGTGTGCGCGCGTGCGTGTGTGCGGCACGAGTGTTGAAAGTGGTGGTGCAAGTGGTGTTTCTGCAACTGGTGCGTGATTCATTGCGGGTGAAGTGCGTTTTGGAGTGCATGCATTTGGTAGGTGTTGCGCACACCTCAGCTGCCACCTCTGATCAGGGGCACACTTGGGAGCACCCTCTCCGTATGGCACTCCCCAGCATGCGTGCGTACAGCCCTAACCCACAAGAAGATCCAAATGCATGCGGCGAGGGCTATGTAGCGTGCGTGCGCGAGTGCGTGCGTGCCATGTCGTTGCTGGCGCCGTTGCAACCAATTGGTGCACTCACCAGCCCTGCCGTCGATTTCTGCACCCACCACGACAAGCAGGACCGCAAACAGAAACCAGGCGATGCGAACTAGAAGGCCATCGGGTAAAGGTGTCTGGTCGTGTCGGGTGTCGGGGGCGTGTTGCTCTCAAGGTCCCAGACCAGAAGCAGCCTCGCTGTGCTTCGTCTAACTACTTATCGGCAGGAGGAAGCGTATCATCGTCGTTGTCCAAATTGCAGGAGGCCAAAAGGGGGCTTCGGTGTTGCCAGTACGAATCTGGTACAAATCCCCACACTTGGAGTTACTGCTGGAAAAAAAAAACTTGCATCGCCCCCCCCCAGGGGCCCCTGGTGTCGCCGCTGCGTGGCCCGCGTGTGAATTCCGCACTACTTGCTTTGCGGGGAATTCCTCTCGAGAGAGGCATTTCTGCTTCAGGATCTCACTTTTCTTCCACTTTGAAGCCTTCTCGAACTTGGTGAGAGCTGAAGCCAGGTCAGCCTCAGCTGTAGCGACTTCTGACTGAGCCAATTTCAGAAATTGGACGGGGCCCATGCGTGTCATTTCCTGCGCCTGCAGCGTGTGGTTTGAAAACGGTTCACACAGAGACATGAGAGCCAATGAGAGCCAAGCATTTTTTTTACATGTTCATGGCATGCGGCTCGCGCGCAGCTTCGCGTTAGCCAAGTGGTAAACTCTCCAGTTCTCCAGTGGTGCACACACAGGAAAATTGATAAATTACGACAAATTTGATAACGACACAATCAGTTCCTTCCGCGTGTCCAGCACTGCACCTATTTCAGGTCGTTATGTTAAGTTACAGTTCAATAAAACAGAATGCCTCAATATTAGCGAGATTGAGGTATATTCTGATGATGGAAAGAATATTGCCCCAGGTAAAACGGTAACGATGTCGAGTGGATGGGATGGCGATAAATTTCCAGGAAGAAATGTCACGGATGGAAACAAGAACATAATCGCACATAGGAGTTGCGGTGATGTTGCTTGGCCACTTTGACCGTGTTGCGAACTTCCTGTGATGCAGCGCGTAGTTGGTTTCTTAGTTTATTTCGTAGCTATCACAACGGATGTCAGTAGTGGCCTGGCGCCTGGTGGTCGGGTGTAACTTGGAGTTGCACCCGGCCAGTGGTGTCATTAGCGCCCCCGCAGCCCCCGCAGCCCCCGGGGGCTGCGGGGGCAAACAGGAAAAATTTGGAGGAAACTGCGGGGGCAAATAGAGGGAATTTCGCCCCGAAAGTGTGAAGTTCGACGTTTTTCACACTTTCTCGCGGAAAAAGCCTCCCGCATTTTCCCTCCTATGTTGGGGGGGGGGGGGGGCAAACAGGACATTCTTGGTTTCCTTAATGACACCACTGGTTGCCGCCTTGTATATGCCGCCTTGTATATTTTGACTGCGTTTAAACCCTCCACACTTTTGGACTGCTCCAAGTCCATCTATATCGTGTCCTTATGATATCAGGATCAGCGTGCACGCACATCGCAGGGCGGCACACCGCCCGCACTCACTGCCACTGGCACTGGGCAGAGTGTTAAATAGCGGGGCCGTCTCCATACAAGGAGATCGCTGATGTGCAGGAGCTCAGCGCTGACGGAGAGGAAGCGAACAATGCACACCTGCCTGATGTCGCCTGTAGAGGCACTTGGCTGCCCACATTCACAATTCCACAATGCCCTACCACATTCACGCGGATCAGGCGGCGCACCCACCAGGGTTGCACGGTACGTGAGTACGCGTACGTACGTATTTTTCGTACGTACGTACATACGTACGTGAGGGAGCGCACATACGTACGCCCTGTACACAGCACCATACGCCTTTTACTTGAAACACAAAAAATGCCATAACTCACGCTCCTGCGCTTGGAGCGAAACCATTCCACTTGCATTGGAAAGCTTGTAACAGGGGCTCCAGATCACTGCTCGCATGCATCATTGCACTGCATTAGGGGGGGGAGGGCTTGGTTCTGCTGCAGCACCATGTGCGTGCGCTTGCAACGATGCACACAACAACGGACGCAACTCCCTGCCCTCTGCCTGGATTTGAACGATTCGACTTGCATTGGACAGCTTGTAACACGGGCTATCTGTATGATCTCAGTATGCAGCAGTGCAATGCAGTAGGGCGGCGTGCCTGCGGGGGTGTTGCAGCACACCACGCGCGCACGCGCTCGCACTGCACCACAAACAAATACGGATGCAACTAGGTCGCCCCGTCCAGGTCGCCCCCTACTAGAGCGCACTGGACAGACCTTTCTATCAGCTTTCCAATCCATTTTGAACGGTTGCGATCCCAGCACAGGAGCGTGAGTTATGGCAATTTTAGTGTTTCAAGTAAAAGGCGTATGGTGCTGTGTACAGGGCGTACGTATATGCGCTCCCTCACGTACGTATGTACGTACGTACGAAAAATACGTACGTACGCGTACTCACGTACCGTGCAACCCTGGGCACTGTGGCCCCAATTTCTGGCTTGCGCGTGTCTTCGCCCGTCGCCCTCTCGCGCCCTGGTAGCGGGTGTGTGTGTATGTTGGGCCTGTTCCTAGGGGGCCCAGGAGCACCGTGATGCGGTGTGTACGCTGCAAGCGTGCCACTTGAACAAAAGGGATAGCGGCGCAACAACTCGCTGGGTCTACCTCTCGCGGGCCCTGCGAGTCCCCCGCGGGGCGCTATTCTCTTCGACGGTACCTCTGCGCACGTTGGCGAGTCGCGTTATGGGAGAATGAAATGTGGGGTGCAACAGTTGTCCGCCCTAGGGCCAGCCCACGCCACGCGCCTCAGCCCACTCGACGTGCCTCATCGCGGTACTTCTTCCATTTATCGCCTCTATGAACGTGTGCTGCCTTCAGAGCCCCCAAGGGAGTTTGTGTTGCCTGCAGCAGCAGCAGCAGATGTTGCCTGTTGCAGATCTCGAACCGCCTTGCCCAAGCTGCTGCTGTTGCCCCCAGATTCAGTGAATGATGCACCACTGCACCACTGCACCACACCAGTGCATAAGCACAACTTCCTGCCAGCAGCAGCGGTGGCAGGTGGGGGCTGTTGCTGTCGAGCGTGTAGCCCATGTGTCCCCCCATGTACGCCTGCCGCCTGCGCTCCGCGCGAGTGCGTGCTGACCACCCCAGGCAACTGGAGCATGGATGCCGGGCAGCTGCGGCATCGAGTGCGCCGCATCATGTGATTCTATACTTGGCAGACCTCGTTCCGTTGACCAGTCAAAGGGGGGGGTCCTGGCTGGAGACCCGGATCAGGAGGCGGGGGGGGGGGGTCGGGCGCACGCCATGCACAGCCCAGCAGTCTCGTGTACACCCACTTCCCCTCGCTCCCAGCGCGGCCTCTCCACGAAGTTTTAGGGGAAAAGAAGGTCCTTGTCACTCCTTCACACTAGTGATGTCCTTAGCGCCCCCGCAGCTCCCGCAGTCCCCATTGCGGGCGCAAAACGTGATATTTGTGGGGGGGAATCTGCCGGGGCGAATCGCAAGAATTTCGCTCCGAAAAGTGTGAAAAGGCAAATTTCACAATTTTCCGAAGAAAAAAAAACGTCTCCTGCGGGGGCAATTCGGCAGGTTCCATCCAATGTTGCGGGGGCAAACATGACACTCAGTTTCTTCAAGGACACCACTGCTTCACAAATCCCCGGTTTTCCTGGTGTCAATTTCATCGCTGTCCAGGCTTATCCCTTAAGACTCCAGCGATGCTTTAAGCGCTGCAGCGACACCATGCAGCCGTCATCGAAAGCGTAACACAACGGGAGCGCCTAGACCCCGAGCTTACTCGAGTAAAAACACAAGACCCGAAAAGGCTACCAGCAATGCGATCACACAAAGCCCCCCAGCACAGTCACCCGTTGTGACGAACCGCAAAGAACTACTACCCCGCACGGTTCTGAGAGCCAGCCAGAGGCACGCAAGCGCATGTCCACACTCGACAATCACTGAGGCGGCACGCCTTTAAGGCATTCCCGCCCCAACTCCTCCGCCACCCCCGGGGTCCCACACGGCCCAGAGTGCCTAAGCACACACACCCTGACAAGCAGTGCAAGGAAAGTGTGGGGACTGGAAAGTGTGTGTTTGGGAGGCTTTACGCACCCAGCCTCCGGGGCGTGCCCCCTGCCGCCGCGCGTCACAAAGCGCGGCGATGGGTGTCTGGTAGCTGTGTGCAGCACTGGGGCGGGAGGGGAGGCTGCCTGGGGTGGATTGTAAAACTCTCATCATCATCACCTGGGTGGCACAGATAAGTGGGGGAGCTACAGCTTCCCAGCACCTGCCCAGGGGCGTGTGCTTTAATCGTGTTTAATTCCTCTACACTTGTAAGTGGGAGGCTGCAGCTGGGGGCATGTGCTTGGGTGTTTGGGGGCCTGGGGGTGCTTGGGTAACACCTTGCTGTGCCCCCTTGCTGGTTCGCCACTCCGGTTTCGACGACGACGATGGTACGCCGCCACCACACGTATCGTTCGCACGTCGGTGCTGCACGTTGGTGTTGCACGCTGGTGTTGTGTCTACACTTCCTGTGTGGTTGGACTGCGTAGTAGGTGTGTGGTAGTTACCGAACAGAGCGAGCACTGGAGGAGCAGGCACCTCGGACCCAAGATGGCCTTCTAGCTCGGACGTTCTTGGGTGCTGTCCGGTGGGTGTTGCGATCGATCGCATGACCACTTGCCTCAGCATCTGTCCCGCCGCAGCATCTGCCATGCCGCAGCATCTACCCCCTCTGCATGCACGTGCATGGCAGCCGCCTGGATGATCATGCCCGTGGACGGAGGGAGTGCCACACGCACACGCACGCATGCAGGGGCAACTGAACTGCCCAGGATGCATGCATGCCCACCTGCCTGAGCACCACCCGCGCGATGCCCACCTGCCCACCCCAGTCGCAATGTGAATCACACCACCACTGCAATACTTCCACCACCACTGCAACACTACCACCACCGCACCCACGCCGCACAAACACGTACGCACTACACACGCGCGCACCCACCCCCACGGCACCCACACGGCACCCCCACTCACCCACCTACACCTACACTCACACACACACACACACACACACACACACGCACATGCACGCACACACACACACACTCACCCACCCACTTACACAAACACAGAGAAATACGTTACAGTTCCCACCGCTCGGGCAACCTAGATAACGGCTCTTGCCAGTGCTAAAGCACCCCCCGGCAATCGTTTCATGAGTCGAGGACCCTTGGATCTTAAGTTCGTTCAGTAGCGGGTGACCAACCATATGCGCTAGTACGAGAGGATATCCGTGGGCTTGGGGTTGTTTGCGGGATCCGAAAAACTGTCATCAGAAACTGTCAATTGTGGTTATGGTTGTGGGGCTGATCCGGCCTCAGCTACCCCGCGGAAGATGCTGTTCCACAGGTGTGGGAACCTAGCTAGGGTGGTCCCATGGGTGGGTGGGCCCACTCATGAACTGGGACCACCCCACTCATGAACTGGGCAGACGTGAACATCTCGTGGGCGTTGAGACGGTACGAGGTGATGGCACCCACCCTGTCAGGCATCTGGGCGTCCGGGCGTCGGAACATAAAGAGAGCGGCAGTAGGTGGGAAGATTGAGGTGTTGGGAGGGAATGATAGGTGGGGGGAAGGGGGAGAGGGAGGGAGGTGGCGGGCAAGGGATCCGATAAACGACATCCGATGTTTGTTGCACAAACACACACGCACACACACACACACTCACACACACACACACACACATGCAGACCTCCTCAGCCTCCGCTCCCTAGACCTATCGACTTGCAGCACTCTTCAGCTGTTGGGTGCGCGACCGACGCCGCTGGCGCCCGCGTGCCCTATGGTGGCCATGCAGCAGCAGGCGGGCGCTCAAACCCTCTCCGACCGAGTGGACGCCGCGTTCGCCGCCGTGCGGCTCCGCCTCCGGCACATCCTTGCGAACCTCCTGAACGTGGTCATCGCGTGCGGCATCGTGAATGAGGTCGTGGTGGCGGTGAATGGTGGCAGCGGCATCCCCACCGCCCCCCAAGGGGCCCTGCTGCTCGTCACCCTGTTCTACTTGTTCAACGCGGTGTACGTTGTGGTGTCCAGGTGGGTCGTACCAGCCAACCCCTGCTGTATCGATAGGGTCTGTGCATCGGCATGCACATACACGCACACTCACACACACTCACACAAAGGCACACACACACATACACATGTGCACGCGCACCCACACGCACACACCCACACACCCACACACGAGGGGCATATACACGCACACACACACACACACACATACACACACGCGCGCACAAACCCACATGCACACACACACACACACACGAGGGGCACACACACGCGTGCCCACGCACACACACACACACGCGCACACACGCGCACACGCACACACATACACACACACACACACGCACGCACACAGTCACAGACACACACACGTACGCACACACACACACACATAGGGCGCGGCACAGTATACGTATACCGTATATACCGTATGTATACCTTAACGGTATAAATACCGTTTACAGCGGGACACGCCAGGATGTATACCGTAAACAGTCATTTTCGTGCGGCAAGTAAAAGGCGTATAGCCTCCAACTCCCTTGAAACTGCATGAATTTTGATGATATTACTTGCATTGGACAGCTAATGACGAGGGCTATCCAGAACAATGCTTGGATGCAGCATGGGGTGGAGGGAAGAATGTGGTGCTTGCAAGGGGCACAGGGACGCTCCGGCTGCCATGCAGTCAGGAAAACCTAGATTGGTGTTTCCTGTCAACCCAACATAGCAAAGTCAGCTTTTATAGACCAGCTTTGTGATGCCCATCATGTACGGCATCCAAATCCACCACTCCCGTCTCAATTGGATCAAGGAATCAAGGGTATACACGTATACCCTTGTGTACGGTATACATTATACGGTATTATACGGTAAACGGGCCCACGTATACGGTATACTGCCGCGCCCTACACACACACACACACACACACACACACGCACACGCGCGCCCACACCCTCACACACACACACACGCACACACGATGTACCAGGTGGAACACTGCTCACCGGTGGACGCCCGACGAGGCCGCGGATTACGGGCTGGTCATCATGATCACGATGCCTCCCATCGTCAACACGCTGTCTGTGTTCGCCCTGGCAGACCAAGGCTTCAACGACCTGCAGCGCAGCTGGCCGGGCTACCTCGGAGCCATCCTCATGATCTCCATTGTCGCCCATGGCAACAAGCCGCAACACTCGATGGTCCAGATCCTTGTCTTCGCACCGTGGATGACGTGCGTGGGGAGAAGTGTTTGGTGTTTTAGGGTTAAGGGTTTTGGTGTTTTAGGTTTAGGGTTTGACGTTTAGGGGTGTGCACTTGCGCGCATACTACACCCGTTGCTCCATGCTGCGCCGGGGATTGCTGCATGCATGCACCGTTGCATGATGCGTGATGCATTGGCGCAACCTTGGGCACGTTGCCGCGGTGTGAACGTGACCTGACGGGCGACCAAACGGGGCCAAACGGGGCCAAACGGGTGATTTTCGCACCATGGATGACGTGCGTAGGAATAAGTGTTTAGGGTTTAGGGTTGAGGTTTTAGGGTTGTGCACTCAATTGCGCGCGTGCGTGGTTTAGGGTTAAGGGTTTAGGGTTTAGGGTTGCGCACTCACTTGTACGCACACGACACCCGTTGCTGCATGCTGCGGCGGGGATTGCTGCATGCATGCACTGCTGCTTGACGTGCTGATGTGGCGTCAGCGTGACCTGAGGGGCAAACAAACGGGGCCTGGTGCGCAGGTGGATGGAGTACTACCAGCACTGCTTGCTGTCCAGCTCATGTACCAAAATCGGCTTCCTTGTGCACGCGACGACGGCCCTCCCAAAGTGCCTGATGATCGGTCTGTCAATCTGCACGGCTGGACACCTGATGATCATCAATTGGTGCGTCGTCCGCGCGCCGCACACACGCACTCGCACGCACACACGCACATGCACACATGCACATGCACACACACAAACACACACACGCACGCACACATGCTGTATGCATGCACGCTTGCCGCCGAGCGCGTATTTGGATGCGCATGGTTGAGGCCTAACTCAACACGTGCAAATACGGTGAGTCCGGGGTCGGTGGGCCGCGGTTGCGACGTTGTGCACATGTAGCTATTTGGGTCGAGCAGGGGTCCCCTGGGGTCGAGCTGGTGATGTGAAAGTGTGAAAACGCCAATTTTTACACTTGCCACACAAAAACGCTTCGCTCTCTGGCGTGACGCGGAGCGCCAAACGACCCTCCCATGTGACGCACGTTTGTGTGAATGGTTTTCTGCACCACTTACACACACACACACACACACACACACATGCACAAGCACGCACACGCAGGCGCTCGCTCGCGCACGCTCTCAAACGCACGCCACACACACACACCGACGCACGCACGCACTCACACCTCACACCACCGCCACCACCACCCTCCCTCGCAGGTCCGCCGCGCTCGACCGCGACGCGTACCAACGGCAGGCGCACGCGCTGCCCTTCAGCAGCCTGTTCAAAATCAATGCCTTGGCTCACGTTCCCGGCCTGGCGGAGCTGTTGTCACGCTACCAAGCAGCGGTCATCTGGCTCTCCGACAACGTCTCGCACAGCGCGCTGGTGCGCTGCATGAGCCTCCCCGGCCTCTTCTACTACCTGCTCCGGACGCTCTGCGCGCGGTTCAACCCAAGGCGCATGAGCGTGAGCACGGTGCCGGCAGAGGAGTGGGTCCTGGCGCTGGTGTTTGCATTCTTCGTCGGACGAGACAGCGCGACGCTCGACATCGGCAACATGCAGCGCGCGCTCAAGAGGTCGATTGCCATCATGTCAGATTTGGTGCCCGAGCACGTGGTCAACATGCTGCTGCAAGCGCCGGATGGCCTGCGCCCCCAAGGCCACCCACGGGTGCGGGAGCCGAGCCACACCGGAGTGGGAGCTTGGGAGGACACTTCGCCAAGGGCTGTGGGTGCCGCCGACCCATGGAGTGAGGTCGGCGCGTGCGGCGTGCCTGGCATGCAACACGCGCAATTTGATCGCCCCTCCGTGGAGAGCAGCGGCGGGTTGAGCAGCCTCTGCGCTCTGTTGTCCAACGCGGTATCCGTGGAGCTCCGCAACTGCGACCGCGGCGACCAGCGCCCGGCCTCCGCATCGGACTTGAGACCCCCACGACACTCTGCCACCTCCCTCGCCGCGATGTCGCCCCCGCCTGCAGCAGACGTCCGGCTCGGGCGACGCACAATCACGAAGAATGCCAGCCTCGGCTCGCTGACCGGTTACCTTGCCGAAGGCAGCGGCGGACCAAGCAGCGGACCGAGCAGCGGTCGAAGCAACATCGGAGGCTTGTGGGCAATGCTGAATCTCAAGCAGTACACCGCAGCAACCTTCTCGAACGGCAGTGGCGACAGCATCAAGGCCACGCCGCACGATGCAGACAGGGAGGGGGCGCAGGTCAACGTCTCCGAGTGGCACAACTGCGTCACCATCTTCTTCAGCGACATCATTGGCTTCAGCAGCTGGGCACACGACATCTCGCCTGAAAAGGTGCGCCCCGACGTTTTTTTTTACAGTTTTTACACATACGCGCCCGGAGGACCCGGGGCGTGAGTTAGGGCCTTGACTACACGTCTAGGGGAGCTCTACTAATAGAGACCGCAAGGCCACGCAGCGCGCCAGCCTACCAGTGCGCCCCAACGGGACAGGCGGGGCAGGGGGGGGGGGCACGTTGTCGTTGATCGCCGCATTGCTGATCCAAACACGCCCCGCTGCTGCTTGCAGGTGATGCATACGCTGAACGACCTATACTGCCGGCTCGACAACATCATCGTGGACGAGATGCCCTCGTTGTACAAGGTGGAGACGATCGGGGACAGCTACATGTGCGCAGCCAACCTGCTGCAGCGCGACCCGGAGCACGCCGCGACGATGATCCGCTTTGCGCTGAGGGCTCAGGAGGAGGCGGCAAAGGTGTGTTGGGGGGGGGTGCCTCGGTCAGGCCGGAATCCATATTGATAGGTGGAGAGGAAGGGTTCCAGCTGTTGCCGTAGGCGGTTGAGAAGGATGCGGGTGTTGGTCTTGCCGGGGACAGGTAGGAGGGAGAGGGACAGGTAGGAGGGTGGGGAGGGGGGTCCGTAGTCAAGGGGTTGCGTGGTGAGGCTGTCTCTGTGACCGCTCTGTTCGCGACGCTGTGTTGCCGCCGCAGCAGCAAAACTAGAACGGGCCCGGACTCCCCTCCCTCCCTCCCCCTGCACACATTGCTTTGGTGGCCCACCAAGTGCCCCTCTCCGCCTGCTCTGATGGCGCACCGCCTCCCTCTCTGATGTGCCCCCCTAACCGCCTACCCTCTCTCCGTCCATGCTCTTATGTCGCAATGCCCACCTTGCCCCTCTTCGCCTCGCAGGTGCCGACGCCCACCGGCGATGGGACGATGCTGCAGATGCGATGCGGCATCCACTCGGGGCCGGCCATGAGCGGCATCGTGGGGAAGATCCGGCGCCGCTTCTGCCTGTTCGGTGCGATGGCTTAGCTGGCGTGGTGGTTCACGCACTCGCGCCGCTTGCTGCTCCGCTTGCCGCTGTGCATGTGATGCCGCTTTGAAGTCGCCGCTTTAAGTCGCCGGTTTACAGTCCCCGTTTGCACTGGTGTTGCGGCCGAGGTTGGCTGAAGGCTCCTCCCATCCATGGCTGAAGGCTCCTCCCATCCTTCCATGGCTGAAGGCTCCTCCCATCCAAAGGTAGCTAGCCTCGTTAGGCAGCTCCCTCAATCCCACGCCCCGAGGGTGTGTACTGTAAACTGTAAACTGTAAACTCCTCCCATCCACCCCCGTGCAGGCTCCACCGTCAACATGGCGTCGCGCACCGAGTCGTCATGCCCCGAGGGCGCCATCCAGGTCACCTCAACGTGCCTGGACCTTGCGATGCCGCACCTGCCTCCCTATGTCATCGTGACGGAGCGCGGGCCTGTCGTTGTGAAGGGCGCCGCGGAGCCGTTGCGCATGTCCCTCATCACCACGGTGAGTGCCGCGATCATGCTAGCTTGCACTCCCCCAAGCGCGCGCTACCACCGCCGATACAACACTGCCGACAAGCAGCGATAGTGTCCGAGCCGCCTGCCGTTGCCCTGATTGCTGATGCTCCCCCTCCCGTGTTGTAGGACGAGAGGGTGCCGAGGGTACAGTTCACCGCAACTCCCTTTGTGGGGGTGCGTCGGCCGGTCACGAAGAGCTTCTCCTCCATGGAGCTGCTGCCGCCGCTGATGCCGACGGTTTCAAAGGTGGGTTGATTGGCTGTTGGCCGCTGGCGGGGGGTGGTCCGACGTGGTATGGCCACCAGGCTACATGCGCCAATGTTTCCGTCAGCCAACCCGCAACCCGACAAAGTGCACGTTCGAGTTGAGATTGCCCGATTGGGGCTGGCGAGTCGGGTTGAGATTGCGCGAATTTCGACCCGAAATGTGTGGAAATCGTCATTTTCACACTTTTTCTTAAAACTAAATCGCCTACATCCGGTTAAAATTGGCGGAATGAGCGTGAGGCCCGGGTTGAGCCGTCATATCCCCAAGATCCTTAGCGGAACCATTGACGTGCGCGTCACTGCGTGTGTGTTGCGTTGCGTACGCTCTTTGTCTCGCGCGCTTGTCTCTGCTGGCACAATTGCTGCCACATGCTGAGCCGGCTGCATGCCTGGTGCTTCCCGTGTTGCAGGCCGCGCCGCCGAAGCGCAGCTTCTCGTGCGGCCCGTCGAGCCTCCTCGGGACGAGCCCGCAGGGGTTGAGCCGTCGGCCCAGTTCGGGCATGAACGGGTCGCTAAGCCCGCTCTGGTCGCTCCTGCTCAGGACGGGCCCAACCGGGTTCATGGGGAGTTTTGAGCTCACCGGCCTCGATGAGCTCGCGACGCCGCCGTCGATGGAGGAGGGCTGTCAGTCGACAGACCCCGCGGTGGCATGCCAGGGTGAGCGCGGCGGCCCGGGAGGCGAGCGCGACGAATCCTCGGCCATGCTCCGCTCCGGAACCGTCGTCAAGAGGCCTTCGCGGCTGGGTCAGGAGGCATTCGCTGCTGCGAGGGTCGAGGCCGGCACCGAATCCCTCAACGACGACCACCTGATGCAGTGCACTTCAGCGTCCGAGCCCGAAATCGAGGACTTGCTGCATGTGGGCAGCAACACCAGCAGGGCAGCCTCCGACGCACGGTCGGGCGACCTTAGGCAGCGGCGATGAGCACTACTCTGCCCCAAGGGCTGTGCACCCACCGCCTGCTCAGGGGGGCATGATCACAAAGAGGCTCTCACTTCAGCGTCCGAGCCCGAAATCGGGGACCTGCTGCATGTGGGCAGCAACAACAACGGGGCAGCCTCGGCCGCGGTGTCGGGCGCACGGTCGGGCGACCTCAGGCACCGGCGATGAGCACTACTGTGCCCCAAGGGCTATGCACCCACCGCCTGCGCAGGGGGGCACAATCAGAGAAACTCTCTCGGGTGACCTGATGCAGCGGCGATGAGCACCACTCTGCCCCAAGGGCTGTGCACCCACCGCCTGCGCAGGGGGGCACAATCAGAGAAACTCTCTCGGGTGACCTGAGGCAGCGGCGATGAGCACCACTCTGCCCAAATAGCTGTGCACCCACCGCCTGCTCAGGGGAGCATGATCACAAAGAAGCTCCCTTCAGCGAGTCCAAAATCGGGGACTTGCTGCATGTGGGCAGCAACAACAGCGGGGCAGCCTCGGCCTCGGTGTCCGGCGCAATGTCAGGCGACCTCAGGCAGCGGCGATGAGCACTACTCTGCCCAAAGGGCTGCACACCCACCGCCTGCTCAGGGGGGCATGCTCACAAAGAAGCTCTCTAACTCATGGACAGAAATTTCATTTATTTCTCATTCAAATTTGACCCAAGTGCACAAGTGTCTTTCCGCTTTTGAGTCTGCAACTATCATGCTCGACAGAGAGTGGCCGCGACCTCGTGGGGCTGCTGCCCCGGGGCTGTCGCAGTCACATCGTTTTTGTTCACAAAGTATGTGTCAAATGCGCAGTTTTACTTAATGCGCATTGTACGCGCAATTTCCAGTCAATTGCAAACCGAGAGGGATTCTCGTTTTCATTTGGACCCAAAAAAAACATCGGGTAGCTGCAGGCGTGCCTTGTTCGCTCTGCCGTGCATGGCCTACCATGAATAGACGCTATGCACCGCAAGGTGCTGCAGAAGCGTGCATTCTGCTCATCCCTCAGCCCTAACCATATGGTACAGAGCTGTATCAACGGCCTCAAGTAACGCCCTCAGCAAGAGGAGCAATGCCCCACAACCAAGAGAAGAGACGCTCTCTCGAGCAGTACGCAATGATGGTAAGGGCATCGCCATGCGAGGCAGGTGCCCAGCTAGCTTCCCGAACAACGCTGTTCCGGAAGTCCAATCCTCTACGAAGACTAGGATGGCAGCTGACCTTTGCGAAAGTAATAGGATGGCAGCTTCCTAGCAGCTTCCTTGTATGGATTCTACGACTATGAAAGGCACCTCTCGCCAGTTCCCTCGAAGAATTCCACCGTGAGTTATGCTGTAACACTACGCAAGTCAATCCTTGTCCCTCGCGACAGCCAGCCAGCCACAGCCAGCCGACGTCGACTACCGCCTGCCTCAGTGGTCCCTGGGAAGGATTGTATTAATCCCCGTTCAGACCTGAAAGGGCTGACAAGGGTTCCGCTGGAGAAAAGCTGTCGGAAGCTGAAGTTGCCCCCCCCCCTGTCAGCATCGCGTCAGCATGCGAGCACGCTGTCCGTCCCGCGCGCGCGTGCCAACAGAGCCTATATATGAATAGCGTCGCCTGTGTCTTGCAGGAGATCGGGGGGAGATTAGCGAACGAGGGGATGTGTGACCTCCATCTCGGCGCTGTCGCTTTACCTCCTGTAAACCCCAGTTAAACCCTGGTTTAACCCCCCCCCTCCAATCTGTAGGGTGATCGTAGTCGTCAGCAGCCCTGTGCCTGGCTCGGAATTGACACCTCAAGTAACTGGCTGTAACACCCAAAGAGCTAACGAACTGCAACAACAAGTTGTTTCCATCATCATGCGCATCGGAACCGAGTCGAAGCAACGTCTTACAGCACTCTCGGAAAGACCAAACTCCGGACGGCGTCCAGGAAGCGTCTGAGACGCCGGAGAGATGCCGCCACGCCATTTGGACGCCGTCCAAGACGCGTCCCTGTGACGCGTCCGCAGCGCGTCTGTAATCAAATCAAGCAAAACGCGATGCGTATACCGGGGCTCGACCGCCAGACATCGGCATCACTAAGCAAGCAGCGATCCAGAGCAATCCTGGGCGCGATGGTAAGCAGGTGAAGGTGTGACAAGTTGTGTGGAGTGAGCTAGAATATCAGTTTACGAAATTGAATGAAATACTACCATGTGCTCACGACATCACCGCCAGGCATTGATGCGCGAAAAAATATGAGAAAGTGCGACGAAGTGAGGAAAAGTACCACCGGCACGTGTGACCAATCTCTCTCTACCTCTCTGCCAGGAGGTCACCTCTCGTGACCGAGTCCCGCCGGCGTGGGCTGCTGCCGATGGCCCTCCCCTGGACCATCCGGCCATCGAGGTGGTGCGGGCGGGCGACCGGCCTCGCCTCTGCCTCAACGCTCCGGTGGATCCCTCGTGAACGAGTCGGCGGGGAGCCTGCGCCCCCCCGACTCCCCTGACTCTTCTGATTAGGGAATCCCTCCCGCTGGGGTGGACGATGGCGACGCGCTGATGGCTTGGCGGCTCGGTGTGTGTGTGTGTGTGTGGTGTGTGTGTGTGGGGGGGGGTGTACGGCGACAGCGGCGGCTCTTCGTCCGGCAGCGACGGCTGAGGTGCTGGCGGCTCAAGTGGTGGCGTGACGGCGGGCCTGCCGCTGCTGCTGAGTGAGTAGGACGATGTTGTGATGGCGGGCAGTCTATAGACGAGTCTGAAGACGAGTCCATCGGGAGGGCGCCAGTGGATGACAGAGTTCGACGTGTCTGACGACGGTAGCTGCAGCTATGAGCACACGACGATGACAACGGCGCCGGCTGCAAGCAGACAGCGGCACTGGCAGGTACTACTAGTACGTTCTTCTATACTAGTTAATAATAGACTGGGACAACAACAACCCACAACTCGCCGCCCCCCCCCTGGAAGCCTGGCAGCCGCCCCATGCTCGCGGTGTGTGTGCGTGTCGCAGTTACGGCTGTGGCTTGGTACGTGTGTGTGTTCACGTGCGCGCGCGTGTGTGCCCCCCCCCCCCCTGTGGAAGTCAGGCAGCCGCCCACAGGCGGTGTCTCTCGAGGGCTGGGGGTGGTAATTAAGGCGGTGTCTTTCTAGGGTTGAGGGGTAGCAAGCAAGGCGGGGTCTCTCTAGGGCTGCGGGGTCGCAAGTAAGGCGGTGTCTCTCTAGGGCTGCGGGGTAGCAAGTAAGGCGATGTCTCTCGAGGGCTGCGGGTTAGCAAGTAAGGCGGTGTCTGTCTATGGCTGCGGGTTAGCAAGTAAGGCGGTGTCTCTCTAGGGCTGCGGGTTAGCAAGTAAGGCGGTGTCTCTCTAGGGCTGCGGGGTAGCAAGTCAGGCGGTGTCTCCCTAGGGCTGCGGGGAAGCAAGTAAGGCAGTGTCTCTGGGGGGGGGCTGGGGGTAGCAAGTAAAGGCGGTACGCCGCCTTGGACGCCGCCTGGACGCCGCCTGGACGCGTCCAGAGTGCGTCCAAAAAAACGCTCCGGTACAGCGGAGTGTTTTTTTGGACGCCGCCTGGACGCGCATTTGACGCGGGTGAGATGCGGGTGAGACGCGGGTGAGACGCGTGCCCACACGTCCTGCGTTGGACGCCTCCTGGACGCCTCGTGGACGCCTCCCAGACGCCGTCCTATACGCGTCTTTGTCATCGCCGGTGTCCGGACGCGTCCTGGACGCGCCGGACGCCACACAGACGCGTCCGGACACGCCAGACGCCTCTCAGACGCCCCCTGGACGACGATACGCCTCCTGGACGCCGTTTGGACGGGTGCTCTTTCCGAGAGTGCAGATCTGCCTCACACAACTCGGAAGGGACGCCCCACCCAACGTACTGACGTAACGTACACCACTGTTCCTGTTGCTGCCCCTGCCCTAAAAACAACAGCTGGCATTAGCATGAGTAGGAGTCATGAAGTAGCAAGTGCGCTCTACACGCGCACCCCGAGCTGCTGCAGCTGCACCAGCTGAGGGATGGCACCAGACGCAGCGATAGTGACGGCGTTGCCAGCACTCGCGGCGAGGCAGGCCAGCGCCGCTAAAATGCTTCACGTCGGCTGAAGATCCGCTCCCGAGGAGCTGCACCAGCAGAGGAATGGCACCGGCGGCGGCGGTGGCGGCCTCGTCCTCGTCGCAGAGCATGCTCAGCACAAGTGCTGCTGACATCTGTGTCAGACCACTGGCTGGTCTGACATATAGCACCCTCCGTGATAACTCCTCACTTGACATGCGTGACTGTGACAGCCCGTGGTGGCAGAGCCGCTGCCCAGCAGCTGCACCCGTGGAGGGATGGCACCAGCGGCGCCGATATCGAGCACGACGTCAGGGAATGCCCGCACGACAGTGCTTCTTCAATTCATTTATTATTATTAGTTTATTATTAATTAATTATTACCAGCCGCTGAACCAAAATCGGCAAAAATCGGCCAAAAAAAAACGATAGAAACCAGGGGGGGGCAGAATAATAGTTTCCTCCATTTTTCTAAATAGTCCCTTGGGGGGGGACCCCCCCCCCAAGTACACCCTGGCCTTATTTTTTGGAGCTAAAACTTGGTGGGCAGCTTCGTCACATCATCCTCTTGCTATGGTTTCAGTGGGTGACCGTACAACTCAATCGTACTCCTGAAACTGGCATCAGGAGGCGGCCACGTGCCCCAGTACAGCTCCACACTCCCAGGCCCCCTCCACGCCCTCCCAACTAATGAAACACACAAACTACCATATATTTGGCATCTGTCTTGTCAGACGAATCCAGCACGCCAACTCCCAGACCAATCGGAGGTCTGCAGAGCATCCTGCCCCCCAGAGGATATGAACCAGTGGTCTACACCAACTGCCCGGTGTGGGAACCCCCTCGCACCCCCATACCCCTGCAATACATACTGTGGTCTGTGTGAGACCTGAGGGTGGATTCAGACTCCTCTTCATGAGGCAAATGCAACGTGCCCACTCCCATGTCGAACAAAGGTCAGATCCAAAAGTTACATAATTTTCTAAAAATATATCCGGGGGGTCCCCCCCCCCTCCTGCGGCCCGTTTTGTTAGGGGTGGATATGGATGTAACTCTTTGAGGGGAAGGGCATGGCGCCGGTCCGGTGTCGAACGGCGAAGTTTGTGAGGATGGGGTCAGAAATCAGGCTACCTGCCCCCCCCCCTGATAGAAACGGCACAAATTGACCCAAATCGGGCGGTAAACCCTGTGGGGGGGGCAGGTAGCCTGATTTCCGACCCCATCCTCAAAACCTTTTTCCGTTTAACAGCGCCATGCCGTTTCCCTCTTAGAGTTACAACCATATCCACCCCTCACAAAACGGGCCGCGGGGGAGGGGGTCCCCCCCCTAGATATTTTTTAAGAAAATTATGTAACTTTTGGATCTGACCTTTGTTCGACATGGGACTGGGCACGTTGGATTCCCCTCATGAAGAGGAGTCTGAATCCACCCTCAGATCTCACGCAGACCACAGTATGTATTGCAGGGGTAGCCACGCGCATGTCAAGTAAGGAGTAAGCACGAAGGGTGCCTATGTCAAACCAGGGAGTGGTTTGACATCTCGAGATCCGACCCTTTTGGAGCGGGAACCCACACCCAGCTCTCCAACTGCAAGGCCCAGTGGCTAAGGTTTTAGATGTGACAGGCCGAGCTAGGCCAGTCACAATGTCGAGCACGATGTCAGGGAAGGTGCAGAGCCACTGCAGCTCTGGCCTGGCAGCTGCGCCCCAGCTGCGGTCCGGCAGCTGCAGCGCTGGGCGGTGTTGTTGCTGTTGCTGGCGCGTCGGCCGCGCGGGGCTGCGCCCGCGGTGGCCGGGTGCCGCCGCGGCGGTGCCCGGGCCCCGTGTCTGCTGCTGCTGCTGCTGCTGCTACTGCTGCTGCAGCTGTGCCTGCTCGTACTGCCGTGCGTGCACGGCTGCGGGGCTGCAGAGGTAGTGCTCTCGGTTGCGCACTGCTGCACGATGGGTTTTTACAGTGTTCACCTATATGCGCCCGAAGGACCCCGGGGCGTGAGTTAAGGCCTAGACTTCACGTCTATGGGAGCTCTACTAGTAACGCCCACAAGGCCACGCAGCGCGCCAGCCTACCAAGGAGTCAGAAGTAGGAAGTGGCCCTCCTCCCCCCCCACCCCCCACGCCACAACAGATTCACGTCGGGTGCACTGTCAGGCCCAAGCATCTGCACCAGCCGAGGCACCAGCGGCGATGGCGATCGCGAGCTGGTCGCTGTCGCTTAATGATGATGGATATTACAGTCTGTTTGACGCCAGTGATGTATGAGACCTGTGTCGGCTCTAGCGCCCGACACCTTAAACTCAGTTTCAGTGGGAAACTGGCTGGCTACCTGGTAGGGTGAGGGTAAACCCCCACATGCGCGCACGCACTGGACCTAGACAGGGTAGCTCAGTGTCTTTGTTGCCATGAATTGCACGAGGGGTGGCGGTGGGCGGGCGCTCTCCAGCAGCGTAACCAGCGCAGGCATGGTGCCGGCATCGGCACAATAGTGGTTAGCATGCTTACCTCATCTGCACCATGAATATTGCCCCATGGAGGTGAAATAGCTGTCTTCTGGAGTGTCATGCATGCATACAACAAGGTACATCCACGCACATGCGCACATGCATGACCACCTAGCGCTAGCACCGTGCGCGGCAAGAATCGAGCGCCATCTACGAGCCGCCAGCCGACCCGCCTGCCTGCGTTCCCTTGACTCGCACGCGTTGCCTCGACAGGTTTTTTGATCTGGCGAGGCATGATGATTCATTGGGGTGCGAGTCGCAGCACACAGACAGGGACGTTGAGCCAGGCTACAATCGGGTGTGGGACGCGTTGCGAGAAGGGGTCTTCCCTGCAAGCCCAAACCTCGCAGCGCGCACTGAGAAGATGATGGCGCAGGGTAGGCCTAGACGACCCGTCCACGAACCGCTTACATCTCGACCAAAGCACGCACACGCATCTGCACGTGGCAAAAGTGCCTAGGACAGCCAGCGGGCGAACAGCTTTGCCACTAGCAAATGCTGAAATTCAAGAAGGGAAAACACGTGAGATGTGAAGAGGGAAAACACAAGAAATGCGAAGAGCATGTATGTCCTATGTCCCCATCCCATCTCGCACGACCAAACTTCCGCAACGATGCGTGTTGTATTTTCGATGGACAGCGCGAGGCTGAGCAGCGCTGATCCTGCCATCTGCCGCACGCTAGATAGAACCGCCATGGTCAGAAAGTTGCCTGCAGGAGCCTGCATGCGAGGCACAGAGCCACTTGCAAACAGCTGCACCAGTGGCGGGATGGCCCCGGCAGTGATGATGGCGCCTGCGCTCGCCCCATCCGTGTTGAGGGTGAGTTGGAAAAGGAATAGTGCTGCCGTGAACTGCACGGCGGGTCTGCAGGCACTCCCCAGCAGGGCGACCGTTGCAGGGATGGCGCCGGCAGCGACGATGCCAGCCAGGCAGCCGTCCATGTCGTCGTCGTCGCCGTCAGCCACCACCTCCACCAGCTCCACCAGCTCCACAAGAGCGCGCTTCTGTTCTCCTGGTCGGCCAAGCCTGCGCACCAGCCTCTTCACGTCCGTCTGGGAAGGCATCTTGTGAGATGTCTGTGCGACGTGCCTGCGCGCATGGAAGGGGGGGCGCGAGTGCATGGTGCGTTGGTCGACTTCCAGCGTAGGGCAGGAGGAGCTCGAGCCCATGTGCATGATGAACCCTTGCGGCAGTCTCTACGCCCCTAATCTGTGAGAGCGCCCCTCGCATGCATGAGCTGCGGGCGGGTACGTATGGGACGGCGGCAGCGTCGTCCTCCCTCAGGCACTCTGGTCTACCAGACACGCGATCTACTTGAAGCGCGACGCTTACTAATTGGGGTTCGTGTCTGGGCGACAGAGACGGCTGGATGGGGCGGGATGGCCTGGAACGACCTGGCCGACTGTCGAGTACGTCGCGCAGTGCTCGCAGCAGGACGGCGTGTCGACCAGCGACGTGAGGTGCCGAAGACAAGACAGGCGATGCTCCAGTTTGAATAGGCGCTTGCATGGCGCTAGTAAGTATGACGGAAGTGTGGGGGGTGGTCCACACTCGCCTCCGGCAGTCCTCGCAGGCCTGCAGACCATTAACCCATCACTGATCCCATGTGATGCATCATCCATTCTGTGAGGGCACACGAGTCCCTGATCGGCAGTCTTTTACATTCATGCACGGTGCCGAGGGCTGTGCCGTGATCATTTGACGCGCTCCCTGATCTTGCAGTGGTGTCCTGAGGTGGCCATGGCCTTATCTACCTCGAACCACGTAGCAACGTTTATTCAAGTCACATCAACATTTGCGGAGCCGCTGGAAGAGAGGTGCAGCACCGCAACCGCGCTAGACCCAGCCACAGCTTGCACGTTAACGCTCATCCGCCTCTCCCATGGCACAGTCCGAAGAACACACACCACACGCCAAGCATCCCAGCAGGTCCCAGGAATCTGAGGCCAGGAGACGTGCCGCCGTCATCGTTGCTCACAGCGCCACGCCATCACCACCTTCAGGGTCGCTCGCTGGCAGCGGGAACAGCGGCCCTTCCCCGACCTGCCACAGCTCACGAATGAGCGTCATCCGCAGCGCCGCATGGCGCGCCCCCAGGACATGTTCCGGGAGACGTGCCATCGTCATCGCCCGCCAGCGGCGCAAACGGCGGCTCGTCCTCGTGCTGCCACACCTCGTGAATCAGCGTCAGGGCACTCTACAGCTCTGCCACCCCACAGCAGACCCGTATACCGTTTGGTTGTTGCGGTTCACAAAGAATAAAGCACCCAGCATCTGCAGCTCTGCAGCTCTGCAGATCTCTCTCTGGCAGCATCTCTAGAGCAGCACCAAGCATCATCACCCCGCGCCAGCGCCCTGCGCCCCGCCATCCCTGGCCTGCGCCTTTGAGAACAGCCACTGCATGATCGTCGACAGCGCGTCGTCTGCCCTGAACACCGGGTGCTCCCCCAGCGGTCGCGCCCTGACCTCGGGCCCGATCTTCGACTCCCTGGAGATCTTCTCGAGCGATTTCAGCAGCGCGCCGCGGAAGAGGGACCCGGTCGTGTATGCGAAGCGCGTCCAGATGCGGCCGATGCGAGCCTGCGAGGCGCGTGGATGGAGTTTGAATGTGTGCGTACGCATGCGTGGATGCATGCAGTGGGTGCCGTGGGTGCATGTACGTCGGTGGTGCAGAAAGCCGTGCTGCGGTTACGTGCGTCCCACGGTAGGGTCGTTTGGCATGACCTCCGCGTCACGCCAGAGCGCCAAGTGCTACGCGTTTATGTGTGAAGAGCGTGAAAGCGACGATTTTCACTCTCTCGTCACAAGATCAACCCGCATCGCTCCAAAGCAGCCCTGTGGGGCGTGTTCCGCGTCACAAGACCACCATCATGCCCAAAATTTTCTGCATCACTGAATGTACGTGTACGTAAAATGAGTGGCCAGATGCGGACGATCCACGCGTATGGCCATGGCACGCGGCCGCCTACCCGTATATGACCACCGGATGAGTGGGTCCCTCATGTTCTTTTTTGTTTATGTAATTTTGAGGGATGGGCGCTTGCTTAGGGCCGCGCGCCCGACCGACGCAGCTGGCCAACTACCCGCTGGGGCTTGCGTTATCTGACTACCGGCTGAGTGGGTCCCTCGATTTTTTCCCGCTCATGTTGTTTGTGAGTGATGGGTGTCGCATAGTAGCTCTCCTTTTTTCCCTGGGACTACACGTTGGCAGGCAGCCGGCTGGTGGCTATCACCCCTCACAAGTAATTGTTAGCGCCATAACTGGACTTGGGTCTAGGCGGTGGCACTAGGACTAGAGGTAGTCTATTCTGGAAAGCTGATGTTACTGTTACTGATGGGCGCTTGCTAAGGGCCGCACGCTTGACCGACGCAGCTGGCCGACTACCGGCCGCAGTGCCCCCTGGGAGGGATTTTAGTTATTAGTTTTACTCCGGCTCGAGCAGCTTTGACCGCTCATACCAGGCGCAACGCATGGCGGGTGTCCACGCAGCGCGTGGCGTTGTGCTGCTCTCGGCAGGAGCTTCCCAACGCACACCTCCACGCCCTCTCCCATTAAGTGTGGGTCTTTTCTCGAAGATGGAAAATCCGGCCCGGAGCAGTATACAGCTTGCAGGGGAATCACTGACCTGCTGAGGCTCGCGCAGGTAATGCGGACGGTGGTGGTGGGTGAACGCCATACCGTAGTACCGCTTTGCCTAGCCGCCACTTTTGTAAAGGGGTAATTGTTTAGAGTTTGGAAAATCTAGACAATCTTATAAAAGGGTGCCTTGCCGCGTTATGTTCTTTTTGCCTTTTCCCGGTTTGACGTTTACAACTTTTGGCTTTTTTTATTACCTTTTCGGCGATATCTATTAGAAATCGACCTTGCCGGCACGTACTCGGAATCATTTGATCGGGGAGGCAAAGCGGTACTACGGTTTATGTGCACATGCGCCTCCCCCCCCCTTCGCGCCCCACGCACCTGCATGCGCCTGACACGCGCGTCCGAGATCGCCGCCAGGATCTGCGGCAGCGACTCCACCTCGCTCTCCGCGACGCGCACCTGCGCAAACAGTTGACCAACAGTTGACCAACGGTTGACCAACAGTTGACCAACCAACCAACATTTGACAGTTGATCAAATCTGGACTGATTTTAGGCAATCAAATTCTCACAGCGCTTCAAAAGAAGCAGCTCAGCTGCGTCTTCTGCTAATCAAGATACCTAGTATCTTGGTTTGGCTTACTACCCCAGCTAGAATGAACGACGGTTGACCAACAGTCAACCAATAGCTGAGGTGCCGTTGGTAGGCCCGGGCGCATTGTAACAAGTGATCCCCCTGCAAGCCGTATACCGCTCAACCGGATTTCCCGTTTCCCAGAAAACCACCCCACACTTGATGGAAGAAGGCGTGCAGGGGTGCGTTGGTAAGCTCTTGCCGAACTCAGCACAACGGCATGCATTGCGTGAACACGCGCTATACTTTGCGCCTGGTATGAACGGTCAAAGTTGCTCGAGCCAGGAGAAAACTTAATACTAAAATCCTTCCCAGGGATCACTGGCTCGAGCGAATCGAGCTGGCAGTGCCCTTGTAGCTGAACACAGTGCTTCTTCAATTAAAAAATCGGGAAAATGAATAGACGGAAACCAAAACAATTCATCAGGCAAAAAAACGCCTATGACGGTCTACCGCCCAACTGAAGAAGCACTGGCTGAATAGGCTGTTTGGCGTCCGTAACAGCGCCCCATGCACGCAAGCTCCGGAGCCCCTGCAGCCCACGCACCGAGAATAGATCCCAGTCTAGGATTGACTCGAACACCGCGTGCACGCGGTCCATGATGACGACGGGGATGCAGCCGTGCAGCACTGCGTCCTCCGCGCGCGACGACCAGCCGTCGCCTGGGTTAGCGTGTGCGTGTGCGTGTGCGCGTGTGTGTGTGTGTGTGTGTGTGTGCGTGTGTGTGTGTGTGTATGTGTGCGTGTGTGGGAACTGTAACGTATTTCTCTCTCTCTCTGTGTGTGCATGTGTGCAAGGCCCGTCCCCACCAGGCAAAACGTCTGGGCCGGAGATCCCCTGGATGTGTGTGCCCTCGATGCGCATCACCACGGATATTACAGTCTGCGCAACGCCACTGAGTCCGCGTGTCGCAACTGCTGCCATCTCCTCCCCCCCCCCCAAGCACCGGGCGAATCCTCTCCACCGTGTCCCCCAAATACAGTCCCGTCCCCTCCATGCAGCACGAGGCCCCCCACGGCATGCAGCACGAGGCAGAACATTGATCCCCTTGCTGCACGTGCTCACCAGGCTGTGTTCTTCATGGCCCACCCATACCCATAGGAGGACCTCCTATCCAGGGGTGTCCCCAAGGAAACAGCACATGCCGTGTTTGCCCCCGCAACACCGGAGGGAACATGCCAAAGCAGCTTCTTGGGGGGCAGTGGGCAGGTGGGGCAGCTTATGGGGGCAGCTTCTGACATCACCCGAGGCGCCACGTCACCGCGGTGCAGTGTCCCCCGCAAGGCGACGATTTTTCGCAGTGATCCTGTCCATGAATCAACGCCGATTGATTCAGCCGTGGCTAGCAGGAACCAAGTCGCATCCCCACCCATCAGTGTTTTCCTTTTCAGGAGTTATAATTAATTATTCCACAGCCGGATTCTGCTTTGACTGCATTGACCATTGACCTCCCGTCGACCGTCTGTCCTCATACATAGGTAATTTGAAAGCTGTTGACGAGCTCTGTCTGGCGGACTCGTCAGACTTACAATCAACTGGATGGTTTGAGCTGTGTGCAAGGTCAAATTACAGCCGGAATACAGCCAAAGGGCTGTGGAGAGCCGAAAAGGAAATCACCGCCACCCATGATCCCCACCTGGCAGCACGAGGCAAAACGTGGAGCGAGACAGCCCCTCGCTGTACGTGCCCTCGAGGCTGTTTTCTCCTGTGTGTGTGTGTGTGTGTGGTGGTCGATTTTACAGTCCGTCGGACGCCTTTGATGGCGCATTAGACCCTAGGAAAGAGGCCGGCAGTTGTCAAAATTAGACCCCTAGCATGCCATCTGCCATCATGATTGCTGTGCACGCGGTGCGTATCTCAAAACAGGCGACAAGGAAGTCAGTCAACTCGTGCCAGAACCTGGGGTTCTCCTGGCCTGGCCGAGGATTCATAAACTACCGCATCCGCTCATCTAAATCGGCCTCATCGGAGCGAGGAATGAACCGAAACAGGCTGTGGGCCCGCACCCGTGCCTCTTCATAGGCAGGGCACTCAAATATCATGTGTGCCTCATCCTCTAGCCCACCGCATAGGCAGCACGCCCGCTGGCTGCGCCGCTGCCTCTGTCCCGCCACGCGTAGCGCCCCCGCTCTATCTGCAACTCAGGGAGCCCCATCCTGAACCTAGCTAGAGCCGTGATCCGGGCAGCACTGTTCAGCCCTGAGCTCAACAGGGCCGGCGGCTCGCTGTCGCTACCGCCATCCATCGTTTGTAGGTCAGCATCTTAAAGCCGCGCGACGACTCCTCAGGTACATCTCGCACGGTAGTGCCGCTTGGCAGCGCCGGCAGGCTTGTCGCGGCGGCCAGCCACGCCGCGGTCGCCACGTCCAGCAGGTTGGTGACACGTACCGGTCCCTCCTGGTCTCACGCCAGGGTGAGCCCCACAGTTCCGAGGCACACCTGCAAGCGTGCCGCCCAGTACGTCTCCCCCGGCCTCCGCCGGCTCCCAGCTCTCCCGCATCGCATCTTTGAGCAGGTCTTCGTCAGGCAGCCTCTGCGCCTTATCCCCAAAGCGCGTCGCCTGGCGCAGCCAATCTGCCGCCAGCGGCCGCCACCCCGCCTCCCGCGTGTGTGTGTGTGTGTGTGTGTGTGTGTGTGTGTGAGGCCTCTGCAAACCACGGCTTGGGCGTTGCTCGGTGAGCCGCACCGTGGCCAGTGCGTCCTAGTTATATTCTGATGAAGCATTTTTTGTTACCACATGAGGCCAACTTGAGGCGCTTTTATTGTTGTTTCGGAAAGTGTGACAATCGTCAGACTCCGGTGGTACAAAATGAATTCACCCTTGAGTTCACCAGCATCTACCCAAGGAGCACTGCCCACAGCACCCACTCACCGCTGGGAGAGGCAGAGAGAGAGAGAGAGAGAGAGAGAGAGAGAGAGAGAGAGAAAGAGAGGCAGAGAGAGGCAGAGAGACAGACAGAGAGAGAGAGACAGAGCGAGAGAGACATGCAGACAGAAAGAGAGAGACATACAGAGCGAGAGAGAGAGAGAGGCAGAGAGAGAGAGAGAGAGAGAAAGAGAGAGAGAGAGGCAGAGAGAGGCAGAGAGAGACAGACAGAGAGAGAGAGAAAGAGAGAGATATACAGACAGAGAGAGAGGAGAGAGACAGAGAGAGAGAGACAGAGAGAGACATACAGAGAGAGAGAGAGAGAGAGGGAGAGAGAGAGAGAACGTAGCCACACCGTGGCCGACCCATATCCGGTACTTGTCCTTCCACCCGCCCGCCTCAGCAGCAGCCGACACGCGCTGGCGTATCCCGCGGGAGTAGTGCTTCTCGCGGTGTTGCCCCATGTCACCCTGTATGTGTGTGAGTGTGTGTGTGTTGGTGTGTGTGTGTGTGTTGGTGTGAGTGTGTGTGTTTGTGTGCAGCCGCCATGCGCTGGCGTATTCCGCGGGAGTCGTGCTCATCGCAGTGTTGCCCCATGTCACCCTGTATGTGTGTGAGTGTGTGTGTGTGTGTGTTGGTGTGAGTGTGTGTTTGTGTGCAGCCGCCATGCGCTGGCGTATTCCGCGGGAGTCGTGCTCATCGCAGTGTTGCCCCATGTCACCCTGTATGTGTGTGTGTGTGTGTGTGTGTGTGTGTTGGTGTGAATGTGTGTTTGTGTGCAGCCGCCATGCACTGGCGTATTCCGCGGGAGTAGTGCTCATCGCGGTGTTGGCCCATGCCGCCCTACGTGTGCGTGTGTGGTTGATTTAACAGTCCGGTGTGTGCTTGTGCGTGTGTGTGCGTGTGTGTGTGTGTTCAGCCGACATGCGCTGGCGTATCCCAGCAAGCACAAGTGTTGTACACCAAAGGTAATACAACATACGCGTTCGATGGACTGTAAAAAAGAGCACCGCTCCACACCTTGAAAAACAGCAACACGTCCCGATGCTCGAGGCCCCGGAAGGGACCCGATGACTCGTAGTGGTGTGGCCACTTTAGCGAAGGCACAACGAGGTCCTATACAGGAGGTGTGGAGTGTGAATGTGTGAGTGTGAATGTGTGAACGTGTGAGTGTGCATATGTGAATGTTTGGTTGTGCGTGAACGAGTGTGACTTGCAGTCGTGTGGCCACTTCAGCAAAGGCGCATCTAGGTCCTGCACGTGGATGTTGAGTGTGAACGTGCAAGTGTGAATGTGTGAAAGTGTGAGTGTGGATGTGTGGGTGTGCCTGAATGAGAGTGACTTGTAGATACGTGGCCACTTCAGCATTGGTCCAGGTCCTTTGGGTGTGGAGTGACTGCTTGAGTGTTGATTTGTGAATGTGTGAATGTGTGAGTGTGAATGCTTGAATGTGTGCTTGCTGAACAAAACCAATAACTTGTAGTGTGGCCCCCACACCCACTCACTTTTCCGGGCGTGTAGCATGCGTGTCCCTTGTAGATATTGCGCCAGTCTTGGGGGTACCATTCTGATAGGAACTGTGGGTCGGTGTAATTGTCCATCCCATACGCGGTGTTGGACCTGGAGGGTGTGAACAGTGTGGACGGTACGGACAGTGTGGACGGGTGTGGCGGTGTGGACGGTGCTGACGGTGTTGATGGTTCCAGCACAGGCAGTGCTGGAACAAGGAGGTATGAACGGTGTGGATGGGTGCCCGGGTGGGTGGTTGGGCGGGTGAGGGGTAGGATACTAGGCGTGGGGGTGTAGCACGATGCCATAAACAAGACCACACACACGTACAAACACACACACACACATATACATACACACACACACGCACACGCGCACCCACACCCACACCCACACCCACACCCACACGCACAGACCCACATGCACACACACTCACACACACAGACACACACACACACACACCCACACAAAAACACACTCACTGGTGGTCGATATCCATGCGCCCCCAGTGCGTGAGCATTGTGGACGTGTTGTATATCTCCGACGGCCACCAGCACGCGCCCTGTGTGTGTGTGTGTGTGTGTGTGTGTGTGGTTTCTCTCTCCCTCTCTCTCTCGCTCTCTGTATTTCTCTCTGTCTGTCTGTATGTTTGTGTGTGTGTGGTCACCAGCACGCGCCCTCTCGCTGCAAGTATGAACTCCACACCTCGCTAGAGGCCGCCACATGGTCGCACCCACCGGTGCCTGGTTCCAAAAGAGTACCCCGGAACTTGAAAAAAGTGACACTTCAAGTGTGATGCTCATACCTCGTCGGAGGGCGCCAGCCACACGTGATCTTGCCCGCCGGTGCGGTTCCAAAACGGGTACGTGCGCTCGATGTGGCGCTTGGCATCCAGCAGGAGGTTGGCTGCCTGTGTGTGAGTGTGTGTGTGTGCTCTGGGAAACCCTCCGCCACCGCGGAGTACCCCGTAACCTCCTCGACCACATCAAGAGCCTCTACTCTGATGCCACGGCCCGTGCCCGCGTCGGCGACGCAATCTCTGCCCCCTTCCCTCTGGAAACCGGTGTCAAGCAAGGCTGCCCCATCTCCCCCCTACTCGTCAACGTCTACATCGACACCGTAATCAGATCCCTGATTGCCCAGATCCACAACGCTGGCATCCAAATCGGCTACGTTGTCGACGGCGTCCTCCACACCCCCGAGTCCCGCAAAGACTACGACACCACCGTCCTCCCCCTCCTACTCTATGCCGACGACATCGCCCTGCTCTCCTTCTCCGAGGACGCGCTCCGCACCGTGCTCACCCTCCTTAACGGCACCTGCTCTGACCTCGCGCTTGAGATCAACTACAGCAAAACCGTTGCACAATCCCTCGGCCACCCGTCTGCCCAACACCCCCCTCGCCATCCCCTCCAACTCCTCCCCTACCCCCCACCTGGTCCACCACACCTCCAGCTTCAAATACCTCGGCAGCATTATGGCCTCACCCCCCACCTACCCCCCTTTCGACGACCCTGACCCCCCACCGACCACCACCCACCGACCACCAATATCCTCGACGAAGAAAAATCACGCCGGATCAGCTCCGCATGGTACGCCTTCACCCGCCTCACCCCACGGTTTTGGAAATCAGATGAGATCACCCTCACCACCAAGATCAACCTGTACTATGCCTTTGTTGTATCCGCCCTCCTGTACGGCTGCCAAACCTGGACGCTAAACAAAACTCACATCCACCGCCTTGAGGTAACCCACAACCGCTTTCTCCGCCGCCTGAAAGCCCCCTCCCGCCACACCTTGGAGCAAATCTCCACTGCCAAGCCACATGCCGCACACCCTCCCACCACTCCTATCATCGTCACGATCAACAAACACCGATTGTTGTTCATTGGATCCCTCGTCCGCCGCCTCCTCCGCCCCCCACCCCTGCCAACCCCCGTCCCTCTCCCCCCTTGCCTCCCACGCCTCCTCCGATCCCTCCCACGCCCCCTCCAATCCCTCCCAACCCCGCTCCCTCTCCCCCCTTGCCTCCCACGCCTCATCCGATCCCTCCCAACCCCGCCCTCTCTCCCCCCTTACCCCCACGCCTCCTCCGATCCCTCCCACGCCTCCCCCGATCCCTCCCAAACCCCCTCCCACTCCCTTTTTGCCCATCACGCCTCCTCTGATCCCCCCCATGCCTCCTCCGATTCCTCCCAACCCCTATCCTTCTCCCCCCTTGCCTCCTCCAACCCCCCCCCTCCCCTTCCCCGCTCGCCGAACCCATGTTCCCAGCCACCGCCTCCCAGCCACCGCCGCCCTCTTCATGCACCGACGACCAGACGTGATACCCTACCAAAGTGGGGTCATCACCTCCTACCGTGAAAATGTCCAAGACATTTTCGACTCCTACGTGTTCAAGACTGCCGTCACAACGCAGTTTGACAAGGCCAAGAAGGAGTACGACGAGTCCCCACCAGAGTCTCAGCTGAAGACCGTCCCCGAGCTTGCTGTGATACTAGCCCGCAGGCGGCCTCCCGGGTGGCTCACCCTCGCGAGGTTCCCACGCCTGTGGAATGGTATTTGCAGAGAGATGGCAGCCAATGCGGGAGCAGCCAGCCAACAAAGTAGATAATGATGATGATGGTGGTCACAGTCAGAAAGCCTTCAGTCAGCAAGCCTTGAGTTAGATGCCAGTGCCTCAGAGGCAACCCCCCGACCCCCCCCAACCAAGGATACTATCCACTCGATTCAGGCGCTGGTCGGTCACCCGCTATTCGAAAGACATCCCAGTGCATGGGTCAGACCTCGTAACAATTGCCGGGGTGTACTGCTGTTAGCCGGTGCATGCGACGGCCTCATGTAACGCTTGGTTGGTTGGTTGGTTGTGTTGTGTGTGTGCGTGTGTGTGTGTGTGTGTGTGTGTGTGTGTGTGTGTGTGTGTGTGTGTGTGTGTGTGTGTGAGCGTGTGTGTGAGTGTGTGCGTGTGTTCGACAAGTGGTCACCCGCTATTGACAGACGCCCTTATGCAGACCTCTGGAACAATATCGCCGTTAGCTTTGTAACGATCTGGAATGGAATCTGTGTGCGTGCGTGTGTGTGTACGTGCGCTCGACGTGGTGATCGGCATCCAGGAGGTTGGCTGCCAGTGTGTGTGTGTGTGTGCGCGTGTGTGTGTGTGTGTGTTTGTGTATGTGCGCTCGATGTGGCGCTTGGCATCCAAGCGAAGGTTGGCTGCCTGTGTCTGTGTACATACGTGTCCGTGTGCGTGTGCTTGTGCGTGTGCGTGTGCGTGTGCGTGTGCGTGCGCGTGTGCGTGTGCGTGTGCGTGTGCGTGTGCGTGTGCGTGTGCGTGTGCGTGTGCGTGTGCGTGTGCGTGTGCGTGTGCGTGTGCGTGTGCGTGTGCGTGTGCATGTGCGTGTGCGTGCGCATGTCTCAACAATAAACCCCTAAACACTTGCTCCGCCCAGCTTGGACGTGCCTCGACCGTCGAGCCCTCATCACTGAACCGACTGCCTGCATAAACAGCCCTCACCTGCATCGGACGCTGCGGGCCGAGCCCTGGGTAGTGCGCGTGGCCGAGGATGGGCCACACACCCTAACCGCTGAACCCGCCGAGCGTAGACGTGCCTCGGCCATCGAGCCCTAACCCCTGACCTGAAACCTCGAATCAAACACAGCACTCGCCTGCATCGGGCGCTGGTGGCCTGGCCCTGGGAAGAGCGGGTAGTGCGCGTGGGCGTGGATGGGCCACAGACCCTCAACCCTGAAACCGCAGAGCATAGACGTGCCTCGGCCATCGAGCCCAAATCCCTGAACTGAACCGAATCCTCGAGTCAAAAACAGCGCTCGCCTGCATTGGGCGCTGGTGGCCGGGCCCTGGGTAGAGCGGGTAGTCTGCGTGGGCGTGGATGAGCCACACACCCTCAACCCTTAACCCGCCGAGCGTAGACGTGCCTCGGCCATGGAGCCCTCCCTATTCCTTGAACCGAATCCTCGAGTCAGAAAGCAGCACTCGCCTGCATTGGGCGTTGATGGCCGGGCCCGGGGTAGAGCGGGTAATCTGCGTGGCCGTGGATGGGCCAAAAGTAGCACGCTGAGTAGACGGGCACCTGTAGCAAGGGGAGGCAGGGCGTGGGGGTTGGAGGTGAGGTGTGTATGTGGGCCTGCGTGTGCTGTGCCTCTCCTTGTCCGCCCGCACGCCCTCGCTCCTCGCCTCCCTCCTCGCTCCTCCCTCCCTCCCTCGCTCCCTCGCTCCCCTCCCCTCCTCCCTCCCCTCCCTCCCCTCCCTCCCCCCTCCCTCCCTCCCTCCCTCCCTCTCTCTTGCTCCACCCTCCACCGCTCCCACCCGCCCTCTCACCCGCTCGCCCGTCCCCGCTCGCCCGTCCGTCCGCCACCCTCTTCCCTTGATGGTCGGCCTGCCCTCTGATAGCCACCCTCTTCCCTTGATGGTACGGCCTGCCCTTTGATAGCCCTTGTCGTCTCTCTCACTCTCTCTCGCTCTCTCTCTCCTTCTCTCTCTCTTTCTCCCTCTCTCTCTCACTCTCTTTTCTCTCTCTTTCTTTCTGCCCACTTTCTTCCTCCCAGATCTCTCCTCCCTCTCTCGCTCTCTCTAAGCTCTTTCTCTCTATTATCACTCACGTAAAAGAAATCGGCCTCCTCGGGGTCAAATGTCCGGTGGTCGCTTTGGAGCAGCATCTCATGGAGGTAGTGCTCAAGTGCGTAGAGGTTTTGTGTCTCTGGGATGGTCGTGTTCGTGTGCGCGTCGAAGAGACGGTACACGCACGCGCGCCTGCGGTATAAAGGGGCGGGGGGAGGGGGGGTTCGAGAGATTGAGAGAAGGGCCGGTTATCTGCGGTGCGTGCAGCAGCAGCGTCTCAAGTAGGCTGTGGGATCAAGTGCGTATATGCTTTGGGTCTCCGGGATGGTCGTGTTGGTGTGCGCGCCAAAGAGACGGTACACGCACGCGCGCCTGAGGGAGGGGGGGGGGGGAGAGAGCATGCGTGCTGGGAGGGTCGGATATATGCGGTGCGTTCGGCAGCATTGCATGCAGTTAGTGCGATCGATTGTATTTATGCTTTGGGTCTCCGGGATGGTCGAGTTGGTGTGCGCGTCACAGAGACGGTACACGCACGCACGCCTGTGGAAGGGAGGGGGGAGGGTCAGTTATACGCGGTGAGTGCAGCAGGAGCAGCTCGTGAGGTTTGTGTGATTGAGTGCGTACATGTTCTGTGTGTCTCGGGCGGTTGTGCAAGGCTCGTGTGTGGGGGGAAGGGGTGTCAGAGAGAAGGGTCACGCACGCGCGCCTGCGGAAGGGGGAGGGGAGGAAGAGTGGGAGAAGGGCCGGTCATGTGTGGTGCGTGCAGAAGCAGCGTCTCAAGTAGGCTGTGGGATCGAGTGCGTAGAGGTTTTGGGTCTCTGGTTTGGTCGTGTTGGTGTGCGCGCCAAAGAGACGGTACACGCACGCACGCCTGCGGAAAGGGGGGGGAGCAGGGGGGGGGGGTCAGTTATACGCGGTCAGTGCAGCAGGAGCAGCTCGTGAGGTTGGTGTGATCGAGTGCGTACATCTTCTGTGTGCCTCAGGCGGTTGTGCTAGGCTCGTGTGTGTGTGCGCGGGGGTGTCAGAGAGACGGTACACGCACGCACGCCTGCGGAAGGGGGGGGGGCGATGATTGTCAGTTGTAAGCGGTGCGGCCGCAACAGCATCGTCGTGTCAGGGAGTGCTGGACTCCGTAGGTATTGTAGGTATAAGCCCTAGATGAGCCCTAGATATTGTAAGTATAGTAAACCCCCTGGTAAACCCTATATATAATAAGTCTCCTGCCCATGCCCCGACTGGCCGCACCACTGTGTGAGGCGGTACTGCCAGAATTGCGTCGTGGACTCTGCGAGCATGTCGTTTACGTAGATCCCCCCCCCCACCCAGTCCCCCGCCCTGCCGACTCAGTCAAGCCGACTCAGTCAACGATTTCTGCCTTTTGCCCACCGTCCACACCAACTTGATGAGGCGGTACTGCCAGAATCGCGTCGTGAACTCTGGGGGCATGTTACGGACAGAGATCCCCCCCCCCCAGTCCCAGGCCCCCTGCCGAATCAGTCAACGTGAATGTGTCCACATCGTCCACACCCTACCACATTCCCAGCACCTGAGGCGGCACTTGCACGGATCAGGCAGCGCCTGAGGCGCTCCGAGACCGCCTGAGGCGCCGCCTCAGACGTCGCCCCGGACCGCCACAGGCGCCACCCACCGCCTGAGGCGCAACCTCGACCGCCTGACGCGTTATTGCCGCCTTCACTTGCGCGCCTCAAAAGTTGGGATTGTGGTGGGGACACCTGGACTTGGGTCTAGGCGGTGGTACTAGGACTAGAGGTAGTCTTTGCTGGAAAGCCGATGTAACTGTAACTGTAACTGTAACTGGTGACACCTACTTGATGATGCGGTACTGCCAAAATCGCGTCGTGAACTCTGGGGGCATGTCGTAGACGTAGATGAGAGGGCGCATGCGCGTTGCCTGGGGCGGTAGCTGCTCGGCAACTGCCTCTGGTGCGTGCTGTTGGTTGTGGAGTGAGGGGAAGTGTGGAGTGCAGGAGTGAGGGAGTGTGGGAGTGGAGGGGGCGTGGCTGCGGTCAAGCAAGGACAAAAGCATCCGTCGGATTGGATGACACTGGTGCGTAATGCATCTGGGTATGAGCTCAGTTGTTCCCGTCGGAAAATAATGCCGAAGGACCAGGGCAGGCCGCAGGCCACATCAGAGCAGGCCATATCAGAGCAGGCGACATCATAGCAGGCCACATCAGAGCAGGCCACATCAGAGCATGCTAAATCAGAGCAGGCAACATCAGAGGAGACCACGGGCCACATGAAAGCAGACCGCAGGCCAAATCAGAGCACGCCACATCAAAGCAGGCCACATCAGAGCATGCTAAATCATAGCAGGCAACATCAGAGGAGGCCACAGGCAGACCGCATGCCACATCAGAGCAGATCGCATGCCAAATCAGAGCAAGCCACATCAAAGCAGGCCACATCAGAGCAGGCCAAAGGCCACGTCAGGCAGCGCACCCTCATCGTGGGCTTCAGCCACGGCTTTGCTGCGAGTAGGGACTCTTGCGGCTCCAACTCTGCTCCGGCAACCTGTGTGTGGACGGTGTGGACGGAGTAGATGGTATGAACGTTGTGTAGGTGTGGACGGTGTGGATGGTATGGCGGTGTGGATTGTGTGCGCAGTCTGTTCCGTACCAGCCCTCATGGCACTTGCAGAACCCGAGGTTGCACTCCCCCCCGCCTATTCAAACACACAAGCACACACCACATCAGCAGCAGTAGCAGCAGCAGCAACAACACAAGCAACTCCCACCTTTCGCGCGCAGTCTGTTCCGTACCAGCCTTCGTGGCACTTGCAAAACCCAAGGTTGCACTCCCCCCGCGCGCTGCACTGGTTGGGGCACACCATCTCGTAGGTATGTGAGCAGTTGGGTGCGTCGTGGCCGTCGAGGTTGCATCCACACCTGTGGGTGTAGAGGTGTGGCAGGTGTGGAGCGTGTATTGCATTTGAAAATACACGCAAAACAAACTGAAAACCGAGGGGGGGGGGCACCATTTCGTATGTGTGCGAGCAGTTGGGGGCGTCGTGGCCGTCGAGGTTGCGTCCACACCTGCGGGTGTGGAGGTGTGGCGGGTGTGGAAATGTCTGGACACATTCAAATTGAGTCAGGAAATGCTGAAAATCAAGGGGGGGAGGGGGGGGCACACCATTTCGTGGGTGTGCGAGGCGTTGGGTGCGCCGTGGCTGTCGAGGTTGCATCCACAGCTGCGGAATGTGGAAGTGTGGCGGGTGTGGAGCGTGTGGACACATACAAATAAACACAGAAAACGCTGAGAACTAGGGGGTGGGGGCACATTGTACAATTGGGTGCGCAGTGGCCATCGCCTGTGGAGGAGGTGTAGACATGTGTGGACATATTCAAATAATGCAGAAAATGCTGAAAACACCGCGGGGGGGGGGGGGGGCACATTGCAGCCACACCTGAAGGGCGTCGAGGTGTGGGAATGTGTGGAAAACCAAACAGTTCTTATTGTATGCATGTGAAATGGACATTCCTGTAAATCGACGATGTTCACACGACGTGTCACAAGATCGACCCCGTTCGCGCCATTGCGGGCCTGGGGGGTGGCCGCGCACCAGGAGACCGCCACCATGCCAAATCGTTGTGCATCACTTGTTTGTTTGTTTGTGCGTGTGTGTGTGTGTGTGTGTGAAAGTGTGAGAGAGTATGTGTACATGTGTGTGTATGTGCATGTGCGCGTGTGCGTGTGTGCGGTACCCACTCGTTATTTGGTTTCGCCGACGAGCACCAGCCCTCGGGCATGATTTGTGTGTGTGTGCGTGTGTGTGTGTGTGTGTGCGTGTGCGTGTGCGTGTGTGTGCGTGTGTGCGGTACCCACTCGTTATTTGGTTTCGCAGACGAGCACCAGCCCTCGGGCATAGTTTGTGTGTGTGTGTGCGTGTGTGTGTGTGCGTGTGTGTGTGTGTATGTGCGTGTGCGTGTGTGTGCGTGTGTGCGGTACCCACTCGTTCTTTGGTTTCGCCGACGAGCACCAGTCTTCTGGCAAGCTGCATGTGTGTGTGCGTGTGTGTGTGTGCGTGTGTGCATGTGCGTGAGCGCGTGTGTGTGTGTGTGTGTGCGTGTGTGCGGTACCCACTCGTTTTTTGGTTTCGCTGACGAGCACCAGCCCTCGGGCCCGTAGATCTTGTCCGCCTCCATCGTTCCCCAGGTAATTGGGTCTCCAAGTGGGTCCTGCAAAATGTGGGTCACAGTAGGTTCACACATTAGGTTCACACATTAGGGTCACACACCAGGGTCACACATTCGGGTCACGTTAGGGTCACACCTTACAAGTTTGGGTCACACATTAAGGTCACACATTGGGGTCACATTAGCGTTACACATAAGGGCCACATCAGGGTCACACATTAGGGTCACACATTAGAAGTTCACGCGAATCGTAAAACAATTGTAACAAGGCCATGACACTGTGGGTGTAGCTTGAAGTAGGGTGGACTGTTTCAATTCAGGCGTTCTGCACAGCCCTAGGCCCTTAAAGTCACCGCTTGCAAGCTCTCGAGGCCCTTTGAAACACCCCTTGCAAGCCCTCTAGGCCCTTTAAAACACCCCTTGCAAGCTCTTTGAAGCCACCTTCAAGGAAGGCCCTTGATCCACGCCCTTCCTTCAGGCTAAGCAAACCTTGCAAACACAAAAGGAAAATGGGCCCCAGCACGCCTTATTAGGCCGGCAGTGCGTGCCAAGCATGCGCCCCCTCCGCGTGGGAGGCGCTCCGAGGCGGGAGCCAGCGGGAGCTGTGCACAAACCTAGGGCCTCAAAACACCCCAACACACACGTAAACCAAGCCCAATCGCTCAGAGTATTACAAACGTAACAACAAACCACACAAGCCCTGCCCCAATAGTCACCTTGTCAGGTCGGCAGTGCGTGCCGAGCATTCGCCCCCTCCGTGTTGGAGGTGAGCCGAGGCGGGAGCCAGCGGGAGCTGGGATGAAGCCATAGTTTGGATCGTCGCAGAAACACGCCCCGATGGTGATGTCGCACACGCCTACGTGTGTGTGCGTGGGGCGGGTGGGAGTGTGTGCGTGTGTGTGTGTGTGTGTGTATGTGTGTGTGTGTGTGTTGTGTGTGTGTGTGTGCGTGGGGTGGGTGACAGTGTCAGTGTGTGCGTGTGCCCCAGCCCCACACCCACCCGGGCACCTGGTTTTCCCTCAGCCCCCAGAAGATACCCCTGACACTCCCATGCCCCACACAAGTGTGGATTCCCACACCCACCTGGACACCGGCTGGTCAGCCCCCCCATGTGACGCCCAGTCGAAGTCACGCTCATTCACGTCAAAACGTAAACCCCCATCCACACGCGCACCCACACCCAAAAAGTGTGAATCCCCACACCCACCAGGGCACCTGCCGGCCAGCCCCCATGCGACGCCCAGTCGAGGTCCCGCCCATTCGCGTCAACGTGCAAACCCCCATCCCGTACCCACACCCACACCCACAAAAGTGTGGATCCCCACACCCACCTGGGCACCTGCTGGCCAGCCCCCCCTCGGACGCCCAGTCGAGGTCACGCCCATTCGCGTCAACGTGCGACGCAACAGTCTGGCCCATGCCGCCCCCGCGAAAGAACGACGTGCATGGGCGCAGCTGAGCATCACCGCAGCTGGGGCCACCGTAGCCTGGGTCAAGTGTGGGGTATGTGGAAGTTAGTTGCGTGTGTGGGGGTAGTGGTCTGGTAGTGGTTGGGGTGCAGGGGTGTTTGAGGGTTAGTGTGGAGTGTGTGGAAGGTTGCGTGCCCAGGGGGGGGGTCCTGGGAGTGGTTGGGATGAAGGGGTGTGTAAGGGTGAGGGTGGGGTGTGAATATAAGAGTGGGGAGGGGATGCGACAGCGGCGCGGACGTTGTGGACGCCATCCCCCACAACCGACGTTGCCGAGCTGCCGGGCAGTCGCACAAACACACACACGCGCGCACGCACACACACACACACACGCATGCGCACAAGCACGCACCCACGCACAGGTCCTGGACACAAACACACACACACACACACACACACACACACACACACAAAAACACCTGCCGGGCAGTCGCACAGCCCGGTGTCATAGTTGCAGTTCCCCACTCCGCTGCAGTTGCCGGGGCAGGGCGTGGAGCCCCGGGGCGCGGGCTTGTAGCCGATCGGCTCTTGCGCGTGGTAGCGCATGCACCAGGTGCCGCGCGTGAGCCTGTTGGGGGGTTGAGTTTTCGGTTTGGGGTTCGTGGGTTTAGGGTGGAAGGTTGAGGGTTTGCGGTTGGGTATAAAAGGGTGGGTAAAGGGTGAAAGGTCAGCTGAAGCTGGCAAGGCCCCAAGAAACACCTTCCGAGCGTTGGCCTGTGTCCCGGCCGCAGGCGAACACGGGCACACAGATGCAGGCACGTCCGCCCACCTGCATTTCCGGCGCAGAGCGCCGCGCTCGGCGCCGCCCTCTGAACCGGAGCCCACCGCACCACCCGCTGCTGCTGCTGCTCGCTAGTCCATCGTTCCTATTCCCTCCTCCATTCCTCCTAGTTCACTCCAGGTCCTCCTAGTCCATCGTCCTTATTCCCACCTCCCGTCCTCCTCGTTCACTCCAGGGGGAATCTTCAGCTGACAGCGCACCTGGCATTTCCGGCGCAGGGCGTCGCTGGGGCGTTGCGCTCGTTGCTGCCGTCTGAAACGGAGCCCGCCGCACCAACACCGCTCACAGCGTCACCCGCGAGTAGGAATCGCTGCTGCTGCTGCTCGCTAGTCCATCGTCCCTATTCCCTCCTCACGTCCTCCTAGTTCACTCCAGGTCCTCCTAGCCCATCGTCCCTATTCCCTCCTCCCGTCCTCGTACTGGAGTCATGCTTTTCCTTTGCGCCTAATTAAGTCCGAAAACGCCCCGTAAAGGCTCCGTAAACTTGAAATTAAGTAAAAAACGCCCCGCAAAGGTAAAAAGAAAAGTCCCCTGCAGGATTCGAACCCGGATCAACACTCTACAGGCCTGCAAAAAGCCGCCACAAAGGCAGCGCAAAGTCGAAATTAAGTCGAAAACCCTCCCGCAAAGGCGAAAAAAGTCTAAATAATTAGCCATTAGCGGACCCCCGCAAAGGCAAAGCGTGACTACGGTAGTTCACTCCAGGGGGAATCTTCAGCTGACAGCACACCTGCATTTCCGGCGCAGAGCGCCGCGCTCGGAGCCGCCCTCTGAAGCGGAGCCCTACCGCACCACCCGCTGCTGCAGCTCGCTAGTCCATCGTTCCTATTCCCTCCTCCCGTCCCCCTACTTCACTCCAGGTCCTCTAAGTCCATCATCCTTATTCCCTCCTCCCGTCCCCCTACTTCACTCCAGGTGCTTCTAGCCCATCGTCCTTATTCCCTCCTCCCGTCCTCCTACTTCACTCCAAGTGCTCCTAGCCCATCGTCCTTATTCCCTCCTCCCGTCCTCCTACTTCACTCCAGGTCCTCCTAGCCCATCGTCCGTATTCCCTCATCCCGTCCTCCTTGTTCACTCCAGGGGGAATCTTCAGCTGACAGCGCACCTGGCATTTCCGGCGCAGGGCATCGCTGGGGCGTTGCGCTCGTTGCTGCCGTCTGAAACGGAGCCCGCCGCACCAACACCGCTCACAGCGTCACCCGCGAGTAGGAATCGCTGCTGCTGCTGCTCGCTAGTCCATCGTCCCTATTCCCTCCTCACGTCCTAGTTCACTCCAGGGGGAATCTTCAGCTGACAGCACACCTGCATTTCCGGCGCAGAGCGCCGCGCTCGGAGCCTGCATCACCACCGACGCTCGGTACTCCAGTGTTCCCAATCCCTCCTCTCCTTCCTCCCTTCTTCCTAGTTCACTCTAGGAGGAATCTACCGCTGGCAGCGCACCTGCATTTCCGGCGCAGAGCGCCGCGCTCGCCGCCGCCCTCTGACGCGGAGCCCCACCGCACCACCCGCTGCTGCTGCTGCTTGCTAGTCCATCGTTCCAATTCCCTCCTCCCGTCCTCCTACTTCACTCCAGGTCCTCCTAGTCCATCGTCCCTATTCCCTCCTCGCGTCCTCGTAGTTCACCCGAGCAGGAATCCACCGCTGGCACCGCACCTGAATTTCCGGCGCAGGACGCCACGCTTGTCGCCGCCCTCTGAAGCGGAGCCCCATCGCACCACCCGCTGCTGCTGCTCGCTAGTCCATCGTTCCTATTCCCTCTTCCCGTCCTCCTACTTCACTACATGTCCTCCTAGTCCATCGTCCTTATTCCCTCCTCCCGTCCTCCTCGTTCACTCCAGGGGGAATCTTCAGCTGACAGCACACCTGCATTTCCGGCGCAGGGCGCCGCGCTCGTCGCCTCCCTCTGAAGCAGAGCCCCCCACATCCCCACCGCCCCCTGCACGCAGCCGGCGCTGCTGCTGCTGCTCCGGTGTCAGCGCCCTGTCGCCGCTGCTGCTGACGCTGCCAAGGGTGGAAGATATGAGTGACGCGCGCTCGACATCGGCTGCGTCCACCGCACACGCGCGGTCGTCGAGCTTGGGTGCCTGCGACGGGGCGACAGGTGGCATGCCGCATAGTGGGCTAGCTGGAGCCAACACTACTGCGTGGCCGTGGTTGCTTTCAAGCAAATCTGATGAAGCACGCTGTTCATCCACACGCGCACGCATTGCATGCACGCCAAGCAGCGACACCGCGGCAGATCTGTGCCCATGCACGCGCATGGCAGCTATGCATGACACTCGCCGTGGCCAGCGCGTCCGTCAGCTTGTGAGCCTCCACCGCGCTGTCCGATGCAGTGTATGGATGCTGTGATGCATGCGCAACACCGAGGTGTCCCAACGAGGCGCAGCAGAGCAACAACAACAACAATATCAAATTACGGAGGCCAGATCGCAGTGCCCGCATTGCAGCAGGCCCGCAGCTTCTGCGTTGGCGCGTGCCTCGCTCCCAGATCAAGAGAGAGAGACGACGTGCTGTAGTTGCTGTTATAGAGGAACGAAAGGTGTGGCACGCTGAAAATATATCCCGTCTTGCGAAGATTCCCCTTCCTCCTTCGTGTCGCGCTCCTCCGCCCCCGCCTCTCCCTCATACTACTTGTTGCACAGGAAGCAGCCGTGGCGCTATCATCGAACCTTTCTGGTGTTGCTGATCGACTCCATCAAGCCATGGCGCGGCGTGGCCTCCTGTTGCTGCTGTTGGCGGCATTGATAGCGGGGTGCTGGGCGAAGCGAAGATACAAGGAGGCATCGCCGCAGCCAGACGAAGGCCCCTTCCAGGTGCATGCACGCACGCATGCGACGCCATACATGCATGCAGCAGCCCGTTGCACACCACTGCATGTACATGAGAGTTTTCTGGCGTGGCATGGACGTGAGCATGCATGTGGTGCGCAACCACACGCACACGTGTGCTGCGTGCGCGTGTGCGTGCCCATGCATGCGCGCGATTGATGTATAGATGCCCCAGGTGCAACCAGGATGCCCCCGATTCCACCAATGCTTCCTTGTATGCACCCGTCACCTCACAATCTCCCTAAACCGTGCACCCTGGACCGAATCCCTTCGGCTGGATCCCTTGAGCCTGCCCAATGAAGGCCTGGTCAAGGTCAACCCAAACCCTCAAACCACCCTCACCTCGCCCCTGCCAAACCTCTCCCAGAAGATTCATGCCACCCTCTGCACCACATTGGCCAAAAACTTGCACTCTCGTACCATGCAACAGCTCCGAGACCACACTCCACAGGCCCAAACCCCTGAACTCCAGTGGCCACACGGAGCAACCCTGGAACCCACCACAGCCAGCACAGCGATGGTTTCGAGGCAGAACAGTGGGCATTGATCAAAACCACGCCCATGGCAGGCAACCACCCACATTCGCCCATGCAGGTCGTTTAACTGTTGCTTAGCGTTGCTGTTGCAGCAGGGGGGGCAGAGACATTGATTCCCCTGCGAGCCGTATACCGCTCCGGGCCGGATTTCCCATTTCCCAGAAAACCACTCCACACTGAGTGGGAGAGGGCGTGGAGCGGTGCGTTGGAAAGCTGTTGCCGAGAGCAGCACAACGGCATGCATTGCGTGAGTACCCGCTGTGTATTGTGCCTGGTGTGAGCGGTCAAAGTTGCTGGAGCCGGCAAAAAACTAATTACTTAAATCCTTCCCAGGGACCACTGGCAGAGAACCCCGGTGCGCCCTGCAGGCCCTCACCTAGCCAGGCCCATGCCATGCATTGAACCCTGGGAAGGATTTGAGTAATTATTGGTTTGCCGGCTCGAGCAGCTTTGAACGCTCATACCAGGCGCAGACCATAGCGGGTGTTGATGCAACGCATGCCGTTGTGCTGCTCTCGGCGGGTCCTTTCCAACGCATCCCTCCACGCCCTCTCCCACCAAGTGTGGGGTGGTTTTCTGGGAAATGGGAAATCCGGCCCGGAGCCAGCCCGGAGCGGTATACGGCTTGCAGGGGAATCACTGCTGCCACCACCCCCATGCAACCCCATGCGGCCGTAGGTGCATCCCTTCCCCGGATGGCCAGACGAGGACCAGCCAGACAGCTTGAGCGAGACGGAGGTGCTCGGGTGGTACGCGAGGCAGCGCAGCAAGCACGCGGACATACTGGCGGCGCTGACTGTGGAGTACGACGATCAGCAGGTGTGTGTTTTCCCCCAAAAGGGAGGTTCCTTCGGAGCAAGGGCGTGCCGTTATTGGGTGGGACGCAAAGCAGAGGAGGAGGCATGCAGGCATACTGGAGGCGCTGACAGTGGGGTATGCCGATAAACAGGTGTGCGTTTTTCCCCCAAGGGAGGTTCCTTCAGATCAAGGTGTGTCGTTATTGGGTGGGACACGAGGCAGCGCTAGGGGCACGCAGACATCAGTGGTCCCTGGGAAGGATTTTAGTAATTAGTTTTTTGCCGGCTCCAGCAACGTAGACCGCTCATATCAGGCACAATACACAGCGGGTATTCATGCAATGCATGCCGTTGTGCTGCTCTCGGCAAGAGCTTTCCAACGCATCGCTCCACGCCCTCACCCACTAAGTGAGGGGTGGTTTTCTGGGAAATGGGAAATCCGGCTCGGAGCGGTATACGGCTCGCAGGGGAATCACTGGCAGACATACTGGAGGCGCTGACTGTGGAGTATGACGATACACAGGTGCGTTGCTCCCCAGATCAATGCTGTGTTGTTCTTGGGTGGGACGTGTGTGCGCGCCCCTGTGGATTACGACGACGGTGCGCGTTTTTTTATGTTGATTGTGATGATGGGTCAGATGCAGGTCAGATGGGTCAGATGCCCGTTGACCAGTTGAGGGGAGGCTTTACCGTAGTACCGCTTTGCTTTGCCGCCACTTTATGAAGGGAGTACTTGTTTAGAATTTTGGTGCCTTGCCGCGGGATTTCTCCCCCCGTTTTGACGCCATGTTCGGCGTTTGTTTACTTTTTCGGCAATCTTTTTTAGAAATCGACCTTGCCGGCACGTCCTCGGAATTATTTTATCGGCAAGGCAAAGCGGTACCACTGCGGTTCTACAGTATGAGAGGATCGAGGGTGTTTTAAGGCTCTCTCAAAAAAGGCCCCTGAACATAACCACCACGACTGTGCACGCATGCGCGCACCACCGCACGCAGGCCGGAACCTTTGACCACCGCGAGCACGCGGGATGCTGCGGGGAGCGGCGTGCTGCCTTGCAGACGCCTCAATTCAAAAAAGTGATGTCCTAAGCGCCCCCGCAGCCCCCGATACGGGGGAAACCCCGGGAAATTAGGAGGGAAACTGCGGGGGCGAATCGCGGGGATTTCGCTCCAGAAGGTGTGAAAATTGACAATTTTCACACTTGTCTGCAAAAAAATCGCCTCCTGCAGGGGCAATTGGCATGTTCCCTCCAATGCTGCGGGGACAAACAGGACATGATCGATTTCATTAAGGACACCACTGATTCAAAACCATCACGACTTCGCACGCATGGCCAAGACGGTGCACGAATGGCCAAGACTGCGCACGTCTGACGGACTGTAAAATTGACCGCCACGCAGGCCGGAATCTTTAACCACCGCACGCACGCGGGGTACCGCGGAGAGCGGCGTGCTGCCTTACCGATGCCTCAATTCAGAACCATCACGACTTCGCATGCTTGGCCAAGACTGTGCACGCATGATCAAGACTGCGCGCGTCTGACGGACTGTTAACTCGACCGCCACCCCTACCACAGTCCGAAACGGGTTTACCGCTGGGTTACGTTGGTTTACCGCTGTGTTACAATGTACGCGATGAAATTCCCCGGGGTAGCGGCGCGGTAACTGCGTGGTAACTCATCATGTCGCTGGGTAACGGCACGGTAACACCTGGTTACGGCATGGTAACTCAGCTTTGTTACCGTGCCGTCACCCAGCGACGTGATGAGTTACCACGCAGTTACCGCGCCGCTTCCCCGGGGTATTTCATCGCGTACATTGTAACACAGCGGTAAACCAACATAACCCAGCGGTAAACCCGTTTCGGACTGTGGCAGGGCACGCAGGCCGGAACCTTTCACCACCGTGAGCACACGGGGTGGCTGCGGAGGGAGGCGTGCTGCCTTGCCGACGCCTCAATTCAGAACTCTCACTGTGCACGTGTGGCCAAGACTGTGCACGAATGAAAAAGACTGCGCACGTCTGACGGACTGTAAACTCGACCGCCATGCAGGCCGGAACCTTCGACCACCGTGAGCACGCGGGGTGTCGCGGAGAGGCGTGGTGCCTCAAGGCGGCGGCAGCTGTGGAGACGTATGGGCTTGCACACGTTGTACCGCTTAAGGTGTGGGTGAGAGGGGGGGGTATGTGTGCGTGTGTGTGTGGGGGGGGGTTGATTTTACAGTCCGTCGGGCGCCTTTGTGTTGTATTGTGGCGGCAGCTGTGGAGACGTATAGGCTGGCGCATGTTGTGCCGCCGAAGGTGTGTGGGGGGGTGCGTGTTTGTGTGTGAGTGCCTTTATGTGTGCGTGTGCGTGCGCGTTTGTGGTTTTGTGTGCGCATGTGATTCTGTGTGTGTGTGTGCGCATGTGATTATGTGTTTGTGTGTGTGTGTGTGTGCGTGCGTGTGTGTGTGTGTGTGTGTGTGTGTGTGTGTGTGTGGTCGATTTTACAGTCCGTTGGACGCCTTTGATGGCGGACCCTAGGCAATGAGGCCGGCAGCTGTCAAAATTAGACACCTAGCATGCCATCTGCCATCTTGATGTGTGTGTGTGTGTTTGTGTGTGTGTTGTGGCGGTGACAGCTGTGACGGCGAGTGGGCTCGCACATGTCGCGCCGTCGAAGGTGTGTGTGTGCGTCGTCAGGGGGGGGGGGGGGGGGGGCATGTGTGCGTGTGTGTATTTGTGTGTGTGTTTCTGTGTTTGTGTGTGTTGTGGCAACGACAGCTGTAACGGCAAACGGGCTTGCACATGTTGCGCCGCTGATGAGCGCGCTTTCCAGTACTTTCCTGTTGTGCTCGTGCGCGCTCGTGCACAGTTTCTAGTAGTTCCTGTTGAGTTGAGTTGAGGTTGATAATCAGCAGCGAGCCTTCACAGCCATCTAAGCGCTTAGATGACTGTGAAGGCCCACTGATTTCCAGTACTTTCCTGTTGCGTGCGTGCACGCTCGTGCACACTTTCTAGTAGTTCCCCAGAGCGGGATGGGGGGGGGGGGATCAAGCTGGCGGGCCATGAGGCCATCAGCAAAAAAAACTATTTTTTTAGCCATCAAAACAAGCAACACAACATACGGCTCCCTGCAACCCCGCGTAGGACAAGCCGTTTTCACTGACCTGGTCAGAAGAGGGGGGGGGGGCAGATCAAGCTGTCGGGCCATGAGGCCGTCTGCAGAAACAAGTCTATACTTTTGAGCCATCAACAAACGCAACACAACATACGGCTCCCTGCAACCCCGCGTAGGACAAGCCGTTTGCACTGTCCGGGTCAGAAGAGGGGGGGGGGGGAGGAGAGATCAAGCTGTCGGGCTGTGAGGCCGTCAGCAGAAACAAGTCTATCTTTTTGAGCCATCAACAAACGCATATTTTTGAGCAATCAACACACGCAACACAACATATGGTTTTCTGCATCTCTGTGTAGGATAAACCGTATGCACTGACCGGATCCGAGGGGCGGTGGCGGGAGATCAAGAAGGCGGGCCAGAAGGCGGAGCGTCTTGTGACGACGCGACTGAACCAGATCGCGAAAGAGGATGTGTGCTACCGGTATGTATAAAGGTGTGGAGAGGTGTGAGGATAGTGTGGAAAGTGTGGAGAGGGTGTGGTGACGACCCGCGGGTCGACCCGTCTGAAGCAGATCGCAAAAGACAGGCTGTGCACTGCAGGTGTGTGTGTGTGTGTGTGTATGTGTGTGTGTATGTGTGTGTGTACGTGCGTGCGTGCAAGACGTGCGAGACGTGCAAGACGTGCGGTGTATGTGTGTGTGTGTGTGTGCGTGCAAGACGTGCGAGCTCGATGCCCCAAGACCCGGGGACTTGATGCCATCGCCCGCTCTGACCAAGCCCTTGTCACCGCGCGCATCCTCTTCCGCTTCTCCAGAGCCTGGAACATCACCCACTCCCGCCGTCCTCCTCCGCCCTCCCGCTATTTTACCGACCTGCTCAGAGACCCTGACACGCGGCTCCACTTCGCGGCAGCAGTCGAGGAGGCCCCCTTCCCCGACCCCCCCCACCCTGGACCAGATGACGTGGACCAGATGACGAGCCACCTCACCGCGGCCATCCACTCAGCGGCCAGATCCACCCTTGGCCCCCGCCCACGCGAGGTCCCCATCCACTTCTACCTCCCCCCCGAGACTCTCAAACTCGCCCACGACCTTCAGTCCATGCGTTCCGACAGTGCACTGACTGGCAACCGCGACGCCCCCAAGGAGGCGCGCATGACTGCCGAGCTCAAGTCCGCCATCGCACGCGCCACCAACAAGCACTGGGACGGTGTCGCTCAACGCGTGCAACACGATTTTGACGACAACAACCCCCACTCCGCCCACCGCATGCTGTCCAAACTCGTCGACCGCCCCCCTTCCGCCGCCCTCCCTGCCCTCCGTGTCGGCGACCACCTGTGCTTTGGAGCTCAGGCGGTGGCAGAAGTGTTTGGAGAATATTTCCGTGTCCTCCACACTCCACTCCGCTCGGAAGTCGACGAAGCCACCCTCGCCTACCACCTCATCTTCACACCCACCACCCCCGCCCTCCCCCTCCTCCTCCTACACTACCCCCGCTCCGCCTCCGTCCCCCTCCCCCTCCCTCCCCTCCCCGCCCTCCCTCCCCTCCCCCCCTCCCCTCCCCTTCCCTCCCCTCCTCCTCCTCCACTTTCGCCCGCCCTCCCCCTTCCCCCCTCCTCCTCCCCCCCTTGCCTCCCCTCCCTCTCCTCCCCTCCCTCTCTGAGCGAGGTGGTCTCCGCGATCAAATCCCTCAGGAACTCTGCCCCCGGCTCTGACGACATCACCTCCCCCCTCCTCAAACACGGCGGCACCGCAACCGCAACCGCCCTCCACCAGATCATCCTTACCTGTTGGAACACCACCTCCATCCCCGCCGCGTGGAACCAAGCAGACATCTGCCCCCTCTACAAGGGCGCATCCTCGGGCCCACCCACGCGCAGCAAGTCCTACCGCGGCATCTCCCTCCTGCCCGTCGCTGGCAAGGTCTACACTCACATCCTCCTCAACCGCCTCAAGCTCCAGCTGGAGCCCACCCTCCACACTTCCCAGTTTGGCTTCCGTCCGGGCCGTGGCACCTCCGATGCCATCTTCACCCTACGACGCCTCCAAGAGGAGTCACACCGCGCCCGCGCCCCCCTCCATGTGGCTTACGTCGACCTGTCCAAGGCGTTCGACAGTGTCAACCACGCCGCGCTTTGGAAAACCCTCCTCAACCGCGGCGCGCACCCTGCCCTCCTCGCACGCATCGAAAGCCTCTACTCTGGTGCCACCGCCAGAGCCCGAGTCAACGGTGCATACTCCGCCCCTTTCCCTCTCAAAGCTGGCGTCAAGCAAGGCTGCCCCCTCTCCCCCCTCCTCTTCAATGTCTACATCGACACAGTTGTCCGGTCCCTGATTGCCCAGCTCCCCAACGCTGGCATTCAAATTGGCTACATGATCGACAGAAAACTGTACACCCCTGAGTCCCGCAAGGACTTTTTGACCACCATACTCCCCCTCCTTCTCTACGCCGACGACATCGCCCTGCTCGCCCCCTCCGAGGAAGACCTCCGCACCATGCTCACCCTCCTCGACCGCATCTGTTCAGACCTGGCCCTTGCGATCAACTACGACAAAACCGTGGCACAATCCCTCGGCCACCCTTCTGCCCACACCGTCCCCTCCGCCCCTATCACCATCCCCTCCAACTCCTCATCTACCCCCCACCTGGTCCACTCCACCTCCAAGTTCAAATCCTCGACTCAGAGATCTCACGCCGGATCGGAAATGCCTGGTACGCCTTCAACCGTCTCACTCCTCGGTTCTGGAACTCCAACTCAATCTCTCCCACTACCAAGATCCACCTCTACAACGCCTTTGTGATCTCTGCCCTACTGCATGACTGCCAGACATGGACGTTGAACAAGGCCCACATCCACCGACTTGAAGTAACCCACAACCGTTTCCTCCGCCTCATCAAGGGCATCCCTCCTCACACCACAGAGCACACCTCCACCACCACGATGCATGCCTCCCCCCCCTGTACGTTCCCCATCATCGACACGATCAACAAGCACCGTGCTACGTTCATCGGCTCCCTCATCCGCCGCCTCCCCCCGCCCCTCCATCTCCACACACCCGCCCGTCCCTTCTCCCCCCCACTCCCTCCCGACATCATATACCCGACATCATATACCCCCCCACTGCCGCCCTTTTCGCGTACCGCCGACCGGACATGCCTTCGCTCTATGCCGGCGGCGCCATGACATCCTACCGGCTCAGCGCCGGCGACTTTTTCGCCCACTCCGTCAAGTTCCGTTCCTCCGCAAACACCCACTTTTCCAACTTCAAACGCGACATCGCCAAGCACCCCGAGTTCATGGACCTCTTGTCCAAGCGAGTCACCCCCGAGTGGATCCTCTTAGCGAGATTTCCACAACTGTAGATGTCAATCTGCCGAGACCTAGTTTAAACTCAGTCGAAGCGGAGTGACGAACACAGCCGTCAGTGACCCGCATTTGCCCCTTTCCCCCACTGCTTTTTGAATGAGGTTATTCACCCTCTTGTTGGCGCACAGTTGGTCACCCGCCTCCAAATGGAATCTCCTCAATGATGACCAGAAACAGCCTATCTAGGTCTGCCGTGCAGAGTTCTCTGTAACGATCTCTCTCTCTCTCTCTCTCTCTGTGCGTGCGTGCGTGCGTGCGTGCGTGTGTGTGTGTGTGTGTCTGTGGACGAGAGTGTGGGCAGAGTGTGGAGTGAGTGTGGAGGGTGTGAAACTCCTTGCGACACAACACGTCTGAACCACGTCATCATCGAATGCATAACACAACGTGAGTGCCTAGAACCTGAGGAATAACACAGACCCAAAGCTACTTCTACAGCCAGCGAGGCGCACACCACCCCCCCAGCACCAGCCCCCGTCGTGACGAACCGCAAAGAAATACTCCACACGGTTCTGAGAGCTAGGTGCGGGAATGCGAGCCCATGTCCACGCTCGACAATCACTGAGGCGGCACGCCCCTAACTCGTTCCCACCTCAACTCCTCCGTCTTAACCACTGCTACAGGTGTGTGGGCACGAGTGTGGACACGGGTGTAGGAAATGTGTAGATGAGAGGGTGGGGTGGGTGGGGAGGTGCGCCTCGTCGCAGGGTAGCGCTACCATCCCATTGAGGGTATTTCCACCAAGAATTTCCGGATCCCAAGGTCAATTTCCGGGGTCTGAATTGACTCGGCTAGACCCTGTCGAGCGAAAAGCGCAGCATCAATCAAAGCGTCACGTCGAATTCCAAGGTCGCGACCCCGGGATGACCGGGGCAGGGTCCGAGTCGCCCCGGGTGGTGCTGAGTAGAAAGTGCAACCTGGGAACGACCCCGGGATTCTTTAGTGGAAATACCCCCATTGGTGGAAATACCCATTCATGGAAACCCCCATTGGTGGAAATACCCCCAACTTACCCCCAAACCTGAACCCCCATTCCCAGGACACCCAAGCAGCGCGATTTGCACCATGGAGGGTGGCAGCTGTCCGACACCTCCATGCGCCACTACCACCGCCTCGACTCTCTGCTGGGCATCGAGGGCGTGCTGCGGGAGCTGCAGTTCTCGCACCCAGTTTTCTCGATCGCGGACCAAGTGCTGGATGGTGCGCTTCCCCTAGGGTCCAGGCCTAGCCATCCCCACATGCTTGAACCTCAGCCATATCTAGCTAATCAACTAGTCAATAGGCCCCTGCTGGGCATCAAAGGCGTGCTGCGGGAGCTGCAGTTCTCGCACCCAGTCGTCTCGATCGCCGACCACGAGCCAGAAGGTGCGCCAAGTAGCTAGGTTCCACCCAGGCCATCTCTACTTGCTGCACTCGGTTAGTTAGCCGATGGACCTTAAATGCTTATCAAGGGCGTGCCGCGGGAGCTGAAATTCCCACACCCAGTCTTCTCGATTGCGGACCAAGTGCTGGATGGTGCACCTTCCCTAGGGTCCAGGCCTAGCCATCCCCGCAGGCTTGAACCCCAGCCATATCTAGCTAATCAACTAGTCAATAGGCCCCTGCTGGGCATCAAAGGCGTGCTGCGGGAGCTGCAGTTCTCGCACCCAGTCGTCTCGATCGCCGACCACGAGCCAGAAGGTGTGCCTGCCGTGGCTAGGGTCCACCCAGGCCATCTATATTTGCTTGCACCCTGGCCAGCTTTCTCCAGGCCAGATTTCTCGGTCGCGGACTAAGTGCTAGGGGGTGGCGCCTGTCGTAGCTAGGTTCTACCAGGCCATTTATACTTGCTTGCACCCTGGCTAGCTAGCTGATGGAACTTTGCTGAGAATCAAGGTTCTCGCCCCCAGTCTTCTTGATCATGTGATCTGCTGCGCCGCCCTCTGGCCATTCGACCCCAGCTCGAACCCCAACCCTAGCTTATCAATAGATCACAGATGGGGCATCGAGGGAGTGCTGTCGTTCTTGCACTTGAATTTATCGATAGCGGATCAAGTGCTAGATGGTGAGGGCTAACTGTGCCGCACACGTCTGCACGTGTGCACACTTTGATGAATCCTCACACGCTCACACCCTGCCGCTGCGCTGGGAATCGAGGGCGCACTGCAGTTTTTGCACAGAATTATCTCGATCGCTGGTCAAGTGCTAGATGGTGAGGGCACTAGAGCTGCGTCACGCACGTCTGCGCGTGTGCACGCTTCCATGCATCCACACACACGTTCTCGCCCTGCCGCTTTACTGGGAATCGCGGACTTGCTGCAGTTTTTGCTCCCAATTATTTCGATTACAGTTCAAGTGCTAGATGATGAGGGCACGCTAGCTGCACCACATGCATCTGCGCGTGTGCACGCTTCGATGTGTCTACATCCGTCGACACCCTGCCGCACGTGTCGCCTATTCCTGGTGCACACGCTCATTTGCACATGGCCCCCTCTCTCGCTCACTCTCTCTTTCTCTGTCTTTCTCTATACATATTTCTGCCACTTTCTCTCTTTTATTCCTTTCATTTTCTCCTCTCCCCCTCTCTCTCTCTCTCCTACTCTCTCTTTCTACTCTTTCTGCCAATGTCTCTCTCTTCCGCTCTCTCTCTCTTTCATTCTCTCTGTGTGTGTCTCCCTCCCTGCCCCTCTCCCTCTCTTTCCCTCTTCCTCTTCCGCTATTTCTCTCTCACACACACACTCCCTCCCTCGATATCTCTCT
>VFSX01000215.1:195000-225000 GCA_016618255.1 Chlamydomonas sp. UWO 241 | reverse complement strand
GCGGTGCTGCGGATGACGCTCATTCGCGAGCTGTGGCAGGTCGGGTCGCCAGCGGGCGATCCTGAAGGTGGTAGATGGCGTGGCGCTGTGAGCAACGATGACGGCGGCACGTCTCCTGGCCTTAGATTCCTGGGCCCTGCTGGAATGCTGGGGGTGCGGGCTGCGTTCATCGGACTGTGTCACGGTAGAAGCGGTCGAGCGTTATCGCGCAAGCTGTGGCCAGGTCTGACACGGTTGCGGTGCTGCACCTCTCTTCCAGCGGCTCCGCAAATGTTGATGTGACTTGAATAAACGTTGCTACGTGGTTCGAGGTAGATAAGGCCATGGCCACCTCAGGACACCACTGCAAGATCAGGGAGCGGGTCAAATGATCACGGCACAGCCCTCGGCACCGTGCGTGAATGTAAAAGACTGCCGATCAGGGACTCGTGTGCCCTCACAGAATGGATGATGCATCACATGGGATCAGTGATGGGTTAATGGTCTGCAGGCCTGCGAGGACTGCCGGAGGCGAGTGTGGACCACCCCCCACACTTCCGTCATACTTACTAGCGCCATGCAAGCGCCTATTCAAACTGGAGCATCGCCTGTCTTGTCTTCGGCACCTCACGTCGCTGGTCGACACGCCGTCCTGCTGCGAGCACTGCGCGACGTACTCGACAGTCGGCCAGGTCGTTCCAGGCCATCCCGCCCCATCCAGCCGTCTCTGTCGCCCAGGCACGAACCCCAGTAAGTAAGCGTCGCGCTTCAAGTAGATCGCGTGTCTGGTAGACCAGAGTGCCTGAGGGAGGACGACGCTGCCGCCGTCCCATGCGTACCCGCCCGCTGCTCATGCATGCGATGGGCGCTCTCACAGATTAGGGGCGTAGAGACTGCCGCAAGGGTTCATCATGCACATGGGCTCGAGCTCCTCCTGCCCTACGCTGGAAGTCGACCAACGCACCATGCACTCGCGCCCCCCCTTCCATGCGCGCAGGCACGTCGCACAGACATCTCACAAGATGCCTTCCCAGACGGACGTGATGAGGCTGGTGCGCAGGCTTGGCCGACCAGGAGAACAGAAGCGCGCTCTTGTGGAGCTGGTGGAGCTAGTGGAGGTGGTGGCTGACGACGACATGGATGGCTGCCTGGCTGGCATCGTCGCTGCTGGCGCCATCCCTGCAACGGTCGCCCTGCTGGGGAGTGCCTGCAGACCCGCCGTGCAGTTCACGGCAGCACCATTCCTTTACCAACTCACCTTCGACACGGATGGGGCAAGCACAGGCGCCATCATCACTGCCGGGGCCATCCCGCCACTGGTGCAGCTGCTTGGCTCTATGACTCGCATGCAGGCTCCTGCAGGCAACTTTCTGACCATGGCGGTTCCATCTAGCGTGCGGCAGATGGCAGGATCAGCGCTGCTCAGCCTCGCGCTGTCCATCGAAAATACAACACGCACAGTTGCGGAAGTTTGGTCGTGCGAGATAGGATGGGGACATAGGACATACATGCTCTTCGCATTTCTTGTGTTTTTGATAAGTTTCAGTGCTGCAGGCACTGAATCATTCGGCACGCCAGCCGTGCATGGCCCTAGTTGATTAGGGTTCTCCCCTCCCCAGTTGTGGCTGCAGCTCTCCCCCCCCTGATTGTAGCAGGTGTGGACTTTCTCTTGGTTCCGGAGGTCTATGGCATGAGCCACTCCGTGTCTCTGCCGCCCCTTGCCTCCCACCAGGTTAGAGAGAAAGGTTGTCCTTGCAGTCTGGTGCCTGCGTGCCCCAGCCTTGCATCAGCCCGAGGGCTCGCTCTGCACCCCACCCGCAGCACCAAGATCTTGCACGCCCGATCCATTGTAACACTCCGTGTCTCTGCCGCCCCTTGCCTCCCACCAGCGTCCGCTGATTCCTATCAGGTTATGGGCCCCTACACCGCTAACCTCTGCGCCCGGCAAGGCGAGACACACGAGTCCCAGTTCGACGTTGCAACAGACGTCCCTGTGAACGATCAAGACACTTCTGCACGCCGTTAGGCCCGCCAAGTTCGGCCGCCTACGTGCCCTGTCTTCACGAGATTGTCCGTGTGGCCTCTCGTTGTGGTGCGCAACAACCCTAACACGCGTCAGGTGTTGCGCGACCTACCCCCCCTGCGCGTCGTCTACGCGTCTCTCCCCGAGCCACTGATATGGCTGATGCAGTACCTGATCCCGTCGCTGCAGTCGTCGCGCCATCGGGCAAGCTTCCAGCGATAAGCCAGTACGCGCAAATCGAGAAGCTCGGCAGCGACAACTTACGTCAGTGGAGCGCACAGCTGCTCCTCCACTTCACTATGGACCAGCACATGAACAAGGTCATGGAGTATGCAGACGGCGATGGACCTGCTGACGCGTACCCCATCCCGGCACACGACAAGCACGCTCGCGCTATCATGCTGATCTGCATGAAGCAGCCACAGCAGGACGCCTACACCCCTCGCTTCAAGACCGCCATCGCGATGTGGTGCGGCCTGCTCGCCGCACACACCAAGAAATCCCTGAGCAACAGATCCGCGTCGCTCCAGAACCTGGCTGAAGTCAGGCAGCTGCCACGCGAGGGAGTCGAGCTGTACATCAACCGCATGATGGTCCTCCGCGAGCGCGTCATGGACGTCGGCATCAAGATCGACGAGAACCTGCTGCTCGAGTACATCCTGGCCGGGCTTCACTCAGACTACAACTTCGTGAAGATCATGATCTCGCACGGTGGTGCCGGTGGTATCGGTTTCGACCTCGACACCGCGACGGCCATCCTCCTCGACGCTGAGACGAAGATCTGCAAACCTGTCGCCTCCATCAGCTTCGTCTCCTCAAGCAACGCAGGCCGGCGCCACGACGGCCGTAGCGGCGACCAGCGCGGCCACTACGCGTGCGGCTCCTCTTCGTCCGGCCACCAGCGCGGCCACCACTCGAGCGGCTCCTCGTCTTCTGGCAACCGCGACCTCACGCAGTCCGGCTTCAAGCCATCGTCCGGCCTCTACTGCTACGGCTGCAAGGAGCCGGGTCACATGTTCCGCGAGTGCCCCAACAAGCACAAGTGGAACGATGCCACTCGCCAGAGGTTCTCGATGGCCCTCAAGCACAAGTCGTCGGACGACAAGTCTAGCGCGCCGAAGCCCCCGGGGTTCGCGTGCATGGTCGCGGCATCCTTCGCGCCTGGTCTCGACCCGCCGCGCGACCCCAAGACGTGGCTTATCGACTCTGCCTGTACGTCCCACCTTGCGTATGGCGAGGAGGTGGTCGACAACTACGTGCCCGTCACCCGCCCGACGTTCATGAGCAAGGCGGACACGAGCTCGAGAGGCCTCGAGATCAAGGGCTACGGCGACGTGACCATCGTCACCATCGTCAACGGGGCACCCAGGTCGGTCAAGCTGGTCAACGTGCATGTTGCGCCTACGCTCAGAGCCAACCTGATCTCCTCCAAGCTCTTCAACAAGGTCGGCGCGACGCTGATCGCCGCGCCGGAACGCGCCAACTTCGTGTTCAGGGGCTCTGTCATCTTGCACACGACGGACCAGTCACACGGCCTGTGGGCTGTGACCAACCTCCACTCGTCCGACAACCACGGCATGGCGATGGCCCTGACCGACAGCAACGTCTCAAGTGGCAAAGCGTCGGCCGGCGAGCTGCTCCATCGGCGCATGGGCCACGCCAACTACGACGGCCTCATCAAGCTCGCCAAGTCCGGCCGCGTCTCCAACCTGGGCTGCACGGCTGCAGACCTGTTGGCTGCCAAGGAGAAGGGCCCGTGCGTGACGTGCCTCGAGACCAAGCTCAAGCGCCTCCCGTACCGAGTGTCGAGCAGCCGCGCGGCTGCACCTGCCTACCTTGTCCATGCGGACCTGTGCGGCCCCTTCCCCGTCGTCGCGCACTGCAGTGGCAAGTACATCTCCACCATCACCGACGACTTCACGCGCCTGTGCCACGTTGACATCCTCAAGAGCAAGAGCGACGCGCCCGCTGCAGTCATGAAGTGCCTCAACAACTGGATGACGTACACCGGCAACAAGGTCAAGGCGTTTCGGTCTGACGGCGGCACCGAGTACATGGGCGACCTGCTGCCATACTTCTCCGACAAGGGCATCGAGAAGCAGATGACAACGCGCTCAAGCCCGCAGACCAACGGCCGCGCCGAGATCAGGAACCGTACGCTGCTCGGCGGCGTGCGCGCCAACCTCGCCGACTCAGGTCTACCATCCGAGCTTTGGGGCGAGGCTGCACGTGCCAGCAACTACACGCGCAACCGCGCCTACTCCTCCGTCCTCAGCGACACGCCTTACCGCCTGTTCACGGGAGAGGAGCCCAATCTGTCCAAAATCCGCGTCTTCGGCTCGCCCACCTGGGTCTACGGCTTCCCCAAGAACAAGCTGGCGCCCTGCGCGATCAAGGGCGTCTTCGTCGGCTACGAGCCCGGCACCCCCGCGTACCGCATCTACCACCCCGAGAGCGGCAAGATCACCGTAGAGCGTGAGGTCCGCATCATCGAGGGCGACCGCGCCGCCACCTCTATTCCCTACCGCGGGCTCTTCGAGGAGGAGGACGGCGAGCGCTGCTTCGTCTGCCACTCGCCCGACAGCGCCTACCCATCTGTCATGCTCCTCTGCGACGGCTGCAAGCCCGATGGCACCCCCTGTGGCAACGGCTACCACCTCAGCTGCCTCAAGCCGGCGCTTGACAGCGTTCCCGAGGGGGACTGGCTCTGCCCGGGCTGCACCGAGAACGAGGACGACCGCATGCCCGACCTCGTCAACGCGTCCGACGACGACGGCGACGACGACGACCCGCCTCAGAAGCAGTCGTCTGGGGGGCAGGCTGTTGTGCAGCAGCCGGCTGCTTCCTCGTCCCCCTCCCCGCCCGCCCTCTTCCCCTCCCCCGCCCGCCCCGCCCGCTCAGCCCGTCCCGCTCAGCCCGTCCAGTCGCCGCCCGGCTCGTCTCCTCCGTCTCCCATGCATGCACTCGCTCCCCAGGCAGCCAAGACCACGCGGTCTGGCAAGTCCTACGGCGGTCAGCTCAGTGGCGTTGTGTCGTTCATCGCCAAGAACGACCCGGACCCGATCAGCCTCAAGGAGGCTCAGTCACGCGAGGACTGGCCTCTCTGGGAGGAGGCAATTCACGAGGAGTACGCCAGCCTTGTCGAGAAGCTCACGTGGACCAAGGCGCGCATCCCCTCCGGCCAGCGCCTGCTGCCCGTGAAGTGGGTCTTTAAGCGGAAGTACGACGAGCACGGCAACCTGGAGCGCTGCAAGGCCAGGCTAGTCGTCCAGGGTTTCCGTCAGATCCCAGGCATTGACTTCGCGGAGGTCTTCGCGCCCGTGTCCAAGTACACCACGCTGCGCTGTCTCATCGCGTTCGCTGCCGACCACGACCTCGAGATCCACCAGATCGACGTTCGCAACGCGTTCCTCAACGGCCGGCTCAAGGAGAACATCTGGATCGAGCAGCCGCCGCTCTTCCATGACGGCGATTCGTCAATGGGCTGCCACCTGCTTATGGCCCTCTACGGTCTGCGTCAGGCGCCCAAGGTATGGTACGAGGAGATCCTCTCGTCGCTCACCAACCTCGGCTTCGTCCCGAGCGTCGCCGATCCCTGCCTGTTCATCCGCCCGGCCAAGTCTCGCTCTGACTACGTCTACCTGCTCCTGTACGTGGACGATATGCTTGTCATCGGCCGCACGAGCAGCGTGCGCGAGGTCGTCGGGCAGGTGACCAAGGTGTACGAGTGCCGCGACCTGGGCTGCGCCAAGCAGTTCCTGGGCATGACGATCACGAGGGACCGTGGGAGCCGCACCTTCCTTCTAACGCAGGCTGAGCTGACCAAGCAGCTGCTCCTCAAGTTCAACCTGTCTGAGTGCCGCACGCGCGACGTGCCCCTCAGCGTCGAGGAGATCCTACGCAAGGACAGCGACAACCTGCTCGGTACCAGCCAGTTTGCAGAGCTCGTCGGCTCGCTGCTCTACCTGTCCAACTGCACCAGGCCCGACATCACGTACGCGGTGAACAAGCTCTCAAGGTACATGAGCTGCTCCACGCCGCAGCACATGCAGGCCGCGCTCAGCGTGCTGCGCTACCTGAGCGGAACCGCCGGCCTCGGCCTTCTGTACGGCCCATCCGCCGACGGCTCCAAGCCCGTCAAGGGCTACGGCGACGCCGACTACGCTGGCTGCGTCGACACGCGCCGCTCTACCACCGGCTTCGTGGTGACCTACAACGGCACCGCCGTCTCCTGGAAGTCGACCACGCAGCAAACGGTCTCGCGCTCAACCACGGAGGCCGAGTACCAGGCATCCGACGCCGTCATCGGCGAGGCGCAGTGGATGATTCAGCTCTTCCCTGAGCTGGGCATCCCGCTGCGCCCCATGCTGATCTACAGCGACAGCCAGGGCGCCCTCGCTGTGCTCAAGAACCCGGGGGGCTCCAGCCGCTCCAAGCACATCGACGTGCTGCACCACGTTGCACGCGAGCGCGTGATGCGCAAGGACGTGCTCATGGAGTACATCCCTACTGCCCGCATGGTGGCAGACATTCTGTGCAAGGTACTGCCTAAAGTCAAGTTTGAGTGGTGCCGCAAGCACATGGGCATGATCTGATTTTCTTTTAAGTTAATTTTTGCGTTGGCTATCGTGCCGCGTGGAAGTGATAAGTTTCAGTGCTGCAGGCACTGAATCATTCGGCACGCCAGCCGTGCATGGCCCTAGTTGATTAGGGTTCTCCCCTCCCCAGTTGTGGCTGCAGCTCTAGCAGGTGTGGACTTTCTCTTGGTTCCGGAGGTCTATGGCATGAGCCACTCCGTGTCTCTGCCGCCCCTTGCCTCCCACCAGGTTAGAGAGAGAAGGTTGTCCTTGCAGTCTGGTGCCTGCGTGCCCCAGCCTGCGTGCCCCAGCCTTGCATCAGCCCGAGGGCTCGCTCTGCACCCCACCCGCAGCACCAAGATCTTGCACGCCCGATCCATTGTAACACTCCGTGTCTCTGCCACCCCTTGCCTCCCACCAGGTTAGAGAGAGAGGTTGTCCTTGCAGTCTGGTGCCTGCGTGCCCCAGCCTTGCATCAGCCCGAGGGCTCGCTCTGCACCCCACCCGCAGCACCAAGATCTTGCACGCCCGATCCATTGTAACACTCCGTGTCTCTGCCGCCCCTTGCCTCCCACCAGCGTCCGCTGATTTCTATCAGTTTTCCCTCTTCACATCTCACGTGTTTTCCCTTGTGGAATTTCAGCATTTGCTAGTGGCAAAGCTATTCGCCCGCTGGCTGTCCTAGGCACTTTTGCCACGTGCAGATGCCACGTGCAGATGGGATCAGCTGATACACACCACTGTGCCTCCCTACCTTGCAGCTCCCACACTCACCCTTCAGACCAGCTTGCAGCTCCCACACTCACCCTTCAGACCAGCATGAGGACCCCTGCATTAATGAGCACTTGCGACACACAAGCATCGCATCGTTCCCGCCACGACCGCGCGTGACTCCTTGTTTTCCAGTCCGTCAAAAGGCCGTGTCTTTTTTCATCAGGTGGTCGCTTTTGAAGGATTAGCTGGCGGCCTCGACCCTCACAGCAGCGAAGGCCCCCTGACCCCAGGGATGTGTAGTATTTGGTACGGGTATAATACGCCGACATCTTTTAAGTATTAATGGGGTACGAATAGGATGGGCTGACAAATACGCGATAAATACGTGAAATACAGAAATCTCGTTTACAACTGTTCTGAGCATTTCTACAGGCGCGCATGTGCTGAGGCCTTACTCCCCAGCCCCCAGCAAGACTCCCTGCAGATTGTGGCTCTTGCCACAGTCCTGGGGCTTGAGGTCCTCAGTGGAGGGGGCCCCCCAGTGTGCGTGTGCCGGCGTTGGGGGGGCTCAGTGGATGCAGTCGTGCAGGAGGCCTCTCATTAGAGGTCCACCATCTCTTTGACGTTGGGTATGAGCGCCGTCCCGTGTTGGGCCACAGGCCCACGGAGCAGTCGATAGCAGTTTTGAATTGGTGTGGTCCCCAAATGGTCATAAAACCCCCGCATAAACTCACGCCCCTCCGCGTGTTTTTGCCATTCTACTTGCAGCGGAAAGCTGATAGAAAGGGCTATCCGTGCGTATGCTTGAAAGTCGAATCTATGAAGAATTGAGGTCTTTGTGTCGCCTCCCACACTTTCTTGGCGTATGCATCGCATTAATATTGCCGTTCAAATCGAAATGGGCCGTTGGCGCAGCATGCGTGTACTAATGGCCCGAAACTGCCTTACTACCCATCCCTGCCCGACCCAGCCGCGAAGGCCTCTTGATCGACGGTTCAGGAGCGGAGCATAGCCGAGGATTCATCGCGCTCACCCCCCGGGGCGCCGCGCTCGCCCTGCCACGCCACCGCGGGGTCTGTCGATTGACAGCCCTCCTCCATCGATGGCGGCGTCGCAAACTCGTCGAGGCTGGTGGCCTCAATACTCCCCAACACCCCGATCGGGGTCTCCCTGAGCAGCGACCCGAGCGGGCTTAGCGACCCGGTCAGGCCCAAACTGAGCCCCCGGTTCGACCCTTGCGGGTTCGTCCCGGTATAGCTCGACGAGCCGAACGAGAAGATGCGCTCCGGCGGCGCGGCCTGCGACGCAGCAGGCACCAGGCATGCATCCGGCTCAGCATGATGTAGCGACTGTGCCAGCAGAGATGAGCGCGCGCCACAAAGAGCGCACGCAACGGATCGCACACGCAGCGAAGCGCACGTAGTCTGGTGGCCTACCCACCTTACCCCCGCCCACCCCACCCACCCCCAGCGGCCAAAAGCAAAACAACACACCTTTAACACCAAGGGCACCACCCGCGGCGGGAAATCCATGGCGGACAAGCTCTTTGTGACAGGCGGACGTACCCCCACAAAGGGAGATGCCGTGAACGGCACCCTTGGCGCGTTCTCGTCCTACGACACGAGAGGGAGAGCATCAGCAATCAGAATATATATATGCAGGCGGCTCGGCATAATTGAGTGGCACTCTCGCTGTTGGCCAGCAGTGTGCCAAGGGGGTAGGGGTGCAGGCACAGGCGCAAGTGTGGCGGCAACGCACACCATGAGGCTGCGTGCGCGCTTCGGAGGAGTGCAAGCTGACACGCTCGCGACACCAACTTGCGGGCTCTCTTAGCAGAGCTCCCCTAGACGTGTAGTCTCGGCCTTAAATCACGCCCCGGGGTCCTCCGGGCGCGTACGTGTAAAACCTGTAAAAAAAAACGCGACACCAACCTTGGTGATGAGGGACATGAGCAACGACTCCGTGGAGCCCTTCACGACGACAGGCCCGCGCTCCGTCACGATGACATAGGGAGGCAGGTGCGGCATCGCAAGGTCCAGGCACGTTGAGGTGACCTGGATGGCGCCCTCGGGGCATGACGACTCGGTGCGCGACGCCATGTTGACGGTGGAGCCTGCAGGGGGGTGGGTGGGTGGAAAGAGCCTTCAGCCAAAACCAGTGCAAACGGTGACTGTTAAGCGGCGACTTAAAGCGGCAACTTCAAAGCGGCGACACATGCACAGCGGCAAGCGGAGCAGCAAGCGGCGTAAGTGCGTCAACCATCGCGCGAGCTAAGCCATCGCACCGAAGAGGCAGAAGCGGCGCCGGATCTTGCCCACAATGCCACTCATGGCCGGCCCCGAGTGGATGCCGCATCGCATCTTGAGCATCGTCCCATCGCCGGTGGGAGTTGGAACCTACGATGCAAAGAGGGGCCGGGTGGGCGGAGCGCCATCAGAGCAAGGGCAGAGATAGGGTGGGCCATCAAAGCAATGCGTGCGGAGAGAAGCAGGAAAACCCGGCCCCAACTTGGTTTTGAAGTGGTGGCGGCGACATTGGACACCGACACGGGGCGGTCACAAAGACTGTCCCACCACGCAACTCCTTGGCTCCATCCCCACCACCCCCTCCACACACACACACACACACGCACCTTGGCCGCCTCCTCCTGAGCCCTCAGTGCAAACCGGATCATCGTCGCGGCGTGCTCTGGGTCGCGCTGCAGCAGGTTGGCGGCGCACATGTAGCTGTCGCCGATCGTCTCCACCTTGTACAATGAGGGCATCTCGTTCACGATGATGTTGTCGAGCCGGGAGTACAGGTCGTTCAGCGTGTGCATCACCTGCAGGCAACGGCGGAGCGCGTTTGGATCAGAGATGCAACCTTCGGCACTGGACTTGACGACCCGCGGCAACATGTGCCTCCCCTCGCTCCTCCCTTGGGGCGCACCTTTTCGGGCGAGATGTCGTGTGCCCAACTGCTGAAGCCAACGATGTCGCTGAAGAAGATGGTGACGCATTCGTGCCACTCGGAGACGTTGAAATGCGCCCCCTCCCTGTCTGCTGCGAGCGGCGTGGCCTCGACGCTGTCGCCGCAGGAGCTCGTGGACCCAGATGCAAGGTATTGCTTCACACTCAGCATGGCCCGCATGGCTCCACTGTCGCTACTGGGCCTGCCGTTGTATGCGTTGGTGAAGAAACCGGTCACAGATCTGAGGCTGGCGTTTTTCGTGGCGGTGCGTCTCCCGAGGAGTGCGTCTTCTGGCGCCTGGAGCGAGGTCGCGGCAAGGGAGTTCATGGACTGTCGTGGGGTTCTCACGTCCAATGTAGAGGCCAGGAGCAGACCGCCGCGGTCGCTTTTTCGGAGCTCCACAGATAGAGCGCCGGGCAACAGAGCAGAGCGGCTGCTGCTGAAACTGCCTCCGCTCTCCGTGGACCGCGCCGATTGCATGCCAGGCACGCTGTACGTGTCGCAGTCAGATCTTGGGCTGTCGTTGACCACGGGTTCTGCCCTCGATGAAGCGTCCTGCCTGGCTACCTCTCCATTTTGGCTCCGGACCTGCTGCCGTGGGTGGACTGAGGGGCACGGGCCATCCGGCGCTTGCAACAGCACGTTCATCACGTGCTCCGGTACCAGGTCCGACATGATGGCGATCGACCGCTTGAGAACGCGCTGCATGTCGCCGAGGTCGAGGGTGGTGCTGTCTCGTCCGACGAAGAACGCAAAAAACATTGCCAAGAAGAACTCTTCTACCGTCACCGTGTTAGTGCTCATGCTGCATGGGTTGAACCGAGCCCAGAGCGCCATGAATATGTAGTAGGCGAGGCCGGGAACGCTCACGCAGCGCACCAACGCGCTGTGCGAGACGTTGTCGGAGAGCCAGAGGACCGCTGCTTGGTAGCCTGACAACAGCGTGGCCAAGCCGGGGACGCGAGCCGGGGCATTGATTTTGAACAGGCTGCTCAGGGGCAGCGCGTGCGCTTGCCGTTGGAACGCGTCCCGGTCGCGTGCGACGCACCTGCGAGCGTGGTTGTTGGTTGTGTTAGGACTATGTGCGTGTAAGCGTGTGTGCGAGCGTGCGTGTGTGAGCAAGCGACCGCGCGTGCGTGCGTGTGAGCGTGCACGAATGTGACACGAAGAGGACGCACATATCGCTGAAAATCAAGTGACCGTGCGTGCTTGTGTGTTTGGTGTGTATGCGTGTGTGCATGCATGCGTGTGTGTGATGTGAGGAGGACGCACCAATTGATGAACATCACATGGCCGGCAGTGCAGATTGACAGGCCGATGATGAGGCACTTTGGAAGGGCCGTCATCGCATGCGCAAGTAAGCCGAGTTTTGTACATGAGCTGGACAACGAGCAACACTGGTAGTACTCCATCCACCTGCACACCGGGAACCGTTTGGTCACGTGTCAAGGCGCGTTGGCATTGCACCAACATGTGTATGGCCTAGGTCCTATGATGCCGCATGCATCATACAACAATGCATGCATGCCGCAACCCATGCCGCAGCATGCATCAACGGGCGGAGTATGCGCCCAAGTGAGTGCCCCCCCTCTTCCCTACGCACGTGATCCACGGTGCAAAAAACAGTATCTGGAGCATCGAGTGTTGCGGCTTGTTGCCATGGACAACAATGGATGCCATTAGTGTGGCTCCCATGTGGGCTGGCCAGCTTCGCTGCACATCGTTGAACCCTTGCTCCGACAGTGCAAACACGGAAAGCGTGTTTAAGACGATCGGCGCCGCGATCATGATGCTGAGCGCGTAATCCGCGGCCTCGTCGGGCGTCCACCGGTGTGCAATGTTCCACCTGGTAAATCATGTGTGCGCGCTCGTGTGCGTGCTCGTGTGCGTGCTCGTGTGCGTGCTCGTGTGCGGGTGCGTGCTCAAGTGCGTGCTCGTGTGCATGCTCGTGTGCGTGCTCGTGTGCGTGCTCGTGTGCGTGCTCGTGTGCGTGCTCGTGTGCGTGCTCGTGTGCGTGCTTGTGTGCACGCTCGTGTGCGTGCTCGTGTGTGTGTGTGTGTGTTTGTGTGTGTGTGTGTGTGCGTGTGTGTGTGTGTGCATTCGAGTGTGTGCATTCGTGTGTGCGCAGTCAGATGCACGGACACAGCAGGCATTGGCATGCACGACCCACCTGGACACCAGAACGTACGCCTCGTGGGACAGGAAGAGCAGGGCGGTGAGCAGTAGGGCCCTCTGGGGGGTGGTGGGGACGCCGCTGCCACCATTCACCGCTGCTAATGCCTCGTGCACGATGCCACACGCAATCAGCACGTTCAGGAGGCTCGCAACAATGTGCCGGAGGCGAAGCCGCACGGCGGTGATCGCGGCATCCACTTGGTCGGGGAGGGGTTCAACGTCCGCCTTCTTCACAGCCCCCATGGGATGCGCCCGCAGCCAACACGGAAGTGTGTTGCGCAACGGTGTGACAGTAGGCCTAGGGCGAGGATGTCAAGGAGGTCTGTGTGCGTGTATGTGTGTGTGTGTGTGAGAGCGTGTGTGTGTGTGTGCGCGCGTGTGTGTGCGTGTGTGTGTGTGTCTATCTATCTGTGTGTGTGTGTGTGTGTGTGCGCGTGCGTGTGTGCATGTGCATGCCATGCACAGAACCGATCGACACAGCAGGCGGCGTGCATCGATCGTCCCATGCATAGGTTGTTGCATGAAACACAGTGCCACCCCCCTGCGTGCCAACCCACCCACCCACCCACCAGGCGATGGCATGCGCGCGGTCGCCCTGTGGTATACGTACGTAGGAGGCTTGAGTCACCACTGGAGGTCTATTATGGGACACTCACCAGCACAGCGTTTCGAACAAGCCTACCTTGGAGCGGGAGCCACAACCACCTGCAGCTCCTGTTTTGCGTCTATGATCGTTGCCAGCCTAGTTTTCTTTGGAAAATGGCAAGTGCAGCTACTGGCGAGTTACGCTCCTCCAGAATCTGCATACGACATTGAATGTCCCACTCACTCTTGAATACGCTCGATTCGGCGCAAGATTGGACACATTTTCACAGTTCACACTTCCGTGGTGCGGAAACACGCCAAAGTTACGGGAAAAGAAACGTAAAGGCAGGAGGGGGTGAGGTGAGCGTAGCCGCTTTGAGGTACCGGTGGATGTTGCACTGTGTGTCCCCGCTCAGATGCCGATGAGGTCTGAACTCGCAACACACCTGCTACAGGTAGCAGTGTTTCACGGCAGCGCACCCTGCCCGCACAAGCCATCCATGTGTGCGCACACATCACTGTATTTATGTCTGTCGCACATCGCACCGACTGGCCTAGCAGTCATTTCACACACGATTAAGAATTCCACCAGGGATTCCTATGCGATGGCCCGCCCCCCCGCGCCCGCCCTATCCGCGAGTGCAGCCACTGCATGATTGTCGCAAACGCATCGTCGCCCCACAGCGGGTGGTCGTCCGCCGGCGCCTTGCCGCCCGCGTTACCCGCGTGGATGGACCTGGGAGTGGAAGGAGAGGGGGGGCAGAGAGGGGGGCGGTCAGAATCACTGGGGAGGGAGGCTTTTGTGCTGCGGGAGTGAAGTTGGGGGAGGATGGCAGACACTGTGCTTGCGCGGTCACTTCACCAACCTGAATATAAAGTTGGGCAGCTGGCCGGTGTTGTACACGAAGTAATGCGCGACGCGCGACAGGCGCGCCTGCGAGGGTGTCATGGGAAGGCAGGTTGAGGATCACACAGCGGCAGGGGCGGGCCACAGGTGTGGTCGTGCGCGGTCGGAAATGTCGGGGCTGGTGCACACAGCCACCGGAGTGGCAATCAGAGTGGCCAGCAGGGTGCCCCCCCCCCCCTCAGCGTGTATCCCCCGTTCGCATCGCACACCTGCATGCGCCTCACGCGCGCGTCCGAGATCGCCGCCAGGATCTGCGGCAGCGACTCCACCTCGCTCTCCGCGACGCGCACCTGCGCAAACGGTTGACCAACAGTTGACCAACAGTTGACCGACAGTTGACGTGCCATTGGTGGCCCCGGGTGCATTGCAACTGGCAGTGCCGTAGCAGCCGAACAGGCTGTTCAGCGTTCGTGCCCCCGCGCCAGCACCCCATGCATACAAGCTCCCCAGACCCTGCAGCCCACGCACCGAGAACATATCCCAGTCTAGGATCGACTCATGGACCGCGTGCACGCGGTCCATGATGACGACGGGGATGCAGCCGTGGGAGGCAGCGTCCTCCGCGCGCGACGACCAGCCGTCGCCTGCATGTGTGTGTGTGCATGTACATGTGTGTGTGTGTGTGTGTGTGTGTGTCTGTGTTCATGTGTGTGTGTGTGTGTGTGTGCAGTGCAGTCACAGGAGGCAGCATCCATTGCATGCGAAGATCAGCAGTCGCCTGCGTGCGTGTACACAGGCTTCTGGCTTCGCGCGTGTGGTTGTTTCGAGCTCATGGCAGCGGCTCTGTTTGCGACTCTGTTTGCCCAGGCCCCCCTGGAGGGTGGGACCTGGCCATGCATGACGCATGGGGCGCAGGCAGAGCCCCATGCATGGAGTTGGACAACCATGCACCATGCCAGGCGGGGACTTTTCTGCTTCAGCGCCGCCAGTTGGCACAGCCGGCGTGGTTGGCCTCAAAGGCCAGGAGGAGGACGGTCCTTTCCTATACGCTCCTTGCCAGACATGTCCCTCAGGGACTTGTTTGGGTCTAAACTAGCCGGCGGGAGCGGTAGTCTAGACGGCAGGTAACCGGCTGGTGGCTATCGTCCTTCACAGGGCGGTGGCACTAGGACTAGTGTTGTCTTAGCTGGAATGCCATGTAACTGTAACATGGCAGCGGCTGACAGCTCAACGCCTGTAGAGGTGTCCCTGACTGCAACACCCATCGTTCATCATCATCACGCCAGTCTGCGCGATCCCGCGGGCCTGTGACCCCCGGCCGTGCTCCCACGGGGAGGAAGCCAGATCTGGGGGCCGAGTGCCCTGTCTAGGTCCAGTCCGGATCCACTAGCCCCCCACAACCAGTGGCCAGCCACCTGTCTGTAGCGCTCGGGCGCTATACGCCGAGCATGGTCCAATACGCTGCCTGTTACAGGTGCGTCACACAGTACAGTTACAGTTTCATCAGCTTTCCAGAAAAGACTATCTCTAGTCCTAGTACCACCGCCTAGACCCAAGTCCAGTTCTGGCCCTAACAATTACTTGTGAGGGGCGGCAGCCACCAGCCGGCTGCCTGCCAACGTGTAGTCCTAGAGCAAAAAGGAGAGCTATTGTGCGACGCCTCCAAAATAGGTCCTAACTGCTTCCAGTCACACATGACTGTACAATTCATCATCAGTCTCAGTATCGGGGTGCGCAGGCACGCGTCTGAGACGCCATCCCAGGTGTCCAACGCACGGCAGCATCGATCCTCAAGTCGCACCTGGCAGCACCAGGCAGAACACCGAGCGCGCGAGGCCCTTGGAGTAACTCCCCGGCATCGACGCGTCGTCCTGCACGGCGGTTACAAAAAACAGGGGTTGAAAGCGTCCCTTACGCAGTCAGGGGTGCGTGTGGATGGGCTGGTGGCTCTCCCTCTCCGCATGGCATGGGATCTCAGTAGCAAGCAGCCGGCAGGGAAGCATACTGTCCCATGAGCCCCTCCCTGCACACAGCCCCACAGTACCCTTCCCTTCCTTCTCCCCCACCGCCCCCCCCCACCCACTCAATGTGTGAGCTGCGTCGCCTCTCCCTCCCCAGTGCGAGTAGCGTAGGGAAGCATACTGGCATATGAGCCCCTCCCTGCATGCAGCCACACAGCAACCTTCCTTCCCCAACCATCCGACCACCCCCACGCACCGCCGTGCCGACGCGTACCCGGTACTTGTCCCCCCACCCGTCTTCCGTCACTTTTTTGAGGATGCGCTGACGCAGCCCCCTGCTGTGGTGCGCAAGGCGGTTGGTGCCCATGTCGCCCTGTGCGTGTGTGATAGAGTCAGTGTTTTCCTTTCCGGGATTTTTAATTAATTATTCCACAGCCGGATTTCGCTTTGACCGCGTTGACTGTTGACCTCCCGTTGACTGTTCGTCCTCATACATAGGCAATTTGAAAGCTGTCGACGTGCTCTGTCTGGCGGGCTTGTCAGACTAACAATCCACTGCATGGGTTGAGCTGTGTGCAAGCCCACGCACACCCACACACGCACACCCACGCACACACACGCACACCCCGTGTGTGTGTGCGTGGGTTGTGTGTGTGTGCGTGCGTGTGTGGCGGTGTGTGTGTGTCTGTGTGCGTGTGTGTGTGTGTGTGTGTGTGGTCAAGGCCCAAGCCTCCAACTCTTACTTTGGCCCACTCGAGCTGGCAAGTCCCCCAGGAGGGACACCTTGGATGCACACAGCTGGAGCCCCCGGGGGGCATCACATTGCAGCACAGCTCAGCACAGCGCATAAAATCTCAGCACGGCACAGCACATCACGGCACAGCACAGCACAGCACAGCACATACGATCAAAGCGCAGCGCAGCACAACGCAGCAAGGCGCAGCACAGCGCATACGATCAGAGTGCAGCGCAGCACAGCACAGTACAGCACAGCACAGCACAGCACATACGATCAGAGCGCAGAGCAGCACAGCGCAGCACAGCACAGCGCAGCACAGCGCAGCACAGCGCAGCACAGCGCAGGGCAGTGCAGCACAGCACAGGGCAGCGCAGCGCAGCACAGCACAGCGCGGCGCAGCGCAGCGCAGCAAATCACAGCACATCACACCACACCACACCACACCACACCACGCCACACCACACCACACCACATCACACCACCGCACAGCCACCTTGAAGAAGGCCAGGATGTCGCGCTCCCTGGGCTTCCCCCCCAAGAGTGGCGACTCCTGAAAGTGCTCCATCCACTTGAACGAGGGTATGACAAGGTCCTTGCCAGGAGTTTAGCATGGGTGGATGGGCGGCAGCGGTCGGGATGGGTCGATTGATTCGCCAGGCCGGGGCGCCCGGCTGTAGATCGAGCGCCAGTCGGTCGGGTGCCACTCTGTCAGCTCATGCGCTGGCTTGCTGCGTGCGTGCGTGCGTGTGTGCGTGCGTGTGTGTTTGTGCATGCATGCGTTGTTGAGCTGTAGTGACAGCCTACGGTCACACATTGACTGCCTGTTACTACTACTGCTTTTCCACGGCTATCTGTTTGTCACACAAGCTCTTTGCTGCTCTTAGATATTGCTTACTGAGATCTTACAGTTACAGTTACATCGGCTTTCCAGCAAAGACTACTGAGATCTTATCTGAATCTTACTGATTGATTACTCCAGGTTTATTATCTGTGGACTTTCTCTCTCTGGCAGACGGACTGGGCAGCACACGCCACTCTGATCGTGGCGTGTCCCTGTCCCTGTTCCTTGTCTCTGCCAGGTGAGTAGGTTTGCCCCTTGCAGTCTGGCTCCTCTGGCTAGGCACTGCTATGCTGCAGCCTGCCTGTAAGCCTGAGGGCTGCTATGCAACCCCCTTCAGCAGCACATGCCTCTCTCCCCTTCCCCTCTGTAAACTCTGATCGTGGCGTGTCCCTGTCCCTGTTCCTTGTCTCTGCCAGCGCCCCCTGTATATCAACAGGTTATGGGTTCGCCTCACGCTACCTCTACGCTCGAGCACATCCTCGCGTGACGAGTTTCAAATCCGAGTCCCGTCGACGTCGGTGAGTGCTCCCACCTCCGCTCGCCGACCTCATCAGAGTATCCACGCTGCGTGCGTGAACCTACGCCGTAAGGCTCGCTTTTTTCGTCCAAGTTCCTACGGAGCGTCACCATCGTGTTGCATCCTCTACGTCAGCCTCTTCGCGACGTCGGCTCTTCGCCAGCCTCTTCGCCAGCCTCTTCACCAGCCTCTACGGTCTGCTCTACGGTCTCATTCCTCAACGCTAAATCCCCCCCACGATCTCCTTCGATCCCCACAATCCCCCACTAAATCTCCCTCTGCTCTCAGCTCTCTTTCGACCCTCCTACCATGTCTGATCGCATTATGACTGGCGGTCCTATCGAGAAGCTGGACTCGTACAACTGGGGCACTTTCAAACCCAACTTTCGTTCTGTCCTGCGCGCCAAGAACATGAGCTACACCATCAAGGAAGACAGTGTTGCTCCAGTGCCGGCCGACGACGCAAAGAATCAGGAGGTGGCCCTCGGACTCCTCCACCTGTGCGTCTCTCCTGAAATCTTGTGCCACATTATCGACTCCGAGACGGTGCTCAGCGCGTGGAACATTCTCAGCAGCATCTTCACCGAGCGCCTCATCGCACGCTTGGGGGACCTCAGGCGCGAATTCTACCAGATGTGCATGAGCACACAAGAGTCAATGGGTAGCTTCTACTTGCGCATCGTGACCAAGCGCACTGAACTGCGCGACGCCGACGAGCACATGACCAACGCCGCCGTTCTCAGCGTTCTCCTGATGGGCGTGCCCGAGGAGTACGGCCCCTCAGTCGCGCGATTTGAGGGCCTTCACGGCCCAGCATTGCCCGACATCAGCGTGGTCATCGCCGTTCTGCTCGAGGCGGAGCGCCGCTTCACGGCCACCAAGGTCAAGGTCAACCACGACCCGAGTGTGTCAGCACACTACTCGAGCGCGCTGCGCAACGACCAGCGCGGCTCAGGCGTGCGCGGCACCTGCAACTTCTGCAACCAGCCTGGCCACTGGGAGGTTGACTGCCCCAAGAAACACCAGCTGCGCCACATGGACGCGCGCTCGTCCGGTGGCGGCAGCGGCGGTTGCGGCGGCGGCGGCAGCGGCGGCGGTGGGTACAACTACGACTCCGGCAGCGGCGGCGGCGGGTACAACTACGACTCCGGCGGCGGGCGGCAGGGCGGCTACGGCGCCCCCCGCTCTGGCGGCCGCGCTCTGGCGGCAGCGGCGGCTACGGCGCCCCCCGCTCTGGCGGCAGCGGCGGCTACGGCGCCCCCCGCTCTGGCGGCAGCGGCGGCTACGGCGCCCCCCGCTCTGGTGGTGGTGGCGGCAACCACCGCTCCGGCGGCGCCGGAGGCGGCAACCACGGCTCCGGCTGCGGCTACGGCGCCTTCGACTCCTCCTCCAACCGCAACATCGGCCACCGCACGCAGTCCGACACGGCGCATCCCCGCCACAGTGCTGGTGGGGGCGCGCGCGTGGCCATGCTGAGCGCTGCATCGCGCCCTGCGTCATCCGTCCGCTGGGCCGACCAGTACGAGCACCACCGCGAGGAGCGCCGCGACGGCCGCAAGGTTGTCGCGATGGTGGCTGCTGCGTCCACACCATCATCGGACGCGCGCGCGCACCGCCGCCCCCCGCCCTTCTCTGTCATCAACGAGTCAGACTCGGATGATGATGGCTCGCCACCTTCGCTCGTCGACGACAGCGACAGCTCAGATGATGAGGGCCCCGCACCTCGGGGGCAGCCGACCGTGCGGCTTCCTGAGTCGCCACGCATCGTGCGCGCTCTCGCCTCGTCCTACACCACCAAGCGTCTCGGCTACACGGTGGACTCTGGCGCCAGCCGCCACATGACCGGCAAAGAAGGCCTGTTCTCCAGCCTCAACAAGTCTGCGCCCCCGCAGACGGTCCTCTTCGCCAACGGAGAGTCTCTGTCGTCTGCTGGTGAGGGCATCATCCAGCTCAAGTCCAAGATGCCCGGCTCCGTCGTCGAGCTGCAGCGCGTGCTCTACGTACCAGGCATCGCGCACAACCTCATCTCGGTGTCGGCAACAACCAAGCTGGGCGCGCACGTCGCCTTCTCTGCACAGAGCTGCCAGCTCATCAGCAACGGTGACGTCCACCTCGAGGGCTTCAAGAGCAACGCCATCTACATCGCTGAGGCGGAGACGATCATGGCACCGACGGTCGAGACTGCGCAGATCGCCAAGTCGAGCTCCAGCCCTTCGCTCTGGCATGCTCGCTTCGGGCACCTGGGCTACAACAACCTGTCCAAGGTGTCCCAGATGGTCACTGGCATGCCGGTCTTCGACCCCGACGAGACCAAGGCTGCGGCTGCATCCCTGTGCACGCCGTGCATCACAGGCAAGTCCTCACGCGGGCCTCTCGTCGCGTCCAAGTCTCCTCCGAACCTGCTGCTGCATGTTCTGCACTCAGACCTCATGGGGCCGCTCAGCCCAGCCTCGCGCGGCGGCGCGCGCTACGTGATGACGGTCATCGAGGACTACTCCCGCTACTCGCTCGTCTTCCTCCTCAAGAACAAGTCTGACGCTTCTCACTCCATGCGCCAGGCCATCGCGTTCTTCGAGTGCCAGACTGGAGCGTCGGTTCGCAACGTTCGCTCCGACCGCGGTGGAGAGTTCATCAACCACGCGCTCTGCGACCACTACAAGGCCAAGGGCATCGTACCGCAGCACACGATGCCGCACACGCCGGAGCAGAACGGCGTCGCTGAGCGCATCAACCGCACGCTCACCGACAAAGTGCGCCCCATGCTCGCGCACTCCGGCATGTCCCTCGGCTACTGGGGCGAGGCCATGCTCGCGGCCAACTACCTTCGCAACCTCTCGCCGTCTTCTCACTCAAACAAGACGCCCCACGAGCTGCTCTTCAACCGCGTGCCTGACGTCTCCCACCTGCGCGTGTGGGGCTGCCCGGCTTTCATGCTATAGCCCAAGGCAACGCGCACCAGCAAGCTGTCACCCGTCACGCTCCCCGGCATCCTCGTCGGCTACGCCGACGGCAGCAAGGACGGCTACCGCGTGCGCACTCCCAACGGAGCGATCAGGATCAGCCGCGACGTCACGTTCGACGAGCTGTTCTCTACCAAGGTGCTGCCTGTGTGGATCCCTGACTCGGTCGACATGTCCGGCCTGTTTCCCGACGAGTCTGCGCCTGCGTCGGCTCCTTCTCCTCCCCAGCCTGCTATTCCCCCTGCTGTCACCCCTGATGCCGGCTCCGACGACGACAACGGTGCCGGCGGCGGCGAGGGAGGCGACAGCGACGGCTCTGGCAACGGAGACGACACGTCGCCCGTGGGAGCTATCGCTCCGCGCCGCGGCGAGCGCTCTCGGGGCCCTCCGATCCGCTACACGCCTGAGGCCCACTCTGCGGTCATGACTGAGCCGCCTGGTCTCTCTGAGCCCACCACGTTCAAGGAGGCGACATCTGCTGCCAACCCGTACTCCTCACAGTGGAAGCAGGCGTCAGACGAGGAGATCTCCTCTCATGGAGAACGGCACGTGGGAGCTCTGCCAGCTTCCCAACGGCTTCTCTGTACTTCCCGTGCGCTGGGTCTACAAGTTCAAGCGCGACGCGACCGGCCAGGTCGTCCGGTTCAAAGCGCGCGTTGTTGCCAAGGGATTCAAGCAGGTCGAGGGAGTTGACTACCTTCAGACCTTCGCGCCTTGCGCTGACAAGAACTCCTTCCGCGTGGTGCTCGCCATCGCATGCGAGCGCGACCTCGAGATGGAGCAGCTCGACATCAAGACGGCTTTCCTCAACGGCGAGCTGGAGGAGACGATCTACATGCAACAGCCACCTGGCTACGAGGTCGGCGGCCGCAACATGGTCTGCCGCCTCAAGCGCACGCTCTACGGCCTCAAGCAAGCGCCGCGAGCGTGGTTACTCAAGCTGTCCGAGGAGCTGGCCAAGATAGGGTTCTTCCCCTCCAACGCCGACCCCTGCCTGTTCACCATGAAGTCCAACGACTTCACCGCCGTCATCGTCCACGTTGACGACATGCAGGTGGTCGGCCGCCCCAAGATCGTCGCTCACACCAAGCACATGCTCAGCCAGGCCTTCACCACCACTGACATGGGCCCGGCGGCCTTCTGCACGGGCATCCACATCGAGCGCGACCGCGAGCACCGCACGCTCAAGCTCAAGCAGCGGCGCTACACCATCGACGTGATCGAGCGCTTTGGGCTGGTCGACGCCCAAACCAAGGCGCAGCCCATCAGCCCCACCACCAAGCTGTCCAAATCGGTGGGCGAGCTGCTCGACGAGAAGCACCGCCACCTCTTCATGGAGCTGCTCGACAGCCTCCTCTACCTTGCCGTGTGCACGCGCCCCGACATCTCGCAGACCGTGGGAGTTCTGGCGCGCTACATGTCCTGCCCTACGACTGCGCACCTCGAGGCCGCCAAGCAAGTGCTCCGCTATGTCTCTGGCACGCGCAACTTTGGCATCTGCTACGGCAACTCGGGCCAGCTGGTCGGCTTCTGCGACTCTGACTACGCCGGCGACCCGGACACGCGCCGCAGCACGTCGGGGATTGTGTTCATCCTCAACGGCGGCGCGGTCATCTGGTGCAGCCGCGTGCAGCCAACCGTCGCCGCGTCGACGCTCGAGGCCGAGTACATGTCTGCCTCGCTCTCTGCCAAGGACGCGCTCTGGTGCCGCAAGATCCTGCCTGAGCTCGGCCTCTCGTGCAACATGGTCAACATCAACTGCGACAACCAGGGCGCGCTCAAGCTGATCTCCAACCCCATCGCCTCTCAGCGGTCCAAGCACATCGACGTGATCCATCACTTTGTGAGGGACCGCGTGTCGCGCCGCGAGATCTGCTTCCACTACGTTGCGAGCGAGCACAACGCGGCAGACATTCTGACCAAGCCGCTGACGCTGGTCAAGTTTGTGTACTGCCGCAACCTCATGGGCATCAAGGAGTGACCGTGTGGGAGTGTTGAGCTGTAATGACAGCCTACGGTCACACATTGACTGCCTGTTACTACTACTGCTTTTCCACGGCTATCTGTTTGTCACACGAGCTCTTTGCTGCTCTTAGATATTGCTTACTGAGATCTTATCTGAATCTTACTGATTGATTATTCCAGGTTTATTATCTGTGGACTTTCTCTCTCTGGCAGACGGACTGGGCAGCACACGCCACTCTGATCGTGGCGTGTCCCTGTCCCTGTTCCTTGTCTCTGCCAGGTGAGTAGGTTTGCCCCTTGGCTAGGCACTGCTATGCTGCAGCCTGCATGCTGCAGCCTGCCTGTAAGCCTGAGGGCTGCTATGCAACCCCCTTCAGCAGCACATGCCTCTCTCCCCTTCCCCTCTGTAAACTCTGATCGTGGCGTGTCCCTGTCCCTGTTCCTTGTCTCTGCCAGAGCCCCCTGTATATCAACATGCGTGCGTGTGTGTGTGTGTGTGTGTGCGTCACAACGGTAGGAGCAGCCGGTGTGACAGGTTTTCACTTGGGGGGGACGGTTTTCTGCTTGCTTCGCTAGGCCAGAGATCCCTGCTGTAGATCGAGCGCCAGTCGGTCGGGTGCCACTCAGTGAGCTCACGCGCTGGCTTGCTGTGTGTGTGTGTGTGTGTATGTATGTATATATGTACGTACGTATACATGTATGTATGTATGTATGTATGTATGTATGTATGTATGTATGTATGTATGTATGTATGTGTGTGTGTGCGCGTGTGTGTGCGTGTGTGTGTGCGTATGTGTGTGCGCATGTGCGTGTGTGTGTGCGTGTGCATGTGTGTGTGTATATGCGTATGTGCGGAAACAGCAGTGGCAGCGGAGGTTGCATCGTCCTCCCTCATATTCCCTGCCCGATCGAGGCACCTGTCTCCCCACACATAAATAGTTATGCTCTTGTGTGCGATGTCCATGCGCCCCCAGTGCCCCCCCCCCCACACACAAACAACAGCAGCAGCAGCAGCAGCAACAACAACAACAAAACAGCACCAACAACAACAGCAACAAACTGTCACCTGTAGTTGTCCCATGCGTAAGCGGTTCCGCTCTCGTGCGCAATGTCCATGCGCCCCCAGTGCGTGAGCATGATGGACGCATTGTAGATCTCAGTGGGCCACCAGCACGCGCCCTGTTTGTGTGTGTATGAGTGTGTCTGTTTTGTGTTTGCGTGCGCGTTTGTGTGTGCGTGCGTGTGTGTTCACGATCTTGGTGGGCCACCAGCACACACCCTGTGTGTGTGTGTGTGTGTGCGTGTGTGTGTGTGCGTGTGTGTGTGTGCGTGTGTGTGTGCGTGTGTGTGGTCGATGTCCATGTGCCCCCAGTACGTGAGCATGATGGACGCATCGCAGATCTCGGTGGGCCACCAGCACGCGCCCTGTGTGCGTGTGTGTGTGTGCGTGTTTGCGTGCGCGTTTGTGTGTGCGTGCGTGTGTGTTCATGATTTTGGTGGGCCACCAGCACACACTCTGTGTGTGTGTTTGTGTGCGTGCGTGTGTGTGTATGTGTGCGTGTGTGTGTGTGTGCGTGTGTGTGTGTGTGCGTGTGTTTGTGCGTGTGTGTGGTCGATGTCCATGCGCCCCCAGTACGTGAGCATGATGGACGCATCGCAGATCTCGGTGGGCCACCAGCACGCGCCCTGTGTGCGTGCGTGTGTGTGTGTGCGTGTTTGCGTGCGCGTTTGTTTGTGCGTGCGTGTGTGTTCATGATTTTGGTGGGCCACCAGCACACACTCTGTGTGTGTGTGTGTTTGTGTGCGTGCGCGTGTGTGTATGTGTGTGTGTGTGTGTATGTTCACGATCTTGGTGAGCCACCAGAATGCACCCTGTGTGTGTGCATGTGCGTGCGTGCATGCGTGTGTGCGTGTGTGTGTGTGTGTGTGTGTGCGTGTGCGTGTATGTGTGTGTGTGTGTGTGTCTTCACGATCTTGGTGAGCCACCAGAATGCACCCTGTGTGTGTGCTTGTGCGTGCGTGTGTGCGTGTGTGTGTGTGTGTGTGTGTGTGTGTGTGTGTGCATGTGTGTCTGTGTGTGTCTGTGTCTGTGTGTGTGTGTGTGTGTTCACTATCTCAGTGGGCCACCAGCACACACCCTGTGTGTGTGCGTGTGTGCGTGTGTGTGCCTGTATGTGTGTGTGTGTGTGTGTGTGTTTGTGTTCACGATCTCAGTGGGCCACCAGCACACACCCTGTGTGTGTGTGTGCGTGTGTGTGCGTGTGTGTGTATGTGTGTGTGTGTGTGTGTGCGTGTGTGTGGGGTCAATGTCCATGCGCCCCCAGGGCGTGAGCATGATGGACGCATTGTAGATCTCAGTGGGCCACCAGTACGCGCCCTGTGTGCGTGTGTGTGTGTGTGTGTGTGTGCGTCAGTATGTGTGTATGTGTGTGTGTGCGTGTGTGACGCTCTGCATGACGCATGGGGCGCAGGCAGAGCCCCATGCATGGAGTTGGACAACCATGCACCATGCCAGGCGGGGATTTTTCTGCTTCAGCGCCGCCAGTTGGCACAGCCGGCGTGGTTGGCCTCAAAGGCCAGGAGGAGGACGGTCCTTTCCTATACGCTCCTTGCCAGACATGTCCCTCAGGGACTTGTTTGGGTCTGAACTAGCCGGCGGGAGCGGTAGTCTAGACGGCAGGTAACCGGCTGGTGGCTATCGTCCTTCACAGGGCGGTGGCACTAGGACTAGTGTTGTTTTAGCTGGAATGCCATGTAACTGTGTGTGTGTGTGTGTGTGTGTGTGTGTGTCTGGGCGCCCACTCCGTCAAGTTCCGTTCCTCCGCAAGCACCCACTTTTCCAACTTCAAACGCGACATCGCCAAGCACCCCGAGTTCATGGACCTCTTGTCCAAGCGAGTCGCCCCCGAGTGGATCCTCTTAGCGAGATTTCCACAACTGTGGAGGTCAATCTGCCGAGACCTAGTTTAAATTCAGTCGAAGCGGAGTGACGAACACAGCCGTCAGTGACCCGCATTTGCCCCTTTCCCCCACTGCTTTTTGAATGAGGTTATTCACCCTCTTGTTGGCGCACGGTTGGTCACCCGCCTCCAAATGGAATCTCCTCAATGATGACCAGAAACAGCCTATCTAGGTCTGCCGTGCAGAGGTCTCTGTAGCGATATCTCTCTCTATCTCAGTTACAGTATAACCATGTTAAGTTCATAAGCTCTTCGCCAGGGGCTCCCGCCCTGGCGCCGCTCGATGGCGGACAACCGGGACAACTGCGCTTGGTACTGGGCGGCTGAAAATCTGGAAATTTACCCTGAGCGGCTGTGACGCACAGCGCTACTGATGAACTGGTCCTGATGGGGCGAGGCTATGTGGCAGATGGGGCAGCGGTACGATGGAGAGCACGATGGCGAGAATTGCGGCGAGCATGCACCCCCTCTCACACCGATCGGAACTCAAGCAGATTGCGGCTCCTAGATTGCGGCTCCTAATGGTTTACTGTGCCTGGATGGAAGAGAGACGGATGGCGAGAAATTGAGAAACCTGGGAAGCGAGGCACATGCGGCTAGGCTTTGTGAGGAGGTTGCGGCGCAGGGGTTCCCTGCCCCAAGGCGAAGATTATTAGATGGCGACGCGATCGATGCACCAGCCGTGCGGCATGGGGCGAGGCGAGGCCCCACCAGCGGGCGGGCACCATAATGGAGATGGCGGCTAAGAACGGGGAATGCGGCTACCGGGGATGAGGCTACGGGGAATGCATGCAAGGCTAATCGGACAAGGCTAATGCGTCACGGCGCATGGGTAAAGAACGGGGAATGAGGCTACGGGAGCTGGCGGGCGCGGCGCGCGCACGGCGCGCGCGGCGCATGGGGGTTGCATGGCGGCGCTCTGCGCGTGCATGCATGGAGGAGATTGCTGGCGGGCATGGAGGAGATTGCTCGCGGGCGTGGAGGAGATTGCAGGCGCAGCATGGAAGCGGATGGCGAGAAATTGAGAAACATGGGAAGCGAGGCACATGCGGCTAGGCTTTGTGAGGAGGTTGTGGCGCAGGGGTTCCCTGCCCCAAGGCGCAGATTATAGATGGCGCAGCAATCAATACACTAGCCGGGCGGCGCCCCACCAGCGAGCGGGCACCAGCGGGCAGATGGCGGTTTGGAGATGGCGGTTAAGAACGGGGAATGAGGCTACAGGGAGAGGATACGGGTACAGATGCCAAAGGGGACGGCGGAACAAGGATCAGCCATAGGTGTCACGGGGAATGGCTAAAGAACGGGAATGAGGCGGGTGGTACGGGTGCTGGCGCGCATGGAGCGGAGATCGCATGGCGCGCCCATGCATGGACGAGATTGCTGGCGGGCATACAGGAGATTGCATACAGGAGATTGCTGGCGGGCATGGAGGAGATTGCTGGCGGGCATACAGGAGATTGCTGGCGGGCGTGGAGGAGATTGCTGGCGGGCATGGAGGAGATTGCTGGAGCCAATGGCGGCGGCGGGACTAGTAGTAGAACACAGGCGCACACCAACAATGCGTTGCTGTCACTACCTGGGTGGTATAGGGTGGATCTGGGGGCCCAGTGTCCTGTCTAGGTCCAGTGCGTGCGCGCGTGTGGGGGTTTACCCTCACCCCTACCAGGTAGCCAGCCAGTTTCCCACTGAAACTGAGTTTAAGGTGTCGGGCGCTAGCGCCGACACCGGTCTTATACATCATTACTGGTGTCACACAGACTGTAAGATCCATCATCATCATCATCTCTCTCTCTGTGTCTGGGCCCCGACGGCCTGTGCCAGACACCGGTCAGTATGAGACGACACCCCCTCTTCCCCCCAAAGCAGTCCCCTGACCAACCCACAAGAGCCCACCCGGGGGCAAAAACACCCCAAGCTGAAAGGGCAGGCGTTTTCACACCTCATCGAGCGGCGACAGCCACATGTGGTCGCACCCGTCGCTGCTGTTGCCAAAACAGCACCCCGAAACTTGAAATTTACAAACAGCCACTTGATGCGTACACTATTGATAAACACCACTTGATGCTGTAAGAGTGAAGGTCGGTTTGCTCACACTTGGTCAGAGGGCGCCAGCCACCGCGGTTGCTCTCTTCATTTGCACCCCACCACCACCCACACAGTAGGACTGATGGTATGAATAGCATGCGCTTCAAGTGTGAATTGCCACAGTAGTATGAACGAGGCATGAACTTCACACCTCATCGTGTAGCGCCAGCCACACGTGGTCGCGACCGCCAGTGCGGTTCCAAAACAGGTAAGTGCGCTCGATGTGGCGTTTGGCTTCCAGTAGGAGGTGGGCTGCCTGCGGTGTGTGTGTGTGTGCATGTGTGTGTGTGTGCGTGCGTGCGTGTGTGTGTGTGTGTTTGTGTGTGTGTGTATGTGTGTGTGTGTGTGTGTGTGTGTGTTCGATTTTTCAGTCTTGCTGGGCGCCTTTGTGTGTGTGTGTGTGTGTGTGTGTGTGTGGAGGGGAGGGGTCAGGTGGTGGCCGATGGGTATGGTGAGAACTTGGGGGGGAAGGGGAGGGAAGGTGAAATCTGTTTTGGCACCCCACTGCACCCCACACATCGTGACGTGTGTGACGCCGCTAGTGAAACGTGTTTGACATGCCTGCATCGGCCAGATGTTTGAAGGCTTGTCGTATCAGGGGAGGTCTAGGAAGACTAGTGTGAATAGTGTGACTAGGAGGTATGACGCATGTGACCTGCCTGCATCGGCCGGATGTTTGAAGGCCCGTGGTACCAGGGAAAGTCTGCATACGCAAAAACGGGGTACATGAAGCACGACGAGTCGACGGGCACCTGTGCAGTGTGGTGGGGGAGGGGTTGGGTTGGGTTGGTGTGTGTGTGTGTGTGAGTTTGCGTGTGTTGTCTCCCCTCACCCCTCCCTCCGCCCCTGCCTCCGCCCCCCTCCGCCCCTCCTCCCTCCCCTCCCTCCCTCCTCCCTCCCTCCCTCCCTCCCTTCCTTCCTTCCTTCCTTCCTTCTCCTTCCTTCCTTCCTTCCTTCCTTCCTTCCTTCCTCCCTCCTCCCCATGCCGTCACCCACGTAGAAGAAGTCCGCTTCATCTGGGTCAAAGGTCCTGTGCTCTGATCCAAGCAGCGTCTCATGGAGATAGGTCTCTATCCCGTACAAATTGGCCTTCTCAACGCTCGTGTTGTTGGCGCCCGCTCCAAACAGGCGGTGCACGCACGCACGCCGCTGGACGCGGTACTGGAGGATGCGCGTAGTGAACTCTGATGGCAGGTCATACCTGCGGTGTGTGGGAGATGTGGCCGTGTGTGGACGTGTGGTGTGTGGTGTGTGTGGGATGTGGAGGTGTGGTTTGGACTCTGCACTGAAGGATGCGGGTGGTGAAGTTTAGCGGCAGGTCATACCTGTGGGGTGTGGGACGTGTGGGCGTGTGTGGTGTGGGGTGTGTGGGAGGTGTGGGTGTGTGGTGTGAACTCAGTACTGAAGGATGCGGGTGGTGAAATCTCGGTGGCAGGTCATACCTGTGGGGTGTGGGGTGTGTGGGCGTGTGTGGTGTGGGGTGTGTGCGGGGTGTGTTGTGGACTCTGTACTGAAGGATGCGGGTGGTGAAATCTTAGCGGCAGGTCATACCTGTGGGGTATGGCAGGTGTGGGCATGTGGTGTGGGGTGTGGAGGCGTGGTGTGGAGTCGGTACTGAAGGATGCGGGTGGTGAAATCTGGTGGCAGGTCATACCTGTGGGGTGTGGGACGTGTGAGCGTGTGGTGTGGCGTGTGTGTGGGGTGTGGGGGTGTGGTGTTGACTCGGTACTGAAGGATGCGGGTGGTAAAATCTTGGTGGCAGATTATACCTGTGGGGTGTGGGAGGTGTGGGGCTGTGGTGTGGGGTGTGTGCGGGGTGTGGAGGCATGGTGTGGACTCGATACTGAAGGATGTGGGTGGTGAACTCTGGTGGTCATACCTGTGTGGTGTGGGAGGTGTGGGCGTGAGGTGTGGGGTGTGTGCGGGGTGTGGGTGTGTGAAGGTGTGAACTCGGCACTGAAGGACGCGGGTGGTGTGAACTCTGGAGGTCGTACCTGTGGGGTGTGGGGAGTGCGAGGATTATAGGGCGTGCCGGTATGTTGCGCTGAACCCTCGGCACGCTATACAAAACTCGAAATTATCTGAGGGCCTGCACATGCCGACGGCTCACACGTAGATTAGCG
>VFSX01000215.1:182500-185000 GCA_016618255.1 Chlamydomonas sp. UWO 241 | reverse complement strand
TCCCGTTTGCCCCCGCGACATTGCGGGGAACATGCCGAACAGCCCCCGCAGGAGGCGATTTTTTTGTTGCGGAAAAGTGTGACATTGACGATCTTCACACAGTTTGGAGTGAAATTCCCATCCAATTCGCCCCCGCAGTTTCCCCACAAATTTCCCGGTTTGCCCCCTCAGCCCCCGCTGTGGGGGCGCTACGGAATCACTGATGGTTGGTCGCTCGCTTATCGCCAGTGGGCGAAGTGCAGTGGTATCAAAACCCAAAACATGCCATGCTCCCTCCCCACACCCAACTCTCCACACTTCCACACCGCTCCATCCACACCTGCTCGCCATCCACCCCTCGACCGACCAGTCCAGGTCGCGCCGGTTGACGTTGATGTGGTGCGCCTGCGTGCACGCGCGATGCAAGGCGTGACTTCAGGATGGGTCTACAGGGCTGCCTTTTTATGCTTTGATGGCGATGATGGATGCCGCAGTCAGGCTTTACCTACGTGCAGTTACAGTTACATCGGCTTGCCAGCAAAGACTACCTCAAGTCTAGTCCTGGTATCACCGCCTAGACCCAAGTCCAGTTCTGTCCCTAACAATTACTTGTGAGGGGCGGTAGCCACCAGCTGGCTGCCTGCCAACGTGTAGTCCTAGAGCAAAAAGGAGAGCTATTGTGCAACGCCTCCAAAATAGGTCCTAACTGCTTCCAGGGGATAGGGGGTCAAGTGGCGCTTGCCAATCTACTTGACCGCCAAGGTGCACTCGTAATAAAAATCGCGACAATCCCGGTGGGGCTGCAGGGCATGGCATCAGAGCTCCGCACGTTCTGCACGCCCAGCCAGTGCCTGCCTTTCCACAGCCCCATCGTCTGATCCGCGCAAGTGAATGCGGTCATAACGCCTACGGCGGTTGGGGTTGCGCCTCAGGCGGTGGTGGGCGCCCAAGGCGGTCGGGGCGGCGCATGAGGCGGTTGGGATGACGCCTAAGGCGGCGCCTGAGGCGATCAGGGGTGCGCCTCAGGCGGCGCCTCAGGCCTCAGGCCTCAGGAATGTGGTAGGGCTGAGAGTCCACCTGAAAGCAACTTGCCCGGCCAACCAGGCAGCCAACAGCCAACAACCAACAAACCACTCTTTCTAGGCTTGGAGGGAGCCTTCCTAGGTTTGGAAGGAATCGAGGAAGGCAGGAGTGAACACCAATGACCGCACCGGCAGAGCGCCCGACTCGCGGTGGCGGTTGGTACAGGGGCGCTGGAGCCGCTCATGGCACGCGTCGCCGGTGTAGCCTGCGTAGCGAGGGTCTGTAATTTAGGATAAGGGCTCAGGTGACGCGTCGCTGCTAAAGCCGTAACAGTCGTGGTCTGCAGGAAGCTTGGGATGCGCAGGGTGAGCACAGCTAGGTATACACTGTAGCGGTTGGTGAGGCATGAGATGTTGTGAGCCGAGCAGTGATGTCCTTAGCGCCCCCGCAGCCCCCGCAGCTGGGAAAAAAGGGGAAAGTTTGGGAGAAGCTGCGGGGGCGGATCTCGGGAATTTCGCTCCAAACAGTGTGGAAATCGACACATTCCACACTTTTCCCCGAAAACATGCTTGGGGGGGAATTCAGCATGTTTCCTCCCATGCTGCGGGGGTAAACTCAACATGCTCTGTTCCCTGAAGGACATCATTGGAGCCGAGAGTGCCCCACGCACCTGCCGGGTAGTCGCACAGCCCGGTGTCATAGTTGCAGTTCCCGACTCCGCTGCAGTTGCCAGGGCAGGGCGTGTAGCCCCGGGGAGCGGGCTTGTAACCGATTGGCTCTTGCGCGTGGTAGCGCATACACCAGGCGCCGCGTGTGGACCCGCATCGGCGCCGCACCTGCTTGTGCTGGTCTGCACACATGATGAAGTTGTTTTATCACCCACTGCCGGCGGTCACACGTTCGGTTTCATAGCTCCAGTGGGACTTCAGAGAGCAGGCACGAGGCCCACCAAAAATGTCAAGTTACAAAAGTAGCCCACGGTAGCGCCAACCACGTAGTGGCGGGCACCCGGCACACACTCAGACGGGGCGTGCGCGCGAGCGTCTGCCGGCGAGCGCTCACACGTGTGAGCGAGAGAACGCGTGCGTGCATTAGGGTGTGGATGCCCCCCGCGTGTTCAACTGCAATCACAGAATGTACATACATGGATCGTCGTCGTCGAAAGCAAAACACAACAGGAGCGCCTGTAGAGACCCTTAGTAAAAACACAAGACCCGAAAAGGCTACAAGCCAGCGAGGCGATCACACATAGCCCCCCAGCACAGTCCCCAGTTGTGACAAACCGCAAAGAACTACCACCCACAGGGTTCTGAGAGCCAAGAGCGGGTGTGCGAGCCCATGTCCACACTCGACAAACACTGAGGCGGCACAGCCCTAACTCATTCCCACCTCAACTCTTCCGCCACCCCCGGGGCCCCACACGGCCCGGAGCGCCTCAGCAGCGTCCCTGACCCTCCCCCTGAAGAAAGCAGCATTGCCCCCCACTGGAGATAACATA
>VFSX01000215.1:172500-177500 GCA_016618255.1 Chlamydomonas sp. UWO 241 | reverse complement strand
GACAAGCGGCCGTGCGGCTCCTCCTCAGCACTGAACCATCGCCGCCCGCATTGCTGCTGGATTATGGCACAAACGCACAAACGCCTTGACCCCTGGTCGCTGTGGCATGCAGGCTGGACTGGCGAAGGCTGCATGACGCCTGACAAGCGGCCGTGCTGCTCCGCCTCAACACTGCGCCATCACCGCTCCCACTGATGCTGGATTATGGCACAAACACACAAACGACTTGACCCCTGGTCGCTGTGGCACGCAGGCTGGACAGGCGAGGGCTGCCTGACGCCCGACAAGCGGCCGTGCTGCTCCTCCTCAGCACTGCGCCATCACCGCTCCCACTGATGCTGGATTATGGCACAAACGCACAAACGCCTTGACCCCTGGTCGCTGTGGCACGCAGGCTGGACAGGCGAGGGCTGCCTGACGCAATGCAAGCGGCCGTGCTGCTCCTCCTCAGCACTGCGCCATCGCCGCCCCTATTGCTGCTGGTTTCTGCAGCAAACGCATAAACGTCTTGACCCCTGGTCGCAATGGCACGCAGGCTGGACAGGCGAGGGCTGCCTTACGCCCGACAAACGACCGTGCCAGGCGCACGACCGCGAGCCGAGGGGCTCGTCAGTGCGCAGTGTGAGTAGCCGCTGGAGCTCTGATGCTCTGATGTCATGAAAATAAATGATGCTATGATTTCCATGTTGTTGTGACGGTCGTATGCTCTGGTGCTCTGGTGCTCTGGTGCTCTGGTGCTCTGGTGATTGAATTCTATGAAAATCTATGATGCTATGATGCTCAGGTTCCCTCGTTGCTGTGATGGCCTTACTCTCTCGCGCTCTGGTGCTCTCATGCGCTGTTGCTCTGTTACTCTAATGCTTTGAAGTTCTGATGCTGTGGTGGTCGTACGCTCTGCTGCTCTGATGCTCTGGTGTGCTGAGGCTCTTAGGCTGTGAGGCTGTGAGGCTCTGGTGCTCTAGCGCTCTGTAAATCCAGTGCTGTGTTGCTCTGATGCGCTGATGTTCTGATGCACTCAAAGCTCTGACTGTCGAGGGATGAAGCAGTTTGTTGGACGCCTCTGATGGTGTGTCGTCGGGCCTGCGCCGGCGCCCTGAGATCCTGATTCCCTGACACACATGCTGTTCCGCACCACACAGTCCCACATCGACAAGGATGGGCGAGACCTCGGTTGGGAACTGCCCGGGTGGCGCGCGTCACGGTGAGCGAGCGGGGGGGGGGGGGGGGCAGCGTGGCTATAGTGCTAGTGTGCTGCCCTCGATTGCCCATCTGACAGGTAACAAGTTACACCAGGGTTTCCGGCAAAGCATGCTCGGATATCATCTGTCCTCGAGTGACCACGACCATGGCCCATCTGTCCCACCCTGCTGCCAAACGCTGTGCAGGCGCTAAGCAATCATTTTGATTTGGGCTCCTGGGAGGGGCCATTGGGAGCCGTTTGGGTCCTGACAATCCCATTGTATACAGCTCAACCAACCAATTTACTTGATGGTCTGATGATCCCATAGGACAGAGCTCGTCACGAGCTTGAAAACGACCGATATTTCACGGTCAATGGTCAACGCTAAGGCAGCTGTAAAGGCGGTCAACGGGGCGTTGGTCTGCACGCCGGCTCCCAGAAAGTAACTAAAAAAACTCAAAACAAAATCACTGGCGCTAAGCCACGTGAGCACACGTGATACACCCCACGGTGTGCACGCATGATCAAGCACGGTGTACAGCAGTGCTCACAAAACATAACTTCCCGAAACAAATCAAAACTTCACAAAACAAAACAAAACAAACCCTTCACACGACGACGCAACATCCACCATCATCATCACCCCCAGGTGCGCCGGAATCTGCGACGACGACCTCGACAGGGGTCTCCAGCCAGGCCCAAATCTCTGTGTGTTGTATGCAAAGCACGATGTGAAGCAGTGCTCACAAAACACAACTACACAAAACGAAACTTCACAGAACAAAACAGAACAAAAGAAAACCTCCTCCCGCCAGGTGCGCTGGAATCTGCGACGACGACCTCGCCAGGGGTCTCCAGCCAGGACCAAAACTCTGTGTGTCGTGTGCAAAGCACGATGTAAAGCAGTGCTCACAAAACACAACTTCCTAACTTGCGCTTGATGCAGCATTCCCCGTTACCCAGTTTTCGAGTTCTTGCTTGCTCCCATGACTCATGACGCGCTCTAAGGCGCGCAAACACAGTGCGGCCGCCGGCGCGCTCATCGCCCGCGCAGCCACCACCACAGAATCACCGGTGAGCAGCGGCTCCCCCGGCTCAGACTCCCCGCCACGCCACCGCGCGTGCGTGGATGCGACACAGACACAGCTTTCGGCGCTCCACGGGGCGCGGGGGGCAGCCACATACGCGGAGGCTGCGCAACACCTGCATGGCGACGCCAGCAACCACATCTCGGCCTCGGCCGACACCACAGACGCCCTCCGCGCCCTCAGCGCGGGGCAGGCAGACATCAGACGCCTGGTAGGGGGGCTGCTGGACAGGGAGGCGAGGGCGCGCGCCCAGCCACAGAATGCGCCGACGCAGGTGGGCGCGCCACAGGTTGCCGACGCCGGCCACAGCGGTGCCCTTGCGGGGGTGCTCGCTGTGGTGCAGGCGCAGGCGCAACAGATTGCGTCCCTGGTGGATGTGGTGAGCCTCCTGGTGAGCCGCGTCCCTGGGGCGCCCATGCAGATGCCGCATGCAGAGCCCGCCCGCGCGCGGGCCGGCCATGCGGCCCACAGTGCGGCGCCCCGCGCTGCGCCTGCTGCCGAGGCTGCTCAGCCTGCCCGGCCCGCTGCTGCTGCCGCCCCTGTGGCGTCGGCGGGGGGGGGGCCGGCGACGGAGCGGCCTGCGTCGGGCGGCACGCTTGCCGCATCTGCGCGCGGCCCCTCCCGCCGGGGGGGGCTGCCTGCGCGTGTGGGCGACACGTCGCTGCGCCGCAGCTTCGTGCTGTCCATCGCGGTGGCACGCGGCGCCAACTGGTTCCTCGCGGGCGGTGGCAGGCGGATGGATGAAGAGGAGGCGACAGCGGCGGCGGCGGAGCGGATCGCTGCAGCTGCCGAGGACGGCACCAGCCTGCCCGTCCGCCTGGCTACGGATGTCGTGCGCTTCCTCTACGGCGGCACCGGCCGGCGGGAGCCGGCTGATGGTGGCGTCGTGTACGCGTCGCTCCTCAACGCCAAGCCTGCCGTCGGGGGCATCGGCGTGGAGCCACGCAGGGGCGGTGTGCTGCGTGTGCTCTTCACCGTGGCGTCTGACGCCGTGGCCGACACTGTCGTGCGCTGGCGCCACGAGCTGCGCCGCTGCGTGGACTCGACTGCAGTCTTCGACGTCCTCAGTGACCGCGAGGAGGCGCAGCACCAGGCGCTGTGGCCCGCTTTCCTCGCCGCCAAGGTTGCGGGGAAGCGGGCGCAGTTCCACCGCGCGCGCCTCGTCGTTGACGGCGAGCGGATGCCTGCACCTGCTTGCTAGATGGCATTCCCTCTGGGTGTTTTTTTGAAGGGGAGGTGGCGCCACACGCGTGCGGTGGCGGGTGCGGTGTGGTCGCTGAGTAGAGTGCTGCGGCGGGTGTGCTACTAGCCCCGCTTCGGGCTTTTTGGTCCCTTCATGGTGGTCCCTTCATGGTTTTGTACCTTGGGACCGCCCTCTGGCCATTTGAGGGGCTGGGTGTGCAGCCTGCACAGTGGTGCTGCTTGCTTGGCGCCCGCCACCAAGTGTGGATGGCGTTACCGTGGGCTACTTGTAGCTTGACCTTTTGTGGGCCTTGAGCCTTGTTTCTCTAAGTCCCACTGGAGCTTTGGAACCGTACGTGTGACCGCCAGAAGTGGATTGTAAAACTCTCATCATCATGGGGGTGATGATGATGGTGGATGTTGCAGTCGTGTGCAGCTTTTGTTTTGTTTTGTTTTTGTTTTGTCAAGGTTTTGATTTGTTTCGGGAAGTTGATGATGTCTCTAGACCAAATCCACTTTTGACGGGTGCATTGTAGTTGCCGTCTTTGTCATTTAGACGCATGCTTCGTGGGTGACCGTGGCTTGGAGAGACGGCGAAATGCGAGACGAAACCGATCGGCTTCAAAAGTTACCGCAACAGGCACATTTTGAAGCCGATCGGTTTCGTCCCGCATTTCGCCGTCTCTCCAAGCCACGGTCACCCACGAAGCATGCGTTTAAATGAAGAGGACGGCAACTAAAAATCACCCGTCAAAAGTGGATTTGGTCAAGCAGGGACGCCACAAGAAATTCCCAAAGTTTGGTGTGGCCCGTTTTGGCCACTTTTTTGCCACTTTTGGCCACAGGTTGGGTGGGGATGGCCTCCAGCTAGGCTCAATTATCTAAGTATCCTGTCGTGTGCAAAACACGGTGTAAAGCAGTGCTCACAAAAAAAACTTCACAAAAAAAACCAGAAAAAACAGGGAAAAAAACCTCCTCCCGCAAGGTGCGCCGGAATATGCGATGACGACCTTGCCAGGCTCAAATACCTGTGTATGTCGCAAAGCATGGTGTAAAGCATTTCTCAAACAAAAACTAAAAAAACTTGAAAAAAAATCTATATATATCCGCTAGGTTAACGACCGTGACATTCGACCGCAACACGTTCATCATCATCATCACCGCCAGATGCGCCGGAATCTGCGACGACGACCTCGCCATGTGCTGGTGCGACGGCAAGAACGACAAGTGGAGGCACATCCGTGCGTCGAAGGGGTCACCGCCAGGCACGCCGCCGGTGCAGCGCGGACGGCCGCTGTCCGAGTACTGTGGGAAGTGAGTGATTGGAGAGGGCAGCACATCTTGATGCAGTAACAGTAACAGTAACACGGGGTTTCCAGCTAAGCAGGCTACTCTTCTACTAGAGACACCCGCCGATACTCCAGCACACTTAAGTACTAGAGTACCGCCGGCTCCCGGCCGATAGACTACCGCTCCCGCCGGCTAGACTACCCCAAACAGCGGTCTCTGAGAGACATGTCTGGCAAGGAGCATATAGGAGAGGACCTTCC